>CM070035.1:63035926-63082614 GCA_036250615.1 Ptychadena robeensis | reverse complement strand
CTGGTGGCAAGTGGCATCTTGGCAGCTGCATGCTTGACTTTACTCAGTTCATGGGCAGTTATTTTGCGCCTTTGACTATTTTGAATGAAACGGTTGATTGTTCGATGATCACGCTTCAGAAGCTTTGCAATTTTAAGAGTGCTGCATCCCTCTGCAAGATATCTCACTATTTTTGACTTTTCTAAGCCTGTCAAGTCCTTCTTTTGACCCATTTTGCCAAAGGAAAGGAAGTTGCCTAATAATTATGCACACCTAATATAGGGTGTTGATGTCATTAGACCACACCCCTTCTCATTACAGAGATCCACATCAACTTATATGCTTAATTGGTAGTAGGCTTTCGAGCCTATACAGCTTGGAGTAAGACAACATGCATAAAGAGGATGATGTGGTCAAAATACTAATTTGCCTAATAATTCTGCACTCCCTGTATAAAAAGACGCATGCGTTTTGCAGCATGCACATCTGTGTTTGCATTTTTGAACAAAGCATTAGAAATGCTTGCAGCAGGGAGTCATAAAAAATGCATGCACTAACACTGCGTTTTTAAAATTCAATGCAGGCAGTGTGGATGGTAACCTTGGTCTTCTATGAGATTGTCATATAAGTTTCCTGATAAGACCTGCTGTAAGTGCATTCCTTGACGGGTTTCCCATCCATATTACCTGCCTACTGCATCAGCTGTTTCCCTTTACGTCAACCTCCAGCCAGCGGACCGGCTCAATGTTGTGGAAACAGCCGGTCCGGTAGGCAGGTAATATGGATGGGTTATGTTGCTATCCCTGTCAAGGAATGCAGGGGATGTCGATAGAGCCCTCAACGCCATGGAAACATAGTCTTAAGCCCCCCATACACATCTAGATTTTCTGTTCAATGAACTTAAAAAGACCCATTTTTTGGAGTCAGGGAAATTGGTGACTGATTGTATGTTTGCCAACTGTAGTAACAGATATTTGATCAACTTTTTTTGCGATTGACTGAGAGTGTAATCAATTTCACAACAAAAACAACCAATTAACATTTACCAGCATGTCCAATCATTTTTCAATAAATTTTTTCCTCAATTTTAATTGTTTTAGGTTGATCTAACCATGTGTGCTGCCATAGATTTTCAATCAATCAACAAAAAAATTTAGTGAATTAAGTTGATTGGATGAAAAATCTAGACGTGCATGGGGGCCTTTAATGTCCATAACCTGACTTAGCAGGTATGGAAGTCTTTAGATTTAGGAAACAAATTAAATATAAGGGAGAGTTCAGTATTAGCCCACATGTGGTCACATTATCATTTTCCATCACAAAGTCAGATGACCAAATTAAAATAAAGGTAACAGTCAGTCTATTGTCTGTTATAACATCAGACTTATGATGTGTCTGTGCAGTTCATTAGAGATCTCCCTGGCTATGCGATTTCTCATCCTCACAGGGTCTTTGTTATTCTCGCACACATAGGGCCCCATTTGGCTGAAAAGTGAGGAAGAATGAGGGCTGCAGCATGGGTTCCAATAGAGAGTTCATTTTAGCACAGTGTCTAGTGATGCAAATGATTCACCCCACTGATTGTGTGTATTGAACCATGAAGTACAATATGTCTGCATGTCCAGGAATGCTTAGTGCCTAACCTGCTCTCTCAGTATGATGAAATGGAACACATGGAGTTCTTTCAGAAATGTACAAACGTAAAGTTGGACAAACTTATAATAGGATTAGGCAAATATACAAATTTTCTTTTATTCTTGCAGCCAAAAGAAAATCCAGATTTCAAATGAAATATGCTTAAAGGAATATCCTGTATCTGTGAGTGGTGTCTATAATTCTGCATAAACAATTTAGGTATAAAAACAACATATAGTTTATTTTGTATTGTACCAACATGAACTTTGCTCATTTTGGTTCCAATAGTTAATGTGCTGGGGAATTTTTGTATTGTTTTATCCATGTCCTCTGCTCTACAGTCAGAGGAACTCTTTCTGCAATTCTATCACCTATCTCAGGGAAGGTCAATAAAGAATGTGCTGCATGGCAGTCTGGAATGAATAGGCTGCCTTCTTCATATCTGTGGATTATTGTAAGTGTATTAGCCTGGAGGGTGGACTGTGTTATATCAGGGGTCTGCAACCTGCATCTCTGGAGCCGCATGCACCTCTTTAGCCTCCTTGTTGTGGCCTCTGGCTGCCAGCAAGCATCCTTCCTCCCACCAGGAAGGAAGAGAGAGTGCCAGCAGCCAAAGTCGCTGGCTGCAGAAGCTGTTGCCGCTCCAGACCGTTTCTTGAGAGTTTAGGTTTATTTTCTTTATTCTATTCTCCTCTGTCTCACAGCATCAGTTTGCAGGGACTTCTTCCTGCAAACTGAAGCTGTGAGACTGAGGAGAATAACATTATTCGTCCTGAAGAAGTGGCCGTATTAGCCATGAAACGCGTCAATGCTTATATTTATCTTTTAATCTACCAGTAAACTGGACCTGACTTTATTGGGCACCTTGCACAAGTCTTTCTTTTGGCTGGGACCAAAATAAACCTATACTCTCAAGAAATGGTATCGCTTACCGAAGCAGAAACAGATACAACCATTCGCGCATCCTGTACGGTCACCCACTGCTAAACAGGACCCCCCCCCCAAGGACAGAGGGACAGACCTAATTGCTACAGATTGCCATACACAGGGGTGCACATAACTTTCTTAGTGAGCTCCTCAGATGAGTACCAGGAGATGGTGTTTGGCACTCATGCCATATGTATGTAGTCTTCCTCACTGTCTCTTTCACTGTCCTTTGTGTCAGCCTCTTGCATGGTAAATTCTGCTGCAGAAGCGCCTCCCTGTTTCTTATTAAGCCTCCGATAAGCTCTCCATCCACAGGTCACCAGCTGGCTTTGGGTCACATGTAACTCTCACAGTACAACACCGTTTGATCCCCCAGATCTCATATCTCAGTAGTACAACCCTGAAATTTGCAGTCATATTCCAGCTGTCACACAGTCCTTTTCTTTTGTCAGATTTTACCCTTACATATACCTACTCTGACTTTTATCTCCCAGTTCTCCAACACCCTTAGAACTCCAATCTTTTTTTTTCGATTAGTAATTTTACATTACGAATTTTACACCCCTGACTGCAACCTTTTCATAGTTCATAATTCATGTTTCCCTGCAGTTATCCAAGTAACATAAATTTTATACATTTAACATTTAGCTGCGGCCACCCAGACATGGAGTGCCTCTAAGTTGTTAGTACGCATATGAGCTTTGTAACAAAAATGCAGGAACACAGAGCTAGTTTTTGGCCCTTTTTGAGTACCAGAGTACCACTTATGTGCACCCCTGGCCATACACCTACAGGGCTGTTGGCATTCAGACCAAATCTATAGCTGATACCAACAGCCAAAGTCGTAAGTATTTTTTAATACAAAAAATCTAAATAGATAAAATGATAGGCTCCCTTTTTCCCCCAAGAGCTAGAATAATCATCCGTTCTTTGCTCTCTCTCTTCCCTGTTTTTTTTTTCGTGTCAACCATATACTCGGAGGAACCACTCAGAAGTAAGGACACAGCGTTTCTCCCCATACAAGTATATGGGTAACGCTTGTGTTTCATGTAAGATATACGTGCAGAAGAGTATTTCGTTATTTGTTTTTTCCCTATGTGGATCCCTAGGCTTCGTACAACAAATATGTATATGAATTGCCAGAAAATCCTCTGCCTGTGGGCTTCCCTAACTACACCTTCGCACTTGTTTCAATGGATTAGCAGCAAGGCATAGGAAAGAGATTGCCTTCTCTTGGCAGACCATTCATCCTACAACTAAACTGTTTTGATGACTTGTCAGCATGCATGGTTTATACTCTTCTCCCTAAAGATCACTTTGGATGTGATTTCTAGCCTCCCCTTGCCTTCCACCTGTCAAAATAAATAAATAACAAGGATTGAAGGGAAATGTCCCCATTTTATGCTGTGATCAATTTAAATAGCTAAACTTTGGATTGCCAATAATTCAGTGGAAGTGTTCCAAGCTCTCCAGCTCAGACATATGCTTCCAATTCTCTGCAAATGTTAATTGTTTTTTAAAATCGTCAGGGAGAGGTATTGTGGGCATGTTTTGGACATAGCCGATACTTTTAAATAGTGTGTTCTTGAGACCAATTTGTTTGCACATTACCTGGTAAAGTATCTATTGCCAGATAAAGTAGGAGACCTTCTTTGCAGTTTGAAATGAAGACATATCTTACAGGGGTTGTAACGTGTTGACAGCATGAGCTCACAGTGTTGAGAGGATTGCTTCATTCCCGCTGGAAATGTTGGGGCGTTGGTACGAAATCAGATTTGTTGCCAAAATATTATTGTACTAAAAATGTTTTTCCCTAAGAAAAAGGCTTCCATGCAAAGTGCTGGAAGGAATTAGTAATAATGTTGTACTTTCTGAATCATTGCTGGCGATATTGCAGTTTGTGGATTCTATCGTTTTTTTTATCTTTTTACTTCCGGATAGTATGATAGTACATACCTTTGGGATGGGGGAGTACACACAAATGATGACACATGTACACATATGCTCAACTTTGCTGCAAGTATATTCTTGACATTGGGTTGTATTTAGTGTACATGAGCTCCTGGTGATCTTGATGAAAAATATTTAAAATATGTCTCTGACTGCATTGTACTATAATTATTTAGCCTAGGTTCAGGATATACAGTGCAAGTATTCACATCGCATCACTTTTTCCACATTTTGTTATGTTACAGCCTTATTCCAAAATGGATTTAATTAATTTTTTTTAACTCAGATTTCTACTGTTTACTTGAGGTTTTTGAAGGCGTTTCAAAAAATAAAAAAAAAACTGAGCAAGCACATCGACGGTACATACAGACAGTACTACAGACAGTACAGACGCGGTCACAGCCTTTGCTCTGTACTTTTTTGATGCACATTTGACAGCAATAACAGCCTCAAGTGTTTTTGAATATGATGCCACAAGCTTGGCACACCTATCCTTGGCCAGTTATGCCCATTCCTCTTTGCAGCTCCTATCAGGTTGGATGGGAAGTGTCGCTGCAGCCATTTTAAGATCTCTCCAGAGATGTTCAATCAGATTCAAGTCTTGGCTCTGGCTGGGCCACTCAAGGACATTCACAGAGTTGTCCTGAAGCCACTCGTTTAATATCTTGGCTGTGTGCTTAGATTAGTTGTCCTGCTGAAAGATGAACTGTCACCCTAGTTTGAGTAGCAGAGCTCTCTTGAGCAGGTTTTCGTCTAGGATGTCTCTGTACATTGCTGCATCTTTCTCTTTATCCTGACTAGTCTCTCACCTCCTGCTGCTGAAAAACATCCCCATGATATGTTGCTGCCACCACCATGATTCACTGTAGGGATGGTATTGGCCTTGTGATAAGTGGTGCCTGCTTTCCTCCAAATGCCTGGCAGTCACACCAATCTTTGTCTCATTAGAACAGAGAATTTATTTCCGGTGGTCAGAGAGATGTGCCTTTTGGCCACCGCACAGGCCTGAATTGTGCTTTGCTGCAGAAATGGTTGTCCTGGAAGATTCCTCTCTCTACACAGAGAACCTCTGACAGTGTGACTATCGGGTTCTTGGTCACCTCCCTGACTAATGCCCCTCCTCCCCCGATCACTCAGTTTAGGACAGCTCTAGAAAGAGTCCTGGTGGTTTTCCACTTACGGATATACTGTAGTGTAACTTACAAATACACTGTAGTATCCAGGTATAAATACTTGCTTACTATTCTATTCGTACAACATGATTACAATAAGTTTGGCTTTTTAAAATGATAAGACGTATAATTAAAGTTTTTGAAACATGAATGACCTTTTCCCCATGCCTGGCTTTTGTACATAATAATGTGCTCTCATGCATCTCTGGTGTGCTACAGACCCCAGGAAGTATAGGATACCATTCACTGATAACATGCAGTCATGTCAGGATGTGGAAACGACAAAGAACGTAGGCTGTCCTGTCTAGGTAACATTTCTATCTGTAGTGATGTTTCCCTGCTAATTACTTGCAGGATGTAATTCCCAGCATTGCGTATGCTTAGGCAGATTCATATGTGTGTTTTAATTTAGGTTTGTTTTTTTGTGTTTTTTAAGCAGATTCGATTTTCTAGAAAATACAGTTACAAGGTTTCCCTCTCTTAATATAAATTCTAAAACACACATAATAATGATGATTTCTATGGTCACTGATTGCCATGATTTACCAAATATACTCGAGTATAAGCCCAAAAATGTGAGTCAGGGCCCCACTTACCTGTCCACGTGTTCGCTGGTCTTCCTGCAGATGCTGGCAGCCTCTGTGACTGGTCAGATGTGTATTCAATATTCTATCTGCAGCATTCCCAAGATCGGCTGGTGAAATGTAAACAAACGGCACGACAGTTCCATCTAGTGGACTGTTTGTTAATTGTTAATGATTCAAACATAAAAATACGTTTCTATTTCCATTACATGTATTGGTCCAAATAATAATAATTAATAAACCTTTTAAATGGAAACGTATTTTCATGCAACTAAGCATTTGCCACCCACCAAACCATGGCTCTTTGTTCAGAAACCTTTTCTGCTCAGAGTAGCAGTCTGGGCTTGTGGCGTCATCCCACACAATGCAGAGCTTATGGTTTACCACAGTCCAGAGCTGCGATTTTTTATATGACCCCCCCCCCCACTACTACAATAACAAGAATGGCAGGGAGAAGAACTAATAAATAAAATAAAGGGTTTACAGTAAATAAAAAGCATAGGGGCTCTTTCACATTAGCTGCATTGTGGGTATAGTATCGCAGGGCAGCTAGGGTCATCAATACCAAAAAACCCTTCAGCCCCCATTCTTGCAGATGCAGCACAAGCATTTCCTATACACTGCTTTTGCCAGTAACAGACCCGGTTAGCGGCAGTGGTTATGTTGGCGTCCATTATTGGCAAATACTGCAACTGCAAGCGCAACGCTCAATAGCATGAAAGGGCCCAAAAATAAAGAATTCTTCTTCTTCTTTCAGCTAAGATTCCTAAATGCTTCCTTAAATAATTGAATATGAAATATTAGTGAGTTATTCCATATCTGTTATTAATATTTGCAATGTAAGTGGTGGGGTGACATCAGCTTTGTCCATAAACATGATCTGGGTCTCATAATTGTGTGTGCGTGTTGTCTTTATTTTTCCCTGGCATCCATAAAACCTGGAAGTGTAGTACCAGTGTGACAATTCACACAGACAGTTGGTTTCAGAGGCGGGAGGGGGCAAACAGAGAGCCTTCTACTGACAGTGCTGACAGTATTTATGAACTTAATCTCCTTCAGCTAAACAGAGCCCTTCTCTCACCATAGGTGGAATTCATCTATCATTCTGGATATGTTCCAAGTTTTATATAGAAACATAAAGCTTATTC
Organism: Ptychadena robeensis; assembly: GCA_036250615.1. NCBI lineage: Eukaryota > Metazoa > Chordata > Amphibia > Anura > Ptychadenidae > Ptychadena > Ptychadena robeensis. Next base: position 63,075,219 of record CM070035.1, on the reverse strand, counting down.
CTGAAGTATTCCATATAGTATCAGCATATTGCAAACCATACCTTTCTCTTCCTCTCCACAGAAGTTGGGGAGTAGCATGCAGCCAGATGAGGGCTCAGAATGGCTTCTGGAGCTCTTGAGCGAGGTGCAACTGCAGCAGTATTTCTTGCGTATACGTGATGACCTCAACATCACGCGCCTTTCTCACTTTGATTACGTGAAAAATGAGGATCTGGAGAAGATTGGCATGGGCCGACCTGGTAAGAATGTTTTTCATATTCACAATAATAAAGTCAGAAATGAAGATATTATTTGGCTGAATTGTACAATGTCCATAACAGTATAATCAATTATAACCTCTCTTCCTCTGACCTTATTCAGGCGTCTTACATTTCATTGGGTGATGTAGAATGTTGTCCTGTGCATGTTAGCATCACTATCTCAACTGTCTTGTACATTTGTACATTTTCTTCCTATAGCAATTAACTGTTTTATTCCAGGAAAACAGCATTGATCTACACGTTGTGGTAAAAAGTTAATGATATATTTTCACACAGAGGAACACTAAAGATGACACTTTGATACAACAGAAAGTAGTCAGTGGACATTTGCTGTCCCCTCATAAAAACGAAACACACAGCCATCAATGTATACTCTTCTGGCAAAAAAGTGTGTAAATTGAATGTACAAATTTTACCACAAGAGTTAATATTTTGTGTGACCACCATTATGTTCCAGCACTGCTGCAGCTCTCTTTGCCAAGCAGTTCACTATCCCACCACTCCATGAAGACATCAAGGAGCTGGTGGATGTAAGAGACCATGCACTCCTCTACCTCCTGTTTGAGGATGTCCCACAGATAGTGTTTAGGTCTGGAAACATGATTGGACAGTCCAGCACCTTTACCCTTAGATTCTTTAGTAAGGCAGCAGTTGTCTTGGGTTTTCATTATGTTGGAATACTGCCCTGCAGCCCAGGTTCCAATGTGAGGGGATCATGCTCTCATTTAGTATATCATAGCATATGTTGTCATTCATTCGTCGTTCCCTCAATAACCTGTAGCTCCCATTTACACCCCAGCAACAATGACACTCCTAACACTGTACTTGACTGTAAGCAGCAAATACATATCTATTTACTCCTCATCTGGTTGCCTGTCACACAAGCTTGACACTACCTACACCTAATAATGTATTAGGTATATATATATATATATATATATATATATATATATATACAGTTTGAATATATCATGTACGCATTACAAAAGATGCAGGGTTGGATGAGAAACCGGTCACGAAGTCTAGGGGCCAGTATCTCATCCAGTTTTTCCCCCAACCTTACGGCAGGGACAAGGGGACTTTCAGAGAGGCCACTCCGGCTCTTTACACATACAAGTAGATATGTCATCAATGTAAAGTAAACCAAGTCAAGACTATCTAAAATAAAGTAACAAATAGATAGGTTTCTAAGGTAAATGGATAAGAATAATCCGTGTAGCATAAAAAGAAGGGATAGATCAAGTCCAAAATGGATAAAAGACTTTATGTTCATCCAGGGCGGATTGATGATGGCAGGGCTGTCAATTCTCCACTGAATCGGCTGTTTCAGTTCATGTAGACACCTCTGAGGTTTGAGCCTTTCCTGTCTTATATGAACATGATAACAGCCGATTCAGTGGAATAAATAGACAGCCCTGCCATCCATCAACACCCTGGAATGAACATAAGATCTTTTTATCCATTTTTTGGACTTTCATCATCCCTTCTTTTAATGCTACACCGGGATTTCTTATCCTTTACCTAGAACCTATTCATTATTGTTACCTTTATTTTAGATAGTCTGACTTTGTTTACTGTACATTTGATTACAAATCCTACGTCTTTAGTGTAAAAGCCGGAGTGGCCTCTCTGAAAGTCCCCTTGTCCCTGCCGTAAGGTTGGGAAAAAAACTGGATGAGATGCTGGCCCCTAGACTTTGTGACCGGTTTCTCATCCAACCCTGCATCTTTTGATCTGAATTTGGGATGTTGGCCATTTTTCGTAAGGTGTTAGTGGTAACAATATAGACGCATTACAAGTTAAACATTTTAGAACACCACAAAAGGACCAGTTTTTGTTGATACTTGTATATGGTCCAAGTCCACTGAAGGGAAGCATTCTTTTGCAAGCTGAAATAAAATAATTTCAGAAAGGGTGTGAGATATGGAGAATAGGAATTCTTAAGAGTACATTTCCCAAAATAACCCAAAAAAGTCTACTGAGGGGGCTAGAGATGTGAAGGTTGCAAGTAAGAGAAGGCAATGGCTAGGGTAGCAAAATCTGAAGGAAGAAGGAAGTTCTGTCTGACTGTCAAAATATAACTATGAAGGCCTACTAGAGAGTCAAGTTTCACAGGTTATAGTCTCAGGGGTTAACTGTTTACTTTGAAAGCTGCAGGGTTGTACTACTTTGGATGTCACAGATATGGGGATTCAGGGGAAAAAGTGATAAAGTGCATGAGTGGTATAAACTGACAGGAGGGAAGCACTCTCTGACAGCTGAAACATGAAAGTTTGTACTTAGGAATTTTACTTCAGGTAGTGTTAAGCTGGCCACAGACATAATGACTCCCAGCCATAGTTCTGGGTGATCGACCACTGTGCGCGCTCCTGCAACTACAGGGGTGCCCACCTTGAGGGTTCAACCCAAAAAAAGGTTCTTTTTGCGGCCGATCCTGTTGTAGTCAGTTAACCTCAGCGTGGTGACATCACCATACTGTAATGAGTCTGCTACAAGCTGCCCATGGATTGAGACGTCTATGGCCGGCTTAAAGGCTAAGTTACAACAATGTGCTTATACACAGGTGTCAAACTTTCACATTGCCCCAGGTCAAAACAATGGTCATCACTATATCAAATCGTGTCCTAATCTCACTATCTTTTCACTGTAAAAAACAAAAGACAAATGTGGGCACTGATGAGGCTTTTCTTGACAAGGTGGGCAACATCACATAGTTTGCTGGCATTGGGCAACACTTAGATTTGATTCATTCTAAAAAAAAATTCTAAACATCCAAAAATGTTGTTGATATAAATTACTGATTTTAATCCTTTTGTTTTACACCTTTGTTGCATCTAGTATTGTTGATGTTCTACAGCGGGCATTTCTCTGGGTGTTTGCCATGCCTCCAGGTTTTGTATTAAATAGTCACATCTAGTCCACTTTGGATGCCAGAAGCAGATATGCAAGGCAGGGGCAAGCATTGTCTCCCTGAAGCAGTGTGTACCTGGACATGGTAACCATATTAAAAGCTGTGCATTTAACATTGTATAAACAGTTGCTCTGGAACATTGAAACATGTTAAAATTCATATGTAGTTGTAATACTTGGGTTTACATAGGCAGCATTTGAACTAGATTTCTGAATGTTTTATAATTTAAGTGTGATTTGTTGTATTTACTAAAAATCTAATGCCGGCCATAGACGTCTCGTTTTCTGGCCAATTGCTCGTTCTGTCTGGTCGTGCAGAGAATCAGCCGTGCACCCTTTGTGTGCCTGCTATTAATTTGAATGGTCCCCATCAAAAGTAATGGGATCGATTTCCCAACAGATATACGGCCGAATTTAGCTTTGAAGCATTAGATTTGTGGCCAATTTTTTGCCAGATCGACCGACGCGAGTGAGTAAGGTGGATGATCGGCAGCAAAATCGGCTACATATCCAAACGTCTAGGGCCAGCTTAAATCATTCAGATTGTGATACTTGTGTAAAGTTCCTCACACACGTATCGAGTGGGGACCGACAGATGAGCTGTAGAGAGAAGCGTGATGACATCATCGTGCTGCTCTCCATGGCTCACAGCATCAGTGGCCACCCTTTGTGTGCCGGCCATTAGTTAGTTAGCCAGAGATTTACAGGCATGTCCATTTTCCGATGGCGACGAGCATGCACGCACATCAGTCTGCAGCAAAATCGTGTGTGTGGACCTTTACACAGATAGAATTATATTGTATATCTATATGTTGTACACCTGTGCTTCATGTTTGTTTTTCCTTTCTGTATACTGTTAGGCCAGAGACGTCTTTGGGAAGCAGTGAAGCGCAGAAAGGCTATGTGTAAGAGAAAATCCTGGATGAGTAAGGTATGCCGCTGGATCTGGTAACTCATCACATCATTTGCAGAATTCTGTGCATATTCATTTTACCACTTAAATACAGGTTAAGTTGTTTTAAGACCCGGACTCTCTGTTTTTTTATATGTAATGGTAAATATTAATAGCGCTTACATTTTATACTCTGTAGCAGTTACATGAACACAATGAGGAAGTAATTTTTGTTTTACAGTAAGATTTTACAAATTCACTGTTCTGTGTGAAATCATACTTTAACATGGAAATCTTTGTAAAAATGCTTTTAAACCTTGCAATGGGGTGTGCGGCCCACTAGGTAAATTGCTAGTTTATTTCTAGGGTTTCTGGGGATCAGAAAAAATATATACTCACCTGACCCTGGACTACCGACAAATTCTGGTGGTCTAGGTAGGGCGGGGGTCTTCTGCAAAGTCAAACTATTTACGTAACACTGTAGGGGGTGATGCCACTGGGCTTTAGTTGGCTATACGTGGATCAATTATTCTGTTCGATCACCATAAAAAAAATTGATTGTTTAAGCCGATCCCAATACGGAGGGGATTACAGGCCAGAAACATTAGTAAGAGGCAAGAATGGGTGTGCGTATAGGATCCAAGGTGACCATTTGTGCTGGAATTGTTTGGGGTGGTCCAACAATATATTAGTAAGTTTATCATTTACATAGAAGCAGCCAATCCTGCGTTTGACTTTCCTGAAGGGGAGTGACTGTTGTTTCCAAGCATTGGCTAGAGTTTGTTTGGCTGCCAGGAAAACGAAGGTGAAAGGTTTGTGTTGGGGAGTTGTCAAAAAATGTGTGGATTAGTTAGTAGAGGGGAGGTAGCAAGGGGTCACGTGGAAGACTGAGTATATGGGGTGAAGGACCTGAGTCCAGAATCTATTGGCCAGGGGACAATTCCACCAGATGTGGCACATGTCTCCCACACCCTTACACCTTCCGGTTGGAACGTTCAGGATATATGCAGGCTAGGCAAGCTGGGACCATCTGGTCATTGTTTTCTAAGCAGATTCCAGAGCAATAACATTAATAGAGGCCAAGGCAACCGTAGCCCAAATTTGGGCGGTTTTCAGTTTTGAAAGATTCCAAGTCCTTCTCCCATCGCAGGGCATACACATGGGACCTGCATGATTTGACTTCAGATAAATAGGTATACAGGATACAGATGAATTGTCGCCCCCAGTGGTCACATTCACAGATCCCCACAAACTGGGTCAGTATACATGACAAATCGGAACCCGCAAGTTGGGACATCAGTCAGTGTTTCATTTACCACCACTAGCGGTGCATGTTTCTCATGAATGGACTGCCAACTTAAGAGTCTTTATAACCCATATAGGCTCAGTGAAAACCATAAGATATCCACCTCTGGAAGGTGCCCAGCGCCACAAGGCCATGTTCAGGGGACATATACAACAGAACATGGGCAAGTTTGGGAGTGAAGGAAAAGGTGCCCATGTACCAAACCTAACACTTCCCAGTTGTGGAGCCTAGGCACTTCATGGCAGGTGGAGGGAGATGAGTTTGCTAAAATATTTAGTAGAATACCAGACCAGTGGCGTAGAATGGGGCTAATAGAGAAGGGGCACATAGCTGCGCCTCTATGTCGACCCATAGGGGGGCTTTGGAGGAAGTGAACAGAGAAGCTAAAGCACAGCCTTTTTGCTAAAGTGGAGCACCCCCAAACCCCCTTGGCATCTGTGTGCGTGCATGGTACCCTTGTTGATATGTGGGCATTTGGAGCCCCAAATGAAGGAAGAGACAGAATTTTGTAAGGATTTGGGAGAGGAGGCTGGGACCAGGATGGGTAAGCAGTGAATGTTTTGTTTTATAGAAACAACCTATAGTGATAGGTAATTACCCCTGTAAGATTTATATTGCTCCTTATGACTAAATTAAGTGTACAGTCTCATGCAACATTTTTCTGTGGAAGTGTCAGTGGTATAACTTTTGGAAATGGGTTCTTTTTAGATTGCGACACTCTACATTGTGTTTGCTGAGACCTGTTGTGCGCATTCATAACACATGCAGAGTGAAGAATGAAAGAAGCCAATATTGTCACCTCTGAAACTTGCTTCAATCTCTTGTTCTCCGTCTGCAGTGTTGAAATATTTGGGTCTGGGGTTACTCTGAAAATAGAACCCACCCACTCAGTATCGCATGTCTATCCACTCTTCTTGCTGAACCGTGACTGGTGGCACTTGCACTGTACAAGTGTCAGCAGTTGTCCCAAGATTTCCTTTCTAGGGGTCGTTCACTGAAGTGAGGATGGATTGATCCAGCTGCAGGCATATCTGGCAGCGGAAACTGCTAATCCCAGTTAAGAGATTTGCTGCACTTTTCCAGGAAATAAATCATGCTATCAGCATTGAGTTTCTGTATGCCTTAAATACTAATCTCTCTGCAGGACTCCTACATTATACCATGCTACCTAACCTGCGGCCCCATACTGACTTCTGCCTTTTAGTTCTCTTATCTGTGGATTTTATGGCATTTCAAACAGCAGAGATGGGCTGGGAAACAAACAGGCAACTTTAATCAGACAGTACAAATAGCAGTGATGAAGTAATAGTGGCAACCAATAGTATTTTATTGTGCTGAGAAAAAATTATTCCCCTAATGACTGATCAAAATGATTTAGTGTCATAGTGACAATGCAATTGTAGTCAAAAGGGACATGTTATTTAATTATAAAAAGTGCTCCCTAGTCCAAAGTCCAATTTGGTGAGTGCAATACTTCCAGAACTATATGTGTATTGGATACACTTGAAAATATTTTTGAAAAGTTTGGAGTTCAAGTGATATCCTTTATTGGCTAACTGAAGTAGTAGAGGCATCATTCTCATGTGCTATTTCTAACTGACTTCAGTTAGCCAATAAAGACTATAGCTGGGTACACACATGTAGATATGGGCCAGATTGATGGCCGCTTCAAACGCCAAGTGTGCACACGGCCATCTATCGGCCCATATCATATGCGTCCATCCTTGTTTTCAAACGGGACCAATCTATTCAAGCTCAAAAACAGAAATATTGGACATGACCGTTAATCACGACCAATGTCCGTTGCTTTGCATGGAAACCGCAGGTCTCCATGCAAAGCATTGGCTGAGCAGAGCTGTCTCTCCAGCTCCTCCGATATCTGCAGGGAACATCGGACGGCTCCAATATCAAGCTGTCTTCTCCATGCTTATCACTTGAACTCCAAACATGCTGTATTCATCGATGGCTAACACGGTACAACACTCTACTATTGCTAATATGGAAGATAACATAACAAAGGGCTATATTTGCACTGGACTCCAGCGGTTCTGGATGTGCATTTGATTGATGGGGTGTAAAGGAATGATTTGCATGACCCGAACCACTGTCCTGAAGTGAGAATTTTTCCCTTAACTTGTGGTATTTGTAATGAAATGGAGCATGTAAATACCTTCTGTTTTAGGAAGGCTTTACTGTGCTGTAACATTTATTAGAAAGGCATTATATAAAAAAAATGTAGTGAATTCAAATTTTCTAATCCAGTTCCCTTTCTCACAGTGTTTTGAATTACGGTTTATAATGCAATAAATTAGCAGCTAAATAGATTTTTTTTTGTCACAGGTATTCAGTGGGAAGAGACCAGAAGATTTCTCTCCTCTGCCTCAAAGCACTTTCAGAAAACCTCCCAGCCCACCACCATCTGAAGGTCAGCAGGCCCTGACCTGTCTCATTAGTGAAAAGGACATTGCGCTCTTTGAGAAGCTTGGCGATGGGTCTTTTGGTGTTGTTAGAAGAGGAGAGTGGAACACCCCTAGTGGTAAAATGGTATGTTTATAAGGCATGGACGAAGCCCTCCCTAGGTTACTAACCTAGAACATGTATGTCCAATATTTTTTGTTTTCAGTGCATCATTCCGAAGTATGGAGGCCAGACAAGCATATGCAACCCTTTTATTAAATGTGTGTTTTAAAATTCCTAAAGCTGGCCATAGAAACTTAGATCTGTGGCCGATTGAATGGCAGATCAATCGCCTTGCATGTTTCGCAGCGATCAATTGTTCTTTCAATCGGTCTCAAATCTAATATGCCCACCATAAATCGATCGGCCAAAGAATGGACATATCCGTATTTTTTGGTCAATCTAATTACTTTGGTAACCCCACCCAAATATAGGGCGGCCGTGAAATTGGCCGCCCATTGCAACGACTATGCCCAGCTTAATTCATACCATTAAGATGCCATAAATATTTGATGGCAATGACTGCCATTTCTTTAAACTGTTGTATTGCTTGAGCTTTATATAGTTAGGTAACTTGGCACACTGTGTTATAGATTTAGGAACTTGAACAGTAGCTAGGCATTAGGAAGCAATGTATGGGTGACATTTTCTCTGTCTTTCTTCCAAGTTTAATGTTGCAGTTAAGTGCTTGAAGACGGATGTTCTTACACAGCCAGATGCCCTAGATGATTTCATCAGAGAAGTCAACGCAATGCACTCCCTGGACCACGTCAATCTCATTAGACTATATGGAGTCGTCCTTACACATCCTATGAAAATGGTATAAGACATCACCATAATGTAATATAGACCTTTAATGTTTATTTAGACATATGTGCTCTTTCTTAATAGCATTATTCTGCATGTAAAATATCTCTGCATTTGTTTAGAACTGTTTAGCTAATTATTATATTATTTATTACTGGAAATCTGTAACAGACTGCTGAATATCCCTTTGTGTTCTGGCTGAGAGGAATAATATTTAGTATTACTATTATTTGTGGAATAAACATCAGACCCTGCTTTCTATATGTGTGGTTGTTGCAGCTTTAAAAAAAGTCACCTCTACTTTATACATTACAAGAGTAACAATAGAATTAAAAGTGTCAGTGCATGCTAATGTAACATCGGCACATGTGAATGTCTTGCCAGGAAGGTATCTTATACACAACTTCTTCATTCCCTCTCTCAGACTTGTATTGCCACTCCTTTCCCCATATGCACCAGGAGTTATCTTGTTGACAACAGCGGCTCGGTCCTACTTCTAGTGTTGACAAACTTGCTCTCTTGTCACCAAACCGGTTTTTGTATTGAATCTATTGCTAAAAGCCTTAAGCTAGCCACACGGGTAAATTCCCATGCAATCCACCTTCGATCAATCACCTTCGATCAATTGAACGGAAATCAATGTGCACCACATGGGTCCACACGGGTCCATTGAACGTGAATTATGTGCGCATGTGGTGCACATTGATTTGCGTTCAATGGACCCGTTCTCCCCAGCTTGTAGCCCATGTAAATCAGAACACGGGCTACAAGCTGGGAAGAAATCCATCCAGCCGGCCTCTCACTCAGCAGCAGCAGCTTCAGGAGTGAGGAGTGCTGGCTTTGCCCCCTTCACAATGAGCCTGATGGCCGTGGAGGAAGGAGGCAGGAGCCAGCTGTTCATATACTTTGCATGAAGATTCACGTCTTCATGCAAAGTAATGGAGATTGAACGGGGTTTTTTCAACATGTTGAAACCCCATTCAATCGAGTTTCTTCAAGCGGGCTTTATTGATCCAGCTCGAATGAAAGCACACACAGGTTGGTTTGTACTTAAATCTTTTTACAGATCTACCCGTGTGTGCCTACCTTAAAGGTGCCCATACACGGGCAGACAATCGCGGCCGATCGCCCCTGATTGCGAGATGAATGGACCTGTTTAACGTACTTGATCGTTTGTCAGAAAAATCACTAGTAATCACCGTCCTGCATTTAGAATTGCCGGAGATCGCTAAAGTGGGGACATAACCTAAGTATCCAAAGTAATGGAATCGGCCAGAAATTTACTGACATGCACGCATCACCATGTGATCTGACATGCAACCTAAAAAATGGGTGGGAATCGGCCCGTTCATGCCTTCCTTTAGAATGCTCATTGCACTTCTGATTAATAAGCCTAAAGGCCTCTTCTCTTGTTTTGAGGCTACACTCTCCTCCCCCACCCCCCCAAAAAAAACAAAAAAAACCTTGTGTATGAATGTGGACTTTGCTTGCTACTGGTACAGTTTGATGGTTTAGAGTTGTAGTAGTTGTAGCAGATACTCAAAACCTACATTTTTACAGTAGTGACTACAAAAGTATTGCTTATATCCTACAGGTGACAGAGCTTGCTCCACTGGGATCTCTCCTGGACCGCTTACGTAAGAACCTGAGTCATTTCCTCATATCCACACTATGCCACTATGCTATCCAGATTGCTAATGGCATGGCCTACCTAGAATCAAAGCGTTTCATCCACCGGGACCTTGCAGCCAGGAACATTTTACTCTCCTCTAATGACCTGGTTAAGATTGGGGACTTTGGGCTTATGAGAGCATTGCCAAAAAATGATGATCACTATGTCATGCAGGAACATCGAAAGGTGCCCTTTGCTTGGTAAGAATTCAGATAAAAACCATATAAATGTTTAATAAAATGTTATTCTTTCTGCTAGGATGTTAGTCTTGGGCAGGCAGACATGAATAGAAGAAAGCTGTATTACTTTCTGCTTTATGTCTAGCCTTAGAGCTTTTACAAGCAACAATCAGCCCCATTCTGTCTTATTTGTTTTTCCACTTCCTGACTGTCTCATTTCCTCTAGCAGGATGGGCATATCATGGAAACAGGTAGTGGGCGTTTCTCTGACATTCCCAAGACTCCCGTGTATTTTATATAATAACAATTAGGGGATAAAACTACTTGTTGCTCTTTAAATGCAGTAGACAGCTACAGTCTCAAAAACACCCAACTGAAAAGTGTGCCAGCAAATTCACAAACATTCTTTGAATGACAGGATGCACAGTAATTAATTGATATTGGTAATTCTGCATAATCCATATTTTGTGGGCCTTGGTAGGAAAGGAATTGTATGAGTGTAGCTTAGACAAAACTCCACTTATGACGTAATAGGTTACTACTTTAACACAACAATAAGGAATGACATTACGTATATTATACAGTTTGTTTACACTGTCTCTACAATATGTACATTTGATAGGTGTGCGCCAGAAAGCCTGAAGACTCGTACATTCTCACATGCCAGTGATACTTGGATGTTTGGTGTGACACTATGGGAAATGTTCACGTATGGACAAGAACCTTGGATAGGGCTCAATGGCAGCCAGGTAAGACATTGTATAGACATTTTGTCTTGTTCTTAAGGTAACATTTGTGAAGTAAAAGAGTATAACATGGAACTCACACAGGAGTGATAACACTTTATATGGAACTTATCTGAACAGCGATACATCCAAAGATCTCTGAGAATTTGTTAATGTTGTATTATAATCACAGCAAGGATTGCTTGCCCTCCAAATGATTTTTGAATTAATTATTACAATATTTTTACATGTGTTCTCAGCATTATACATTAATGTTACACTTTTTTTCACTCTTGTTACTGCACAGCAGGGAATTCATGAGACAATGCCAGCAAAGACATCTACTTTCGAGCATAGGAGTCTGCAGCTACCACCACTGATCATAAATAGGAAATCAAATACCCACATCACTGCTTCCATTTTAAATACCCCATGCAATCTCGGCCTAAGGCTTGCAGTCCCAACACAAACTCAGCAAAACAACTAACCATACTGACAGCAATATAGTGCATTTCATCATATGATTAAAGGTACCCACACATAGGTTGATTTTTTCTTTGATTCCTGACCGATTGTGTTCATTCACAGCAATCGAACACCGCCACCATTTCTTTCGAGGAAAGGCGATCAAACAGGAAACCAATGTGTTGGTAAATCCCTCTTCGATCGCCATTACTTTAAATATATCGCTGGGCAAAATATCTATAGGCTTGGTCACTTTCATATGGGAGGTATTGTATGCTTGCACAATAGTGACTCAAACTATGTGGAAATGGTAGTCATCATACGCCATGATGGAGTTCAGTTGTGTTTTCTTCAGAAAATAGCTGCCATAGTGCAAGGAGCAAGTACCGTATTTTTCGGACTATAAGATGCACTGGATCATAAGACGCACCCAGTTTTTAGAGCAAGAAAAATAGAAAAAAGTATTTAAAGTGTTTAAATTAATCAAATCAATGCAATACCAACTTTCTGCTACTAGATGTTACTAGCAGCAGTACTATCATGGCACACACATCATCTTCCTCACTGCTTGGGAGGAAGGGGGAATAGCTGCAGAGTCTCTTCTCTCCCTCTTTGGTTGTGCCTGTGTCCATGGAAGCTACAGAGTAATTGCAACGTCTGCACACAGGGAGAGAGAAATAGATAGGAGTTCATCTATCTCTTTCTTTATTGCTTATACCAGCAGGGCTCTGCTGGTATAAGCAATATAGTGCAGATGGAAGATCTGTCCATCGGCAGATCTCCCATCTGACAGCTCCCCTGCTAATCTACTTGCCAGGAGAGCTGGCCGGGAGCCAAGATGCGACTATGCGTGGCTGTAGGTGGTCTCGTATTCGGACCATAAGATGCAGGCACTTTTTCCCCCCGATTTCTGGGGGAAAAGTGTGTCCTATAGTCTGAAAAATATGATACTTCTATTATCCTGGCGGTTGAAGCTGGTAATCCACTTCTCTATGTATGTAAATGCAGTGCAGTGAGTTGCATATCACCCTTTTATTGTAAGCAATGCGTGGTGCAAAAATGACTGACGTCCCTGTTTTTTCAGTAGAATAAAGACAATAAGTAGAAGTGTCTATCTATTTTTATATATGCCTCCATGTTTGTATTAGTATCTGCTGCAAGGATTTGTCCATTCTTTATTACCAATACATCTTTTCTTTCTTTTTCTCTCCTCTTTGCAGATTCTTCACAAGATAGATAAAGAGGGTGAGCGCCTCCCACGGCCAGAAGATAGCCCGCAAGACATCTACAATGTTATGCTACAGTGTTGGGCTCACAAACCTGAAGACAGGCCTACATTTGTTGCTTTGAGAGACTTTCTAGTTGAGGTAAGGACAAGACACAAAGAGACAGCGCATCTTACTAAATTATACTTCCATTGCTTAGGTCATATTTAACTTCTCAGTAGGCAGAACAATACTGAAGTGGAATAAAAGGTAAATCCTTTCAGGAATTTCTAAAACCCAGAAGGATCAATATAATATTTTGCAGCTTAGCACTCATTAGTTGTGGTGGCTGCATAAACCATTTTACTTCTTTAATCTCCTTGGTGTTTGGCCCGAGTTAACTCAGGAGAAACTTACCTGTCTGCCAGATTCCCCCTGCGATTCTGTGCACCGGCATGTACGGTAGGCGGCGCCATAGACCTCCATGTAATGGAGGTGGCATTTCCTTTTTCCAGCACACCTCCGGCGTCTGGGGATTGGAACTCTGGGCGGGTAGCAAATCGTGGTGGAGCATATTTTTTTTTAAAAACGCGGCGTGTACGCAACGCCAAGAAGGTTAAAGTGTACTGGACTTTTTGAATCTCTGTAGGGCTCCCTCCACATAAGCTCCAATGATTTCTACTAAACTTAGTACTCACTGACTTTTATTGAAAAATGCAACCATATATTAAGTAATAAGATTGTTACTGAAATAGCACCATATGTTAAAATAACAATCTAAATGTTTTGCCAGGGCTCACTCAAAGGCTGTGTAATATATCCAGACAAATGTATGGGCCACAGTGTTAAATCCAGGTGTCTGAGTTGGATTCACAGTGAAATATCTATTACATTTATTTATTTCTTTCATATCTTTGAAAGGTTTATAGAAAGTAAACACTCTGTAATAGGATATTATGAAATGCTGACATTACCTTATTTTTGTCCTTTGTACTCTAGGCCCAGCCAACAGATATGCGAGCACTGCAAGATTTCCAGGAGCCGGACAAGCTGCACATCCAGATGAATGATGTAATAACTGTCATCGAGGGCAGGTACCAGTTCCCTCCCACCTGGGAACTTAACATCTTTATTGCTTTATACAAAAGTAGTCATCCTGCAACACTAAACCTCTGCACTGGCGACAGTATACATTCATAAGTATTGTTACACACTAAAAACATTAAAGAATATTGATTCTAATACTTTGACACATTTACTCAGTTATGTATTAAAAGAGGAATAGAGTTCTTATCAATTCTGATATTCACCATGTTCTCCTGACACTATATATGTTTGTAACCTGTGGAAATATCCAGCTTCTCTGGGAATGAAAGACCATCTCCTCTTCCTCTCAGCAGCAGAGGAGCCTGGGCAGCTATTTGCCCATGTAGGCAACTTTGACATTGAAAAAAGATACTAATCCTTTGTAAGCTCAGACACCGCACTGACAAGCATAGCAGTTAAAAATGAATAAGTCTCAGGCAAAGGGATAGTAACTTGTTAATGAACCTTCGAGGGTTGATATAGGTTTTCTGAAATGGAGCACTCCTTTCCCAGTTCCAGTGTACTTCATGTGTATAAATCCAGGATGGTTTACAGAACTATTGATGCTTAATAATTGCATTCCCTGGCCACTTGCTCTACATGTACACCATTTGTCAGGTGGATGAGTTGCAATATTCCATATTATAGCCTTGTTAGTTCTAGGAGCTGCAATACTAAAGTTACAAATGCATCAATTTGTACAGTGTGTACATATGAAGTTTAACTGGTCTGCACATTGGTCAGTGTTCAGTTGTTGGAATTTCCATGTCCCATGACTCCTTAAGGCCCCCATACATGTCTAGATTTTTCATCCAATCAACTTAATTCAATCAAATTTTTTAATGATTGATTGAAAATCTATGGCAGCCCACATGGTTAGATCAACCTAAAACAATTAAAATTGGGGAAAATTGATTGAAAATTGTTTGGACATGCTGGTAAATTTAATTGGTTGTATTGAAATTGATTACACTTTCAATCGATCCACAAAAAGTTGATCAAATATCTGTTACTACAGTTGGCAAACATACAATCAATCACCAATTTCCCTGACCCCAAAAAATGTATCTTTTTAAAATCTAGATGGTTATGGGGGGCTTAAAAGCTCAGTATTGTTGAATGTATGTGGTGTGGTCCATCCTTTCTTTACAGGAAGCTGTATTAATCCTAATATGCAAGTTGTCTGGGTAGCTTAAGCGCACATTTACACGCGACTTACAGCAACCTAGAAAATGACCCGATGCTCCTGGGGGTGTGCAGACGCTCAGAGGACGGTTATAACCACCCCCATTTTACTCCTATGGCACAACCAACTAATAATTGCCCAGTGTATGCCTCATGACACATTACCACCCACATGTGTAAACGAGCCCTAACTGCATCAACTCACCATCCCCCTCTCTATCCGGCCAGTGACCAAGCCCATCATGTAGGGGGTAGGGGGTGTACCTTTGCGTTTATGAAATGTGAGTTACAGTAGATTTGTATTTGCATATGATCATATAGGCAGTGTAAGCAGTGGGCAAGATAATATACAGGGAGTGCAGAATTATTAGGCAAGTGGTATTTTTGAGGAATAATTTTATCATTGAACAACAACCATGTTCTCAATGAACCCAAAAAACTCATTAATATCAAAGCTGAATATTTTTGGAAGTCGTTTTTAGTTTGTTTTTAGTTTTAGCTATTTTAGGGGGATATCTTAGGGGGGAATCAGTGACCAATATAGCCACCTTTCTTTGCAATGACACTCAAAAGCCTGCCATCCATGTGTCAAGTGTTTTGATCTGTTCACCACAACATTGGTGGCACAGAAACCAAGCCTACCAGAAACAACTGTTCAGAGAAAGGGTACTATTTTCCCTCCTTGTACAAATCACACATTTGATAATGGACCACAGTTCTCAAATGGGGTTCAAAGAATCAGTGAAAAAGACAAAGAAACCATGATCATAGTTTTTTCTTTTTTATATAAACCCTTTATTTGCCAGCCACGCTGTGGAATACTGGACGCATGTGAAATGGAGCATGCCTGAAATGAAAATTCAAAATGTTTTTTATGAAAATGCAACTTACCCTGACCACTGCTGAAGAAAGGTTTCTCCAGAAAAACGGCAGTAAGGACTGGGAGTTGAAAGCTTGACTCCATCCCTCAAAACCCTAAAAGGCCCCACAAACTCCCACTCTTTGAATGAACCAAGCCCAAACCATACTCCTCACCTCCACCTTGACTGTTGTCCCTGAAGTCGGCTGGAACAAGCTATCTCTGCCCTTTAACCAATCCCAGCCACTTGCCCCCCCCAATCCTCTTGCCCATCAAGACTCACTCCTCATTTCAATCAGTTCCCAACACTAAACCTTCGAAAAGTCTTGACGTTTCAAGCTTGTTGTCCTGTTCCGTGGGGGGGTCGTCTTTCCAGCCTTTCCCTGTCTCTGTAGTATTGCACACCTTGTGCTTTTGGGGCATCCATGAATGTTGCCGCTCGAAATATGGCCAAACTGTGGCAAGTGGCAATTTGGCAAGCTGCACGCTTGAACTTTTATCAGTTCAATGGGCAAAGTTTTTTTTGACAGCCTTGTTGTTCCAACACGCTTCTTGCGAACATTGACTATTTTGAAGAAACGCTGATTGTTCATGATCAAACGCTTCAAAAGATTTGAATTTTAAAGTGCTGCATCCTCGCAAAGAATCTCACTATTTTTGACTTTCTAAAGCCTGTCAAGTCCTTTTGAACCATATTTGCCAAGGAAAGAAGTGCCTAAATAAATTAAATGCAACACAATATAAGGGTTTGAAAAAATGTCAATTAGAAACACACCCCTTTCATACAAGAAGATCACAATCACCTAATAGTAATTGGTAGTAAAAGGCTTATCAAAGCCTAATACAGCTTGGAAGTAAGACAACAATGCAAAAGAAGTGATGATGTGGTCAAAATACTCATTTGCCTAATAATTCTGCACTCCCTGTATTATTTGTTTGTATTTCAGGCAGACACTACATGTACACTTAACTGAAAATGCTTCATGGTATGTAAAATCATTCTAGAGGGGGGTAACTGGAAACATTTCCAATATAGTGGTGGTTTTGACCACTTAGAATTAGGCGTGATAGACATGTGCCCTTCTGTTCTTAGATTTGTAATTCCCTAAATATTATTTGGTGTTTTGGGAAGCCGTTTATGTTGTTGGCTGCAGTTCAGGGATTTTGTAGTCATTATTCTAATGACTTGTATTATGCATCAGTTTGCTGTAAATGTGTTAATGTAGTAATGTTCTAATGTACTGGAAAATCAGGGGTTACTCATAGAATGTGCAACTGACTCACCCTATGGTTAGGTTATCAGGTCTGGGTGGAGAGCTTACATGTGAGTCATGGAGGAGCGCCCATCACAACCACACCTCGTAATTGTGCCCGGGCGTCAGGGACAGGCGGAGTAGACTGATAACTACAGCCCAGCTTGAGAGGAGTATATGTGCGGAGATTGACTGACACACACATGCTCTGCCATACCATAAACATACAGCTGTTTGGAGCAGCATCATCTTAGTCCTCCTATATGTGATTTTTACTTTTCAAATGCTTTCTACAAGCATATAGCTTTCCATGCCAGGAGATGATTTTTACATTTATTTATTAATTAAACGAAAACACATATAAAGCAGATAACAGCATTGTAATAAATCAGAGTTTCAAAGTATCGATTGGAAGGGCTACACATTAACCAGTGTTTAGAGAGAGAAGTGAAAGCTTCCAAATTCTCTAACTATAGCTTTTCAGGTGTACACTAGTCAGGTGTTTCCTGTGGGCAAGTACCCATTGCTAAGAGTTTACTGTTATGTGAACTTATATTGTAAATACTGAATAATAGTAATTTCTCTACCACTATTTTTGGGCCACGTTGGAAAGGCTTTAATGGAAATGCTGTATCTAAAAAATAGCATGTAGGCCACAAACATAACAAAGTACTATTCATAACAAAGTAAAAGAGCTACAATATGTGCAGTTATGGGGTGGGTGAGGATTTCATAGTACGGTTTTACATTTTACTCATCAATGCCTTGTATGCATAGATCACTGTGGGTTTATACTAAATGCATAGACCACTGGTAAAAATACTAAAATACATTTCTCTAGGCCACACTTCCTTAATTCTATGTAGTAGTTAGATTAGTTAACCATAAATCAGGTATGTATGTGGACACACATCGCAGTGTATGGTGTTCATGCTGAAGATTTTTATTAAAATTCTAAGAAGATAGACACATAACCCAAAACAAGAATATGACATATGACACATATGAGTACATCAGTGTACATATATAGATGACAATGGTAGTATAAAAAATAACTTTTGTAGAAACATTCATTTATTGGGCATAGTGGCTTGTTTGTCACCTCGTATTACAACCGGTTGTGATGAAATCAGTGACTGCAGAGGAATGAGTTAAATGTACAACAATGAACTTAAATGCACTCATTTCCTTTGACCCGGCCTGTGTACCAATGGCGTGCTGCAGCTTAGATACACTCTTACACACCCACACACGGCTCCCATTCCTGCTGGCAGCCACACAGCGGGGGCAGGTGAGCTGATCTTCAGAGAAGGGATGGGTTACATGGGGGGGATGGGGAGGGGAAAGAGGTGTAAGAGCAGCAGGGACACAAGTTACTGTCAGAACAGGGGACACAGGTTACATTTCATTCTCTGGGGCTGTGTAAGTAAACTTCTCATAACATTTAGCAAAGTTTAAATTGATTACCTTAACACTAGTTTATAATCAGATTTTAGGGCTGGCTGTCAATAGCCATTAGTAGGGTGCAGTAGTGTGAGATACATTTTACAATGGAACATTTCAATGATAGTATTAGTACAGAGTACAGAATATTGGCACAGAGTATACCTGTAGAGTCATTTTATAAAATATAAGATACTCCAGTTTGAAATGACATCAGTATGAATTTTTTTTCATGTATTTACTAGTACTAGATATTTATAAATATTTGCTGTGCTGTTGAAAGTACATGATAGCAATAACAACTTATTTCTCCTAATTGTAAAAATTTGTGATTTATGCTAATTCAGAAAACATTTTAGTGATATGCTGTTAGATGACTTCTTCTACATAATACATATATTACATTTCACACCAAGTAAAAGTTTCTGCTCATGGGAACTTGTAAACCTTATTGATTTTACTCGAATTGTGTGTTCATACTTGTCACATCTATCCTGAAATTGTGTACTGTGCTGTCCCACACCCTTGTTGGGTGACATTTTTTATGGTAGTTTTCAGACACATATTAGTAGTATTAGATGCCATTGATTTATCAGCAGTTAACTTCTGTTAGGATACAGACCGCCTGCGTTGCGTTTGTTTGTTGTGTATGATAGGTTGTGTAGGAGACACATTGTCGTAGTGTCCTACTACATAAATAGTTTGGTTTATATGATTAGCCCTAGTAGTAGAAGGATACCTGTCATATCATGCCCATTGCCCCCTCAGTTGCTGACGTTCTGAGCCAGGTAATTAGTGAAAGAGCAAAGAAATTCCAGAGAAGGCAGGAAGAAGTGCTTGTGACATCTCAGGGATTGTGCTGTGTCTGTGCGTGTCTCTCTGAGGATGACAGGAAGACAGGCTGACTCAGTCTTTACTATGCATGCACCCACGTGTTAATTGGCCAAATGGTTAATCGTACAAACTGAACACGTAACCACCCCAGTCCTATAAACCTGTACTACTGCGGATGCAGACATCTGCTGGAAGCTGTGCTTACTGTGTTCTTCTTATGGTGAGCCAGGAAAGTGGAAGACAGCCTTTGTGGTTTTTTTTATATTAGTCTTAGGATTCCCCCCCCCCCCCCCCCCCCCCCCCCAGTAGATATTACCTTTCCTGAGAACAACTTGTTCATTCTTGTCCTTGATATTTGTCTGTTCCACAGGGCAGAAAATTATTGGTGGAGAGGCCAGAACAAGACAACGTTGAAGGTTGGTCAGTTTCCACGGAACGCAGTGACATCTGTAGCTGGACTGTCCGCTCATGATATCAGCCGGCCTCTAAAGAACAGCTTTATCCACACTGGTCATGGAGATACTGTGCCTGCTCACTGCTGGGGCTTCCCTGACAGGATTGATGAGTAAGTTCTACAAAACTTCATCTTTTTACCTGTATGTGCTCTCGTTCAGTCTTATATCTCTGTTTAATGTAAAATGAAATGTTGTGCAGAAAACAATGAATCATCTGGCATTTCAGCAATAAAAGCTGGATGAGCCAGTTAGGCTGATGTTTGTGGGGCTTATGTTGCATAGATTTATGCTTTACTATTCAGCTTATACGTTATAAATATATGAGTCAACTGCACGTATATTGTCACTACAATAGAGCACATACTATGCTATCTACTCAACCAGTGTGCTTTGGGATTCAGGTATAAGCCTCTTCATGGTCTTTGTTGGCCTAAATAACCAGTCCCAATTTTCCTTTTGTGTTTGGTCTACCCTAGAAAAAAAAAAGTTGGAATATTATTGGTGGCTATGAATAAAGTTTCCCTACATCACTTCGAAAGTGTAAGCCAAGTTAATATGTAAAGCATTGTGTGTTAGCAATTAAACAAGGTCCATTCCACACCCATGCTCAAACACACACACTAATAAAGCCATGCATTCCTTTTCACCTGTTTATTGGAGACTGTGGTTATTATTATTTTATATATAGTTAATATCTAATTCCAAGTATATCTATTACTGCTTATATCACTAGAAGAAATTTGGGTTTTTGGAATACCTTATGACATAAAGTTTGAATGTAAAGGGAAAGCATGTTTTAGAAATTGTTGGTGGTGATATTGATAACTGACAATAGTGGAAAAACTGGACTCCTGCGTGGAAGTCTAAACAATTACCACCTCCTTTTCATCTCACTATGATGTAAATAGGAACAGGACAACAATTTTCTAAATTCAGATTGTTGCTACACTGTCATAGGTAGCTAGCTGGACTTTCCTGGTTTGCGCTATTTGTGAGACTAGCAGAGAAGAAAACTGTAAATGGAAACTTTTACAATAAGAGCTGCATTACATATTTTTTATTATAGGTCATTGTTCTGCTTTGAATTTAAATTAAGTGAAAATCATTTTTTTATCTCTGCATGCTGCTGTGTAATTATTTTGTTACAATCCATAATAATTAATCTTGTTGATGAAGGAATTGGAACATTGACTTCTTCATCAAAGTGGCAACTTTAGTTCATTCATTTTATTCCTTCACCTGAAAATAGATTTTGCCTTTAGTCATTGTTATTTGTTCTTTTATGCTTTTGATTTTTGTTGTGTATAGAATTCAAAATGGCTGTCAATCTTCCTTATCTGTAGCAATGTATTTCATCCCTGATTTACCATTCTGAGAATGAGCTTGTTTGACCCTGTAGGCAATCTGATGTTTTTCCAGACCTGTTCTGATAAGTAAAGCACACTCCTTGTTCATTATTACTATGCATGAGAGAGATGAAAATGCATATGTAATAAGCTGATGGCCAAGTGGCTGCATATTCACACATTATCCTCTTAAAGTAATGTTATTAAAGCATTTGATTAAACAATTTTAATATTCTGCAGTCTTAGAGATATTTTTGTTGAGACAAATTAATGTATGTTCAAATTACTTAATAATTATGAATGAATTGTCATATCTTTCCCCAAACACCTCCCACCCCACCTGATTGGAATGTGTAGTGTTAAAAGAGGCAAATCAACAAATATAATTTTTATAAAAAAAGTACGGTAGTTACGTTACGTTTTGACACTACACAGTACAGGCTTTAAGGTAGTAGTATTCTCATTATGAAGTGAAGATGTAAAGTCTAAAGCAGGGGTCAGGAATCTATGGCTCCCGAGTCAGATTGGGGCTTTTTTGATGGCTGCTGACAAATCTTAGTGTTCATGACGAGACCAGCTCGTCTGGAGTTTGCTTAAAAAACAAACTTCGGACAAGCTCGGCTCACATGAACACTGCTCATGTGTGACCACCCCGGCTGATTTAGCAGGGAGTGTAACGCCCTCTCCCTGTTAAATCAGGTGAGAACTAAATCTGACACCGGAATTGATGTCAGCGACATCACTTCCAGCATTTGGAACGCGGAAGAAAGGCATTTCAACTACCAGGAGTGAGGTCTATATTGTCACATGGTGTGGGGTGGCTTTCTCAGCCGAAAAGGTTACTGACCCCTGGTCTATAGGTGCTAGGACATAACCTGTAGCATAAGAGAGTAGCATAAAAGTCAGTCAAGTAGTTTTTTGTATACAGCATATAATGTGAGGATATTTATTTTAGGAAACATTATAGGCAATCATTCTAAATTTCACTCATCATAAGGGGACGCTAACTATATTGGTTATTATATTCTGCTTGGATTCACATACTTTTCCACCTGAGTATGCAATTATCTCAGGAATGTATTTAAGGCCTCTGAGTAAGGAGAATCAATGTGTTTTCACCAAACCTATAATCCATTTATCATTCCTAGTCACAAAGGTGTCTCAATAATTTTGTAGGATCTGCTTGAAATTGAATCTTAGTTTTGGTGGACATGATTAATGTGCTTTTAGTCATCTGTCAGGAACACTGCAGACAGATTTACGCACAAAACTATGCAATTTAAAACCCTATTTTGAAAAATGCACAGAATCTTTTCAACACTATCTGTTCAACAACTACCTGTTGTGATGTATTTTAGAAGTGAGAGTACTGCATGTATCCATATGGCCCTGTTAAGAAATAGTCGGTAGACAGCTATTGGAACCCTGGCCACATTGTAACATGAAATGTCTTTATTCATTCTGTTTTTACTGTTTGTAGCAGAGAGACTAGTGATGGTCAGTTATATTACTAACAGTAAACATGGCACATGTACAAATAATAGTATTAGCATAAGTTAAAGCAACAGGGGTATTAACAGTAGTAGTATTATTATTTCTTGTAGCAGTAACACAAATAGTATTAGTGGTAGTGGTTGTGCTATCAGTAGTAATACCAGCAGGATTAGTAGTAGCAGCCGGATTTATTAGAAGTAATAATTGTGATCATTCAAAACTGAAATTGGGAGTCGTATTAACAAGATATATCTGGTGATGATGATGAATTTACTTTTTCACAGCCTTGTTTACCATAGTCAATATCAATATTAGAGAGTGTCAATACATATTACAAAAGTTTGAAAAGCCCCTGGCCATGGTATCATTATCAAAATTATTGGAGATCTTGGAGATGAAGGGCTGTAGGAACATTTGAAGAAAAAAGTATGGTTCTAGCACACTTATTTAGCAGAAATTAAGTTAGAAATAAAACATTTGTGAAACTTACTCTTTCACTGAAAACTTTCAACTTGACTTTGAACCTAATTTATGCACAAATGACATGAGCTAGAGCAATCCTGTTTCTACAACCTTTCCCTACATCTCCAACACAAGAAGGTTTTGCAAATAACTCACTAAAGCTAGCCACACACGGTTCGATTTTGGTTCAATCGATGCTCAATTAGATACATTTTTTCATCGATTGAACGAAAATCGAGAAATGCCCACATAGTACGATCGACGATAATTGTTCGATGAAGGCAGAAAAATTTTGATCGGACATGTTGGAAAATCATCGTCGATTGTGCCAAAATCATTTTATAATCGTCGATGTTTGTGGTGTTTCTCCTGGATCGATTAGATTCGATATAATAACATAGACCACTTCAATCTGAGCTTCAATCCTTTCCATACCAAAATCAACGATCCTCACATATTTTGGAATCGAAATCTCACCACAATCGCAAACTCAATGTGGGGTGTATGATGTTGATGCGATTAAGATTGATTTTCGATTAGACAATTGAATTCCTCGATCTAATCGAGCATCGATTGAACCAAAATTGAACCCTGTGTGGCTAGCTTAAGGGTCCCATACCCCTTTAAATTTCTCTGTCAGTTTTCTTTTAGATCTCTTTTTGTTTTACCAAAACCATGTTATATAATGGACTTTCTTAACAATCAAGTCTACCTATGTTCAATCACAGAGGACCCTATACTACAAGTCAGCTAGTCAAAGTTTGTGATAACTCTTAAGCACCCAGTCAATACGGTATATAGTTGCCAGATATTTTCATGACTCGGAAGGTAAATGACAACTTTCCTTTATATGTTCTCTGCTTCCCCCTACAGGTTGTACTTGGGAAATCCCATGGACCCTCCTGATATATTAGGTCTAGATCAAGGAACTCCTAGACCAACTCAGCTTCCAGGGCGGGCAAAAAGTGAGTATCTTTCATCTTTAGGAACATATATAGTATATGTGTGAAATTTACATAAACACATACTCATTTTAAAGAAGAGAAAAACAGTTTTAATGACACCCTTTATTGGCTAATTAAAGAAGCAGGGTTTGAGATGGTTGAGATCTCTTTCAGGATTCATACAATTCTAGATATTGAGACTCACATTTATACACAAAGTTACAAGGAGGAACAATATGACATACATATTTTAAGAAAAAAACAACCATTTAGTCTTGACACAGTGAAGAGTAAGTTAGTGGAGATAGTCAGAGTAAGAGTTATTGAAGTAATTGACTTAAGAAGTTCAGGTGTTATTTTCACCTTCTTCAGGCTAATTTTGTCAGTCCGACGACCGGAACTCCTGCAGCAGTTTGGGAAATGCCTGTAAGTGCCCGCAAGTGCTCGCAAGAAGTCTAGATAAAACTGGTTGGTTTTAATTATTGCTCATTTACTGGGCAGTTAAAAACCGTTTAAATGACCCTTAGGAGTCCTTTTGCAATTAAAATGTCTATAGACCAAGGAAGCAAAGAAATGCTGCTAATACTGCTATTTTGTAGACAATTTTAGATGCAATGAGCATTGTAAATGATAAAGAGTTCAAGTACACTTGTTGTTCAGTGCCAATGAGTTATTTCAGCTGTGAGAATTTTCTTTGTGTTTTGTTGTCGGTGGTCAGGAATTCAATGGTAGGTCATTGGTCATAGTGGCACAAAAAGTTCTTGCCTCTGTTAAAGCCATACTCCAGAGCTAACTGAGTTTATATGCCTAGTGAAATCTTAATCTAACATCACAACTACAGACTATGACACAGGAGTACAAGTGGACCCTGCTCAATCAGGCCTGCAAACTGACACTCTACCCTACTGAGCAGTACGAAATTGCTAGCATGTAAACCAGAAAAGTTTGTAAACTACTAAAGTTAAATCTTAAAATTAATAACACAGAAATAAAAAACAAATGTTGCATATTTTTTTACCAAGAGGCATTACATTTTCAAGTACTTGCAGATAAAATGCAGATCAGGAAGAAATGTTAATTAAACATGGAATAAAGCTCTAACATAGTTGGTAATAGTCCAGAATTAACTATCCTATTGTTCTCAGAAACTGAATTGCTGCCACCAGATTTTCCTTCATAGAAGCTCTCTGATTCCATTATTTTCAGAGCTGAAAATAGTCTTTCATCACTGACTTGGGTGGGTAGAGGCGCTGTTGCAGTTCTATCCACATGGTTAATATTCTCAGAATAAACAATGATGATTCCTTCTATAGCTAGTTAGTAAGTGATTGTTCTTTCCAGCTTTCAAATATTTTTCCAAGTATAATGTATATTACAAAGTTGTAGGACATTTTTACATTCTGCATGTTTTCAGGAGTCAATGCTGACACTGATAACAAATTCAGATACCCAAATATCACCCCAACCCTATCCTATGATCTCAAAACCTTATATTACTATAACCTGTATTCTGTTAATGAATGGAAATGTATTTGCCAGTAGTTAGCAGACTAGTCATCTGTTCATAGAAAGTGCAAGCATACATGCTATTCTTTCTTATTTGGATTGGACAGCGTTGCGGACTTTCAGGAGTCTATGTAAAACTAGTTTCTACCTCTGCTTGATAACAACATCAAAGGGTTCCTTTTATATATATATATATATATATATATATATATATATACACCTTATTTTCCCATGTATAAGACGACTTTTGAACACAGGAACATGTGTGCAAAATTGGGGGTCGTCTTCTACGCCGGTTGCCGCATCAGGGGGGGTGCAGAGGGCACTCCTCTCCCTGGCTCACCATCTAGGGGAGTCCGTAGGTCTGATCCCCGGATCTGTGCATGCTGGCCGACAGGAGGCAGAGGGAGAGATCTTTAGCATCCTCGCCCCCTCCTTCTGGATGTGTGTGAAAGAAGCTGGCTGCTACTGACAGCAAGTATGCTCACTAGCATTATTGTGGCTGACATTGGTATTGCAGGGAGATTGAGATTAAAGCTATTTTATTGTCAAATGTATACAATTTATGTACAGTCAGTTGGATAACCGCAGGGAAACATTTATAACTATGAAAGGTTGCAGATAGGGGTGTCAAATTGGGAATGTAAATTACTAATCCAAAAAAAGATTGGACTTCTAAGGGTGTTGGAGATCTGTGGGTTTAAAGTCAGAGTAGACATAAAAATTTTATTTGGTGTGCGTTGGAAGAGGGGTAGTCTTATACGGCGAGAATATCCCAAACTCTTTATTTTAACTGGAGAAGTTTGGGTCGTTTTATACGCCCAGTCGTCTTATACACCGGAAAATAAGGTGTATATATATATATATATATATATATAGTCCCTGTATCTGCAAATGTCATTAACATAGGGTGCATATGCTTCTGTAATGATATTAATAAAGGGGCCCATATGCTTTCATCGTTTGCATTTGTTTTTGTTTCTGCTTTTCACACATTACTGATCTGTGCTGCTCTCTCTTTATTCTGTATTGTACTTAAGTATCATCTCTCATTTTAAAAACCTCTGCTTCCCTAATACTTCCCTGCTTTACTGAATTTTCCCTTCCTCCCTTCCTGCATATTCTTGCCTTTTCTCAAATCAACGACTCACTTTTTTCTCAATGCTGCGTGGCCTTTCTTCTCTCAGGGGAGCGTCCACCTCGCCCTCCTCAGCCGTCTGCTCTGGTTAAGAGTAAGTTTAATGGCGTCCTCCTCCATGCACCCTGCTCCTGTCCGCTCTGTACTTTTCTAGTCCCTCTCTCTCAAGGTACAGAGTGTTTGATCGATAAATTAAATAACTCTGTACTGACATTTGACCTAACTGTGTGCAGTGGAATGAGTGATTGACTTTGGCTCTGTCACTATTGATATAACTAAAATGGACACTTAATCCTTGCATTCCTTATCGTTATGCATGCAATGTATTTGCGCCAGAATTTTTACTCCACAATGATCAGAAATTTATATAAAAAAAATTATACGGACAAACACTTATGGTGTATATCATGTGGAGACCTAAGTGGATTGAAAATTGAAAGAGAACCCCCAAGAAATGTCATAATAACGTACAGCCTTCATTCATAAATCAAATTATACAGTACATATCTGTCCCAGAGAGAGAAATCTATCACTGCAAGTTATACAATAGTCATTCATATTGCATGCTTGGCGCTTGCACACTTGCAGTGTTTTCTCAAGCTAGCCACACATGGTTAGATTTTAGCATTCAATTGAAAATTTTCAATCAAAAAAACGTTTGATTGTACAGAAATCTATGTGCTGCCCACATAGTACAATCGACGATCATTGATCAGGTTGGAAAATTTTGCTTGATTGGTCGATTTTTTTGGGCTCGATTTTGTGGCCCGATGTTTTTGGCTACTTCCCTTTAACTTCCAATTGAAACTAAATCGTAAGAGGAATTCAATCGACGATTTTGGATTACTTTGATTAACTTTTCAGTCGAAATTGAACAATAATCGTAGTCCCCATGTGGTGTACATTGATTAAATTAAAATCGAGGTTCGATTTATTTGATCGAACTGCAAAATCTAATTGAACCTCGATTGAACGTTAAATTGAACCATGTGTGGCTAGCTTTAGTAAGTAGATAGGAAGAGACATTGTTATTGGACAGTGCAGGTAAGTTAGAGGTGTTTGGTGTTAATATTTTACAATATATATGATGATGGTGAATAAGTGTATTAATACAGATTGTTTTACCTATCCTTGTAATCCAGATTAGGTCATTTAAATGAAGAATTGCATGCATGCACTATTGTTAACATATGTTTTATTACACATCATGAAACCTGCAGCTCATGTCAGCATATATACAGATACATTACCACTTGCACATTTGTTCTGTAGGTGGTGGAGGCTCTCCACCAACTGTGAACTGTAACAATCTATGGGGGGAGGTTGGTGGGTGATATTATGCAACCATATTATTCTATTTTTATATTTTTTCTTCCCTCAACCTAAAAGAATTAGGTTTGTTTTTCACTTGAGTGGTACAGTTTATAGGTCACATTATAGGTGGAAAAAGTTCTGAAATGATTTATCACTGTCTCATTTTTGTACAGCACAGGAACCTGACACTTTACCAGGGGTGTGTGGACTGTATCCACTGAGCATTGCTGTTATATATTCATTTAGAGTACATCTTTGATTTCACTTCAGTTTTCATAATTTAGTTGCAAGTCTGAAAATTTTAACTGAAGTTACTTTGTTTTTCTTACTTTAAACTTAACAGAATAGATACTTTTGATAATATTATTAGATACATTCAATTTCAGTTTTCATGTTTTCTTATCTTTTGTTTATATTGTATCTTTAGAATCTGGGTATAATCCTATCAACGGAGAGGACGATTCTATATCATCAGGAATTAAAAGACTGTCTCTTAAAAAGACAACAACATCCAAAGGTCTCAAACTGGTTAAACCATCTGCACGTGTAGCTGGCACCAAAGTGTCTGACCGGCACGTACTTGGTATTAAAAGTAGCAGCTTTTCCTGTGGTGATGTAGCCTTGATAGACTTTGGAGAAGACATCAGTCCACTAAGCCCGGGTTTTATTTCTCCTCTAGTGGAACAGACTGCTCCTTCTTTAGCAAAACTGGCCATGGATGCGTTTTCTTTGCTTGATAAAACTCCCCCTCAGAGTCCCACACGTTCCCTTCCTCGTCCTCTTCATCCTACTCCTGTGGTGGATTGGGACACCAAACCCCTTCCAGCCCCTCCAGCTTATGATGAAGTGGCACAGGATGAAGATGATTTTGAAGTATGCACTATAAATAGTCCTGAAGTTCTTTTAGACCATAGAGACAAAATATCAATGGCCCATCAGAGAGCTAGAGAAAAAGGAGAATCGAACTATAGCTATGTTCAGGAAACAGAAAGGGTTCCTGTTCAAATCAGAGTGGAAGACAATTTGTTCCTTCCTCACAAAGAGTCAAAGCACCCGAGTTCTTCTCAAACATCAGAAATATTCGAGGAATTGCAGCAGGAGTGCATGAAGAGACTTAATGTTCCTCAGTCATCTTCACTGGCTTCAACTCCCAGCCCAAGCTCTTCTACTACAAATTTTGATACCACTTCATCAGAGGACAAACCGCAAATACCACCACGGATTCCTATACCTCCGAGGCCAATAAGACGTGAACATGAACGTTGGTCTGGTGAGTTGTCTCCAGCTTTTGGAGCAGAGGAAGTGGGTAGAGCTCCTTTACTGCCTCCAAGGGACCCATTTTCTCAACCCACATCTCGGACTCCTAGCCCTATGGCTTTTCATGTTGGCTCTCCCCAGCAGAGGTCTAATCTCTGCTCTCCCTTGTGTATAGGCCTGTCTACATCTCCAGGAAAGCCAATGCCCACTACACAGAGTTTTGCATCAGACCCTAAATATGCTACTCCCAAGGTTATCCAAGCCCAAGGTAAAGATTCTTCCAAAGGTCCTTGCATCTTGCCTATTGTGAAAGACGGGAAGAAGGTTAGCAATACACATTACTACCTTTTACCTGAGCGACCTCCATACTTGGACAAATATGAAAAATTTCTCAAAGAAGCACGAAGTCCAGAGGAGACTTCAATGAACAGAGGCATTTCTACTGCAACTGTTAGACCCATGGTACAGCAAACAGACTATAAAGCCAACTTTTCATCTAACAACAGTAACTGCTCATCCAAAAGTGCTGTGAAGATTGTTTACGAAGGCACCGATAATTTTAGACCCTTGGAAAAAATCAAACTGGCAAGTAACTCTTTTATCTTTGTCTTGTTTAATTGTAAAACATAATAAACTGAAAGTGACGTATTGATGTTTTAGCTGTAAAAATGTCTACCCAATATACAAATATACAAATACTGTGAAGAAGACATTTTATGTTGTTATTAATTATATCATTGCACAACTAACTGTGCTGTTTTTTACCTTATAAATACCTAGGTTGGATGTGGTGATACAGGATAATACTGTATATTCTTGAGTATCAGTTTTTCATCCCAAAAATGTGCTGAAATGGCCCCCCTCAGCTTATACTCCACTCAGAGTCAGGGTCCCACTTATCTGTCCGTGTGTTCGCTGGTCTCCCTGCAGACGCTGGCAGCCTCTGTGAATGGTCCAATGTGTATTCAATATTCTATTGGCAGCATTCCCAAGATCAGCTTGTAAAATAAAAACAAATGGCATGGCAGCTCCATCTAGTGGACTATTTGTTAATTGTTACTGGAGAAGAATTTCAATTATAAAACTCCACTATTTATATTTTAAACATCAAAATAAGTTTCCATTCCATGTATTGGTCCCAATAACAATAATAACTTATTTTTAAATGGAAACTTATTTACATGTTTGAATTAGAATTAGAAGTGCCTTGAAAACCCATCCTGTAATAACAATCCTGTAAACTTTATTGAGGTTGTGGCACTAAGATTAATCATGTTTGATTCATTCCTAGGGGGAATTGTGCTTTCACTATATTTTTCTCATTTAAAAAACTCCATTATCTGACATTTCCAACCATCAGCTTATACTCGAGTCAGTAAAGCTAGCCACACATGGTTCGATTTTAGCGTTCAATCGACGTTTTCGATCAAAAAAACGATCGATTGTAAAAAAAATCGATGTGCTGCCCAAATAGTACAATCGATAATCATTGATCGATTTTTGTCAAGTCTTCGAATGAAGTGATCGGACAGGTTGGAAAGTTTTGCTCGATTGGTCAATTTTTTGGGCTTGATTTTTTTGGGCTACGATTTTGAATTACTTTGATTATCTTTTAGTCGAAATTGAACAATAATCGTACTCCCCATGTGGTGTACATCGATTAAATTTAAATCGATGTTAGATTTTTTTGATTGAACTACAAAATCTTATCGAACCTCGATTGAACGCTAAATTGAACCATGTGTGGCTAGCTTAAGTTTTCCCAGCTTTGTAGATAAAATTAGGTATCTCGGCTTATATATGTTTCTAGTCTTTTACCAGCAGGTCAGACCTACATATAGTAATTAGCTGCTAACTGGTATTTACAATGTCATTAAACAATACAAATTAGGAAGCGAAAACAACATGTCATCAGACCTGGGAAATTTACAGAGGATATCAAGCTATCTCAATTATGATTTCAAATGATTCCAGTGGTAGTCAAGAGACTTAAGGCTGCCATACACACCCCGACGGGTGCAGACAGACCAGTCCCGATATGCACCGGGATGCAAACGTGATGAAGTCATCACGTTTGCACCCCGGTGCCTTATGGGGCCCCTTCAGTCGGCCGGCACCCTTTGTGTGCCGGCCATTAGCTTCAATGAAGATGCCGGTCGGTCAGGTTAAAAATCAGTCAAGTTAAAAATCGGCCGCTTATCGGCATGTGTATGCCAGCCTTTAGAGTGTGACATATATCTGGCAGCATCATGGCAGGGGCAGCATGTGTACTGATAGGGTGTGAGATCATTCTAATGCAGGGAGTGGGGCTCAGAGAGCTGAAAAGAAAATTATTTTTAATCTAAAATCAGTTTACGATAACTATTCTGATGACAAATATACCAGCAAATATTTAAAGCAGAATTTTGGGGGAATTACAAGCTATACCCTTGTAGTGGGTACCCCCCCGCTTCAAGCATCAGCTGCTCATTTTGTTGAGGATATGATATAGAGATATATATTGATATATTGTCCAGAAGAAATAAGTTAGGTATATAATCCTATTCATTATTCCTTGGCAAAAACTGCAGTGCTGGGAGAATCCACCTTAATTCATTTTAGGTAACTCATGATTTTGTAAATTCGAGTCATCGGTCACAGAAGTTGTGGTCGAGTCGACTGCTCATCACAAGACACAAGTGTTCATTAATTTACAATGTTTATTAAAGTTCTCTCATGACAATAAAACTAAAACATACGCTAATACTTTGAACACCACGGTCCTTGATTGTGCTCTAATCTGTTTACAAATCTACCTGTGTATGCCTTCTTTCGAGCGGGATCAATAAATCCCTCTCAAAGAAACTAGATTGAACAGGGTTCCAACATGTTGGAAAACCCCATTCCATCTCCATTACTTTGAATAGAGACATCTGCAATCAAAGTATTGGAGCTCTGGTGTTCAGTGTGAAGGGGTCTGGCCAGCACGTCTCTGCCTTGCTCCAGCTTGCAGCCTTGTGTTGTGAGTGAGTGAATCTGTTACAACACAACACGGGCTGCGAACTGAGAAGAACGGGTCCCCATTGAACAGGAATCGTGTGGTGCACATTGATTTCCGTTCAATTGATCTGCCATTAATCACAGCGTGGTCTTTGATTTGGGTCATTCCAACCCTTTCCCTGGTTGAGGATGTGTGTCAGTACTGGCCACTATGCCTTCTGGTAGGAGCAGCTCTGCTGCTCTTGTGACTGGCCAGTGGGTCGAGGTTGGGCCTTCGGCGGTTAGTGCCCCTTGGTTGGGA
Organism: Ptychadena robeensis; assembly: GCA_036250615.1. NCBI lineage: Eukaryota > Metazoa > Chordata > Amphibia > Anura > Ptychadenidae > Ptychadena > Ptychadena robeensis. The sequence goes on along the minus strand of CM070035.1, from coordinate 63,042,485 downwards.
CCCAGGGGTGCCATAAAATTTGCTAGTGGGGGACCACCTTTTATGGCACATCTGACACTTTAAACTGCAGCACGACTTTTAGAGCACCTACCTCCCGGAAGCAGCCTTTTGACCTGACCGGAGGAATTTTTATGGCTCGCCACTAGGCCTGCCACATGCTTGATTGCACAGGGCACTTATTTATTTAATTTATTTTTGATGTAGTCTGTCCCCCCTACTCCTTATGCACGTTTGTCTTTGTTGACCAATAGGGGTGTTGGTCCTCTGGGACTTCAACCCCGGAACGTGGTGGGGAAAAACTGCTTGGGGTTCTGGCCCGGCAGTCTCTCTAAGTTTGGGAGTCCTCTTCGGAGGATTCCCACACAGTCCCTAGTGTTTGCTAGACCTCGCTCCGGTCAAGGTCACCGAGGGAACGGGACACCCAGAGGGTCTAAGGGTTTTGGCAGTCTGATCCACTAGTCACCCATTTTTGGGGAACAAGCCTTTAGTTCCCTCAGAGCAGGACAACTGTGACACTTCACTTTTTGGCACTGGGTGCAAGTTCCAGGGTTTGTGTGTGCACAAGTCAAAGACTCATTAAAAAAACCTAAGGAAAGGTTGTGGGTTTAAGTACCCTTAAATGATTGATACAATTACCTTCTCGACTAGACTTTGTAGTTATTAATGATCCTTTTACAGGAAATAATAAACAATAATAATTTAAGTAAGAACTCTCACAGTCTGTTTGGGAAGTTGTCTGTTGTCAGGTCACATGTAATCCTAATCAGTGAATTGTTTGTGAAAAGACTAGAGAAATTCAGGATAAGGCTGGCCATTCCAGTCAACACGAGACATCTGTTTTGATCAAATGTATTCTTCTGTAAGTGCTTAATATTCTACATTTTTAAACAGTTAACAGATTGGGTTTCTTTTATTTGGCTAGAGCAGTGCACTGTTAAAACAAATCTAATTTCTAACAAGATAAATTAAATAAATCCCCCACAATCTCTTTGAAAAAAGTCAACCTAAAGCCCCCCATACACCTTTAGATCACTCCATACAATTTCCATTAGATCTACCAACACTTATGTAGTGCCGGGTCCTCCCTGATACTCCTCCTCCTCCCCAGAATACACAGTGATTGGAAGGTTTAGAAAGGTCATATTACATGGTTTTGGTAGAAGAAGTTTATTATACAGAAATTGGTAAGATTGTAAGGTGTATGGGGGGCTTAACAGAGGTCTAAATCCCTCTGAATCAATGGGGAAAAACAGAACCTTTTATCGTAATTTGCCCTCACATTCGCTCATCATATTTTGAATACTTTTGATAAATAATATTATGGAAGAATGTAGAAACTAGTATATAGTATAGTATATTCTCAGAAAAGGGAAAACTGTTATTTTATTTATTTATATTCATTGTGACCAATGCAGACCCAATCTCCTTCTTTCCAATGCCTTGTGCGCACACTCCATAGTCGATTAAAATACCTAGAAAACCCATCACTACTTGTACAGCCAACTGAAATTTACCAACATGTCCGATCACTGCTTGATTTCCATGGATCAATTTGGGTGATCAATATTAACTATCGATATCTGTTACTGTCCAAGATTTGTATTTACCTCATGTCTGGTCATCCTGTCAATAATTGAGAGACATTTTTCTACAGGTGGGCATACACAGTTGATTTTTCTTCAAAAAATAATAAGTAAAATATGATCATGTTAATTCCCATCCTATTATATTTTGATTATTTTACCACCACATAGTGTAATAGATAAAGATTGATTCCTTTCCTTAGCCATGTGACCATACTCCATAGTACGATAGGATAAAAATCGATCCAAATACCTTTGTTAGATGCAGAATACAATTTACCAACATGTCTGGTCACCACTCGATTGATGTCATGTGTGATTAAATATTTAAAAAATGAAATAGATAAAGGGATCGATTTTGAAACGATTGACTTAATACGATAATTGAATATAATCAGACTGCCTGTAGTAGTACAAATATGACTGGGCATACACTTTTGGGCTCCCAATAATTGCGCCTCTGAAAGCATCTTATATTATACAGTCAGACATTGGGAAATGGTTAAAAAATCTCTCACTAATCTATTCACCTGTTATGGAATTTTGTTTTTAAACTTGGTAATAAAATATGAAGAAGTAGTGCAATATGTGGTCATATTGGTCTATATTAAGAGAATTGCTTTCTTTTGTTCAGGTTCAGGAAATGGTTCATGGTGTGACCACAGATGAGTGTCAGGCAGCATTACAGAACCATAGCTGGAATGTCCAAAAGGCTATACAATATCTAAAGGTAAGATCTCACTGTCATCTTTCTCATTGTTCAATATCAACTGCCTCTTGGTGGCCTCCTTCTCTATAGATGTCCACCCTGAACAGTAAACCAGGGAACACATGTACAGATATGGGCCAGATCGATGGCCGCTTTGAGCGCTGTGCGGCCATCCCTGTTTTCAAGCAGGATCAATCAATCCCACTCGAAAACAGGGATATCAGACATAACCGTAAATCATGGTCGATGATGATTGCCTTGCATCCTTCTATGTCGGGCAGCAGCGTGATGATGTCATCGCGCTGCTTCCCGGGAACCTCGATCAGCTCCTATATCTAGCCGTGTGTTCCCGGCTTCAGGGTCCATTTACACTGTTGTTAAAAGAACGACTTGTAAACGCAACTGACCAGCGGACACGACATTAGACATCACCCGGCCTGATAGACCTGTCATTATCTAAATGACCCCCAAGCATACTTGAGAAGTTTCTTTACAACAATATCTAAAATGAAGATGTACAAGTTACAAATGAAGCTGTGAAAAAATTTATTTCCTTTATTTGCTTGGGATGATGGTCTTCAAAAGGTTTTGAGGCCTTAAATTTTCCATCTATAACTAACAATGTCTTCTGCTGTTCATGCAGGTTGAGCAGTTGTTTTGTCTGGGATTAAAGACCCGTATGGAGTGTCACAAAGTGCTGGAGACATTTGATTGGAACTTGGAGACTGCTAGCTCCCACCTTCTAGAATCATACAGTGGTTCTCAGCAAAAGTATGACTTGTTCTCTCATGTTTTTGTATATTTTGATTGTAGAGTATTTTTGATTGTACAGTATGTAAATCCATCATTTATCAAAACGATTGCGGCCGACCGCAGCAGGAAAGCTGTCAGAGCTGTGCACATGAGCTGGCTGAAGCTGCTGCTCGCATACATTCTCTGTAGACCTTTATGCAGATCACTGTAGACGTTTCTGCAGCTTCAGCCCGCTTACATACATTCTATGCACAGGGAATAATCTTCCCCCAAGCGGATCGTCCCTGCTTCTGTATGCGTGCGGACTGAAACTGGTACTCGCATAAAGAGATTTGTAGAGCCCAGGACCAGGAGAAAGGGAAACCTCGGATGGCTTCCCCTCCTCTTTTGACTCCTGCTCTGCCGGTTGGAGCATGGAGCTCAGACTGGCAGTGCAATAGTTCTAGGTATTTCTACGGTTAGGTTAGATTAATTTATAGTAATATTTCTTTCTTTGTTTGGCTGTCAAATATGTTAACATTGAGGCCTTTTATTTTACAGACGATGATGCATCGGTATTGAAGAGATGGTTTACTTGCACAACATATATCTACCTGGACTGATACGGTTAGAAAGCATTTTCTAACCCAAGGGGCATTGCGAAGCAGTTTTAATGGCTCTGAATCGGCCCTCACAGGGCTTCCTCGAGTCACAAGGAGTGAACTTTTAAAACCAACCCAGTGTTCTGCTACATGGACATGTGTTAATGTTGCGTTTCCTCTTTTAATGTGTTCTTCGTTTCTCCTTCTCCATGCTTATATGGGAATCTCGTTGTTTTTATATAAAAAGATGTGTAATTTTAATATATAAAATATATCTATATATATGAATATATATATATAAATATAAGATAAAGTTTATTTGGCAAAAAATGTGAGTTTGCGTTTACTTTTATTCTGAATTAATATATTGCAACGTTACAATGTTCTGGACAAGTGAAGTCATTAATGGAATGTCTGTCTTCTCGGTTTCTATGAGATTCTCAGAGGCATCTCTGAGGACTTCAGCCTCTTAATATGATCCTTCGCTATTGATTCTCCAACACACTTACCTTTAACACTCACTGTGTCTTGAATTTTGCACCATGGAGGGAGGTTAACTACAAAATATACTGAAGCATAAGCAGAGTTTTTCAGCACAAAAAAATGTGCTGAAAAAGCCCCCACCCCCCTTGACTTATATTTGAGTTAGGCGTTAGCAGCCTCTGTGGATGGTTCCATGTGTTTTTTCTGTGTTTTATCTGCAGCATTCCCAAGCTCAGCTGGTAAAATGTAAACAAACTTGGACAGCAGCGACATCTAGTGGACAATTTGTTAATTTATACTGGACATGGTGGAATTTCTGTTACAAGAAATGTTATTAATTTGCAAAGTACACAGTACAAAGTATCAAACAAAGAATGGGGAACATAAAAGCACATGTGAAATGACCGTCGTGGACATGGTGGAATTTTATTTTGAAAACTTGTACTTTGTAAATCATTGCTGCATTTCCCACCCACGCCTTATACTTGAGTAAATATATTTAACATATAAATCAGATAAGCATGTACAGAAACACACCGAAAATACAGTGAAAGCCACATTGGCATATGGAAAGAAAGTTGCCTCAAATTTCATTGGTGTGTGGGGCATATGTATTTGCCTCCAATGTATGGTATGAAGGACTTGAGATGGGGTGATGTATAGGGGTATCTCCATTACTTTGTTACATCCAGGGAACGATTAACTATATTGGTCCAAGTGAAACTAAGGCTTGTGAGGGTCATGTCCGGCCACTCAAACCACCATTTTGTGTAAAAAACCTCCCATGGTGGCTGTACAGTCAGCCTATTATACAGATCAAAGTAGGTCTATAAAGATAGCATGTATATCTGCCTGATATAGTATGTCCTACATCATCCCAAAGCTCTAATATTCTACCCCCACAGTCAACAAAATGCAGTGAATGCACAAAATCTAAATCAAATCAATATTTGGTGTGACCACCCTTTGCCTTAATAACAGCATGAATTCTTCCAGGTACACTGGCACACGGGTTTTGTAGGAACTCGGCTTCTGTCTCTTCATGTAATCCCAGACACACTCCATGATGGTGAGAGCAGGGCCCTGTGGGAGCCGTACCATCACTTCCAGGACTTCATGTTCTTCTTTACGCTGAACATATCTTAAATACTTTGGCTGTACGTTTGGAGTGGTTGTCCTGCTGCAGAAAATTTTAAGTACTTTTAAGTATTGCATGATGGAAAAGTATCTGTCTGTATTTCTCAGTATTGAGAACACTATTGATCCTGACCAAATCTCCACCTCCATTTACAGAAATGTAGCCCCAAACATTCAAGGAACCTCCACCATACTTCACTGTTGCCTGCAGACACATTGTTGTACTGTTCTCCAGCCCTTCAAATAACAAACTGCTACAACCAAATCTTTCACATATTGACTCATCAGTCCAAAGCACCCCCTGTTTCTATGTTTTCTTGAAAACTTGAGTCACTTGGGGTGCATATGCTACATCTATAGCCCATTTTATTACCAGGTGTTTTCCTCCTGGTTGTTTCGCACGTGGTATGCTTTTTTAAAAAGTGCACCATGGTCAATTTCCTGCTCTCTGTGAGACTCGATGCTCTAAAAAGCGACGCCTCAATGGTGCTGCCTACCCCTTGGCCCCATATAAGGCCATCATTGGGGCGGACCCGGAAGAATTGGAGTGCATGCCAATACAGGAAATCGCCGGGGGGATTTCTGTGGACAGGTGAGTTGTCCTGCAGTTTGCTCAGGGTTTTATGAGATAGCTCGGGCTAAACACTCAGAACCTCTTTGGTCCTTCACAGTTTCTCTTATTTCACTTCACAAAGACTTCTCACAATATGCTTTAGAAATTGTCTGTATGCATGCCCCAAAAAGGCTGGATCATACACAAATGCCCTGCAGAATACATATTCCAAATAGGAATAGCAGGTCCCCCTGAAAAATTGTATTACAAGATAACTAATGCACAAAAAGCACATGATCCTTTTTAATAATAGATGATTGAGTGCTTCACTGATTGGCTGATTTAAGCTGGGCATACACGTTGTGATTGATCGGGGGATGAATCCCTAGCTCACAGCTCATGTTCTGTTGTGAGAGATTCACTCACAACACAAGGCTGCAAGCTGGAGAAAGCCAGGCAGCACAGAGCCTCACACAGAGACGTGCTGACCCTGCCCCCTTCACACTGAACACCGGTGTCCTGGCTGTTCAGCAGTAGCAGCACATCCAATACTTTGAATGGAGATTCTTGTCAGGGTTTTCTAACATGTTGGAACCCTGTTCAATCGAGTGTATTCAATCCCACTCAAAGTTAGGTATACAGGGGTAGATTTGTAAATAGATGAGAGAACAATCAAGCACCGTGAGTGCATACGTTGCTCGATTGTACTTAAATCTACCCTGTTTCCCTGAAAGTAAGACCTACCTGGAAAGACCTAGCT
>CM070035.1:63019860-63030592 GCA_036250615.1 Ptychadena robeensis | reverse complement strand
TGTGAAAAATGAATAAAAAATTAACAAAGATTTTTTACATTGTTCTTATTGGCCTTTTTGTTCATATGATAATTGTGGTATTTTTAGATCACGTTGATAATATTACCTTATCTATATATGTATATTATCTTTTTGATCCCTTTGACCCACATCGTAATCTCTCCTAAAATCCTCAAACTTGAGGTAATGTCTAAGGGTTGGGTAGGCCACATTTAAAGTCCCCGTGTCTTTGCCTTAGGGCAAAGAGAAAAAACTGGAAAGACATTGGACCCGATTGACTGTCGGAGCTCATTGCCTTTCCACACCCCTCCTCTATATACATCTAATGTGGATGGCTTCACTTTGACCTTGTTAAATGATATACATTTTCTTGTACAAATAATATAATATCTTCCAGTGTTTTCTGTGAAAATACTGTTTATGAAGACACAATCACATCAAGTTTAGTATGATAACATCATAACTCGTCCCATAAACAAAGCTTCCCTAAACAAAGACCTGCAAAGCACAGTGATATGTGACACCAGTAAAATCTGTATTCAGTGTGCAACAGGTGAAAAAGCTGAGCATGAGCATTTTAAGAATTGTATTTAGAATGACTACATTACATAAATACAGTTTTATATCCAGGATATAGCCAGTAAACACCCAACTTTGTATATCTATAAGTTAAACATTAAATAAAGTAAATAAATAAAGTTTGGACCTCTGGTAGTTGTACTCTAAAGGTGAGTTTAAACCATACTTGTCAAGTTTCCTCGTCGGAGACCCGGGGGCGTCAGTGACGTCACTTCCAGTACATGGATCGTGGTTCTTCTGCGTTCCACGTACCGGAAGTGACGTCATTGACGTCACTTCCATCGTCCGCACGGTTGGCTGATCAGGCAGGGAGAGGGCGTTACTCTCCCTGCTAATGCCCCATCCGCTTGTACTGATAATGTGCGAGGTGGGAGATTAGCAGGGAGAGTAACGCCCCCTCCCTGCCAGAACAGCTCGATTTCAAGAACCCGGAAAAAATCTGGGATTTCTTGAAATAGGGATTTGGCCGGGAAAGCCACATAAAAACGTGACTTTCCCGGCCAAAACGGGAGACTTGACAGGTATGGTTTACACGTGTAGATTTTTTTCTTCAATCAACTGCCAATTCGATTTTTTGCTCGATGTCGTTGTCGAACATCGTTCATTTATCGAATGTAACATTTATCGACATGTTGGATGACCTTTCAAACTATTTTTTGTTTGAGGTCAAAATATCTATAATACATAAATAGATAGATAGATAGATAGATAGATAGATAGATAGATAGATAGATAGATAGATAGATAGATAGATAGATAGATAGATAGATAGATAGATAGATAGATAGATAGATAGATAGATAGATAGATAGATAGATAGATAGATAGATAAATAATCTATCGAACAAATTGGCCATTCTAGATTTTTGTTAAATCAACCAAAACATTGTTCGTTCTTCGTTGATCGAATGAAAAAATCTACGCCTGTAAACCCACCTTTAACCATTAGTTTGACATTTGGAGGATCCTAATATGGCTGAAACGTAATTGAAAACTTTATTTCCTTAGGTGCAATACTTTGGTTAAGCTACCAAAAGGGGTCAGTGTAAGCCTTCTTGTTTGATGTGAGAACTATTACTGGAACCTTGCTACTGTACAGTTCAACAGTCACATGTCTAGGATGGATGCTCACATCTAACTGAACATGCAAACTCACCATGAGATTTAGCATTGTTCTTTATATAATAAGAACTTCCTCAACCAACCAGTTCACATGTCTTGTTTACCTGGTTTTGGTTAAATATGAACATGCAAATTACCGATAGATTTTCTGGAAATTGAATCTGCATTCTTATGTAACTGAAAGAATCCGCAACACATTTGTAAAATGCCAATAGTACCAATTCTAAAATGTAAACCTTGTAAAGTTTGAGCCAAATCACTCTGCAGGGACATTGTGACAACGTAGGGTACCCTGGGTGTTTTGGGGAAGACAGAAAGTTCTAGGTTTTTTCCAAACAAAAAAGAAAAAGCACGCAATGTGTCAATCATTCAGTGCAATACGTTGAGTCTAGTTTCCATTAGTCCAGAGCAGTCACAGAAAGTTCCACACTGGGTTTAGGGAAGTTCTCTACTTTGCTTCAACTATACAGGACCTACACTGCCTGTAATAAGTTGCCACCAAAAAAAAGGTCACACACTGTAAAATTTCGTTGGACCACCCTTAGCTTTGATTACGGTATGCATTCACTGCGATATTGTTTCGATAAGCTTCTGCAATGTCACAAGATTTATTTCCATCCAGTGTTGGATGGTAGAGTCTGACCTCCAGCACATCCCAAATATTCTCAATGGAGTTAAGGTCTGGACTCTGTGGTGGCTCATCCATGTGTAAAGATGATGTCTCATGCTCCGTGAACTACTTTTTCACAATTTGAGCCCGATGAATCCTGGCATTGTTATCTTTGAATATGCCTGTGCCATCAGGGAAGAAAAAATCCATTGATGGAATAACCTGGTCATTTAATATATTCAGGACAGCTGACCTCATTCTTGGAGCACATACTGGTGCTGAGCCTAGACCTGACCAACTGCAGCAACACCAGATTTATCCAATAGGAGGCTCGTACTTATTTGCTTAGTTAAATCCAAGTGGCAACTATTTTTTGGCCAGGTGAAGCAAATAATCATTTATTGATCTTATATTTTAATATTTCTTAATACACCTTGCAACCATACAATTTCTGTACAATCAACTTTTCTTCTACCAAATCCATGTAATATGAGGACCTTTCTAACCCTTCCAATCACTATGTATTCTATCAGGGAAGCCACTATACTACACAGTTGTTGGTTGATCTAAAGGAAATTGTATGAAGTTATCTAAAGGTGTATGGGGGGCTTTAGATTTTATGGCCTGCCAGGATAAAGCCCCCCATACACATTTACATCACTCCATACAATTTCCATTAGATCTACCAATAACTGTGTAGTATAGTGGCCTCCGTGATAGAATACACAGTGATTGGAAGGTCTAGAAAAGTCTTCATATTACATGGTTTTGGTAAAACAAAAGTTGATTCTACAAAAATTGTATGGAAAGATTGTAAGGTGTATGGGGGCCATAAGTCGATGTTAACTCTGTAATAAATATCTTAGGCTATGTCTCCACTGCGTTTTGTGCTCACATACACATTACCTCTGTTCACATAGTGTTGAGCAGATCCACTGATGCAGGGGTTAACATAGTGCAGTACATTAACACCTGCATTGATGGATGTGTGAACAGAGGATCCGCCAGGCACGTAATGTGTATGTGTTCCTTCAGAACCCCACCGAGCACTTCGCTCAATGTAGGGGTCCCGACGGATCACATAAGCAGTGGAGATATAGCCTTAATCACTTGGTTATAATGATAATGCCAATACAATGCCTTAAAATATTTGATCTGTATTCTTTGGTTTTTATATTATACACTCAACTGCTGGAAATGAGTAGAAAACCATCCCAAACATAAAAAAAGATATGGGTTAATTTACATTCCTTCAGGCTTTATTTGTGTGCTATAGCAATTGAAAAAATGTGAAGGATATTGTAAATGTTGATGGTATGAATTAGACGTTTATTATTAACGTTTATTTATATAGCACCAACATATATTGCTTTGCTGTATAAATTTATTAGAGTTGTATAATAATTAAGGGACAACACAAGATAACACACAACTACAGGTTATGATTCAGGAGGAGTTGAGGACCCTGCCCGATAGCGCTTACAATGAAATAGGTTAGGGGGGATGGGACTGGCATGGTGGTGATGTTAGGAATGAGAAGATTGGTAGGACAGACTGAAGTGGTAGGTGGCTTTTTTAATTGTTAAAAGTAGGAGCAAGTCTAAGGGGGCGAGGGAGAGAGTTCCAGAGAATAGGAGCAGCCCTAGAGAAGTCTTGAAGCTGCGCATGTGATGATGTTTAGAGATGGGATGTCATTTGTAGGTCACTTGAGGTGCAGAGGGGGCGGTTAGGGGTGTATTTGTGTACCAGGTTGTAAATGTAAGTGGGACAGGAGGTGTGGACAATTGGAAGTCAGCGTAGATGTTTGCAGAGAGGAGTAAATGAGTCTAGCAACACCATTCATGATGGACTGAAGAGGTGACAGTTCAGGGGTGGGCAACGTACGGACCACAGGCCAAAAACGCCCCGTTTAGCTTTTCAATCAGGCTTACACCTATGGGTCGGATCAGAAATTACACAGCCTGCTGTAGACTGGCTGTATTCAGTGCAGTTCCGACTTCCAATAAATCTGTTATGAGTGCAGCATCTGCTAGCAGGCACTGGTATGTGGGTGGTGGTCATTCCAGACACCTGAACTGAATGAGCCATTACCTTATCTTGCAGAGCATTGCATATCAAAGCATCAATTTGGAGAAAGAAAAGAAGTTTGTCTCCCCGACTGGAAATTCCAATGAGGGATAGAGGGACTTTTGCGGCAGACCAACCCATGAATATTGTGATTGAACCCCTTAAATGAATCTCTGTATCAAAACCATCAACTTCTGTTTAAATAATTATATTTATATATAAAAATAACAAACTTCAAGTGGTTCAAGAATAATAAATGGTCAGCGAGTCATCTATTAGGTCTGTGTGTTGGGCCCTTTCACATAATCCATACTTGCGATGCAACACTGCAAACACACAATGTGACTCATTACTACAAACGCCCTGCAGTCTACATTTTTGTAGGAGCTAACCAGCCAAAAATCGCGCTGCAACCGCATGGGCTACAATGTGAAGTGTCCTAAATCAATACCAAAAATCATCAGGGCGCTGCATTATCATATGGCCACGTGGAGACGCCATTAATGTAAAGAAGTGGAGGAGAGAAGTGTAGCACAGGCGGAGCACCACAGGGGAGTCAGGGTGACCACACGGGCCAGTTAACATAGGCGTGGCAAATACAGATAGGAGCAAGTACGTTTGTGGATCCTCCCAGATACTGCAGTATTACTTCAATAGTCTTCACTAGAATCAAACTGTGGGGTATGGCGCCAATCCACATGATGTCTGAGCCTCGTAGAGGTAGGTGTTACTACATTAGCATGATTGGGGCTGTGAGGTGTTATTAACCCGCCCAGTCATGAGAGATGTTAAAATGGCATTGTATGTGGCAGAAAATAGATGCCGCCCCCCCACCCCTGTTTAAGCTTAGTTTCAAGGAAACACCTACCTCCATGAGGCTCAGACCCCATTCTGGTTTAAACTATACCCCACAGTAAATTATTTTCCAATAAGATCGTGTCACCCTAAATTGAGAAAGCCAGTTGGATGACTAGCGAAACGCCTTCAAGAAATAAACACAGCAAGTCCAGTTGATTACATTACCAACATTCAGGGGATATCTATAGTATATAGTATGAGTAAACCCCAACCTTTAAAAAAATAGGTACCACAGCTACTTTCCTATATTATTGTTGTACGGACCCTTGTGTTAAGGTAGCCATACACAGGTCGATTAGTCAGCGATCAAATGCCAATCAATTGCTGATACAATCTTTCTAGGCACTCAGGATCCGCAATTGATTGGATCGGGAATAGATGCAAAACCACCTTGGGAATCAGATTTGTGGCTGATTTGGACATGAGCCGATCTCCAAAATGTCCGATTCCACAAAATCCATCGATCGGAAACGCTGCTGCATAGGGAGCTATGGGTCCATCAATGTACTCCTATTGCCAAACGATCGACCAAAAAACCAACATGTCGGTTCCTCCGTCCGATCTGATTTTTAGTCGATTCCGATTTTTTGGGGGTCGATCGTTCAGGGTGATCAAAACCCGATTGACTGCCGATCGAGTGCCGATCGAACTCGTGAACGTGCACAGTGATCAATCTGTCAAAAATCGAGTGGAAAATCGACCTGTGTATGGCTACCTTTAGTTACTAATGCAGGCTTTAAAGGGACCACAAAGGTCAATACAAATGATAATTCTTTTATTACAAATTTATGTTAAAATTCATTGGACACATGCCTTTCTGCCATTTCTCTAACTAGACGGGGGGGGGGGGCAAACGTTTTGACTCATGGGCCACAATGGGTTCTTAAATTTGCAGAAATCACAAATGTACAGACGCGTCAAAAACACATCCACTGCGTTAAGGATGTGTTTCATCAATTTTCAATGGATGCTTTTGAACACTTTAACACTGGGCTACACAGCAAGCCGCCCAAAAATGCAACAAAATGCAAAGTTATACTGAAGCTTTACTGTTCAATTGATTATCATTAAAAAATGTTTCTAAAGTACTAAAGTATCAAAACTCCCAACTTTGTTGTGGGTCAATCCCGGGAGTATATATTCCCAGTAAGATCGTGTACAGTCACTCTGAACTGAGAAAGCCAGTTTGGACTAGCAAAACGTCTTCAAAAAACAAAACACAGCAAGTCCAGTTGATTTGAATTAAACACTACAGATACTGGTAATGTACATTTCATAAAATGTTCATTTGAGTTCAGAGCTCAATTGTTCAATGAACAAAGAGGCGATGCAGATACCTATTCCTCGTGTTTGACAAGTATAAATTACGGTAAAACACTTTGACGGCATGTTTCGGGAAAGTACTGATACTTTCTGATAAAATTTTTTTAAAAGAATGGAATGTTCTAAATTTGTAAAGATAAATTGTGTGGAATTTTGTCTGTGAAAACATGTTTACTTAAATGACACAAAGAAGTTGGGTCATATCTTACAGTGGCTATTCTACTTTGTTAATAGCACTTCACACAAGAACAGCTTGGCAGACCCACCTTTTCCAGCTCAGTGCCTCTTCAAACATGACTTTTAAAAGTAAGTATCCTAATATGTCACACATTAAAACTACAATCCAAATCACCCAACAAGATTTTTTCCACATAAATCTGTAGGCCTTGATTCTATTTAAATAGCTCACATATAACTGAATACAAAATATTAACAAACATGTGTAGTACATAGAACTGCATGAAAAAAAATGCAGCTTGCCTAATAAACTGCTTCACCCACTTTAACCTGGTAAGACCGTTGGAATTGTCTTTATTGTCACTTTTGTCATAGGGGCATGCTGAGCACCATTTGGGAGTATTTGATAACCAATAAAAGAGTTATGCTAATTAACAATACAGAGACACTAAACACACATGTGGGGATTTGTTATTAACCTCCTAAGTGCTTACCTTGCCAACTTACCCTGAGTTGGCAAGACGAGGATACTCACCTATCCCTGGCAAGCCCACTGCGATGTAGAGTATTGATGGGCCTGCTGATCTCTTTCGCCCACTTTAACCTGGTAAGTAGAGATGGGCGAACATCGCCATTTACTGTCCGCGAACGGGCGGGTCGGACTTTTAAATATGTCCGCCGTCCGCCCTGTACGCGGACACATTCAAATTCCCCGCCTCTAGGCAGGGAATTTGAATCGGAAAAACCGGATGTGACATCCGGTCCTTGGACCGCAACCTGGAACGCATAGTTCCTGGTTACGGGCGCAGGATGTGACGTCATTGACGTCACTTCCTGCTCCAAGCCGGATTTTTCACTACAAGACCGGCTGCATGCCCGGTCTTGTAGTGAAAAGATTCTTCCTCCGGCACGATCTCGCAGGTTCAGATCCTGCCGGAAGAAGAATTTAGATCTTCTTCTCGTCGGCGAACGGGGCGGGTCGAACACCCGTACTGTCCGCCGGCGAGAGGATGGGCGAACATGCTCGTTCGCCGCCGAACTGTTCTCCGGCGAACAGTTCGGTCCATCCCTACTGGTAAGACCATTGGAATTGTCTTTATTGTCACTTTTGTCCAATAGGGGCACGCTGAGCACCATTTGGGAGTATTTGACAACCAATAAAAGGGTTATGCTAGGTAACAATACAGAGATACTAAACACACATGTGGGGATTTATTTTTAACCTCCTGAGTGCTAACCTTGCCAATAGTGATGGCCGAACTTCGGCCATGTCCGTCCGCCCACCGTCCGTCCACTTTAAAAAAATCCACCGTCCACCTGTTCGCGGGCAGATTAAAATTTCCCCCCTCTAGGCGGGGAACTTGAATCTGAAAAACCGAATGTGACGTCCCTGACGTCACATCAGGCACCTGGAACGCATAGCTCCTGGTTGTGCTAACCGGATGTGACCTTACTGAAGTCACTTCTGGGTTAACAAGCCGGCTTTTCACTGAAAGACCGGGTTCTCTACCCGGTCTTCAGTGAAATATTCTTCCTGCGGCGGGATCTCGCTGCTACTGATCTCACGGGAGGAAGAAAAGAGAGTTCCTCCTCGCCAGCGAACAGGGCGGGTCGAACACCCGTACCATCCGCCGGTGAGAAGGAGGGCGAACATGCATGTTTGCGGCCGAACTGTCAGCTGTGCGGGCAGTTCGCCCATCACTACTTGCCAACTTACCTTGAGTTGGCAAGACGAGGATACTTCCATATTGGGCAAGCCCACTGCGATGAAGAGTATCGATGGGCCTGCTGATCTCTTTCTGGGTCCATCTCTTCTGTGTCATTGGTGACGCAAAAGAGGTTTGGCCGGCACCATCGACCTCCATGAAGGCGTGTGTAGAGGGAGGGAGAGCAGACAAAAGCGTGTCACAGGCAGAACTCTCAGAGGGTTAACCTTTGGGGCGGTGGAGACGAACCCAGCTTGTCCAGAGCAGACTTGCAAAAATTGTACTGGACAAACTAGGTTTTTCCACCACTGATCAGTGCCACGCAGCACCATCTTACCTTCTCCATCATCCGCGGTGGTTCCGATCTACTCTCCGATATTTTCTTTAAGGAAGCAGATGCTGGTCACCCTGGTGTCACATATGTGATGTCACACTGGGACGGTGGCAGGATTTTTAAATTTAAATCACCTTGAACACAGTTTTGTGGCCGACCACTTCATAAGGGTGTTTTTGGGTGCTAAGGAGACACCTTTGCTGAATCAAAGGGTTGATCAAGTACCTTCTACCTTCAGCCAGGACACTAAAAATGGGTCCTGGCTGAATGGTCTTCTGAAAAGGGATCAAATACTTATATATCAAGTCCACTAGGTTTGTGAGTTTTTTGTTGTTTTTCTGTCTCTCACAGCTACAATAGTCATACAATTGCAATCATAGAGTGGAAATTTCTTTTGTCAGAGGGCAAACATATAAATATTATTATTACCTATTATTTGCTTATTTATTTGATGCTATTAAACTTTCATATAGGAAAGATCCAGAGTGCACAACTGAGGAAGTTTTACGGATTTTGCTATGGGAAGTAAACGCTTCAGAGCTTTTGTATTATTTGATGTCCTATTAGTGGATCAGATGCTATCAAAAGAGAAAGTGAGAGAAAAGGACAAGCTGGGCAATTGTTCAGCAAATAATCATGGTCAGTAGTGTGGAAAGCCACTCAGTTTGAATGTAAATGGTTAAATCTTACTGGCAATGAGAACTGTCACCTATTTTAATAGGAAATTCTACTACTCAGTTATAGGAAATCGATTTTCTTAAGTGCTCATACAATATTTGCAGAAGAGAGAAAGAAGATAAAACTTGCTGTTAATCCATAACTTGGGTTTACTTGCTGACGACATATTGTGAAGTACCCGCTTCACCCTCTTATCTTTTCCCTATCACACGTAGTGCCATAGAAACTTGTATGGCAGTATGCTAGGTCTAATTGTCTTTGAAACTATTCCAGACATTGAGGTTGCTTGATTGTTAATAAATAATCATTTATATGACCAAAATATATTTTATTAACGTACCTTCACTTTATTGCTAGGCGAACAACATATTTTTATTTAGTAAATTCAAACTTTGCATGGCACAGGTTCAGAATCAGTGTCAAAGTCTTCAAATTCACTTCCTACTGCTTACAATATAAACTGTTAGCATACACTTACATGCTTTGTTTCCCTGGCTGCTGTCAGGCTGCTGTAGCCTGGGAAAGGACCGGGAGCTCCTGGGGGTGGGCATCTGTACAATCCCCTATGGAGCAAACAGCTAATAACCACCCGGTTATGTCATGTTTACAGGGTGATTGATAAACATGTAAACAAGCCCTTCTTACCCTTACAGAACCCTCTCTCCACTTTTATTTTTAACAGCTTGTTTAGCCTACTAAACAGGGGCGCTTCTCCCGTTATGCTGGGAATGCGTGCACCCCTGACGCTCTCCCTCGTATGCATACTCTGCGCCCTCACTCCCCCAGGGGAGGTGCTGGAGGGGGAAGGAGAAGAAATGGAAGGAGAAGGGGCATGTATGGGCATGTTCCTTTTCTTCTTCTCCTTCCCCCTCCAACACCGCCACCAATGGGGGGGGGGGGCAACTACTAGAGATGGTCAAATTTTTTTTCAGAAATTCGACCATTTCAACGATTTCGAGTTAATTGCAAAGTCCCTGAACGTGGTATCATCACCAAACTTGGTGTTGGGGTGTATACTACAAAAAAATAGTTTTTGCACAAATTAAGTTCAAAGTCAAGTAAAAATGTTGAAAATCGGAATTTCAACTTTGATTTTGAACTTAATTTATGCAAAAACTACATGTACTAGAGCAAAACTTTTTTTTCAAATGTTTCCACAACCCTTCTCTACATCTCTAGGAATTTTGGTGAGGATACCATTTTCAGAGACTTTGCAATCAGCTCACAAAGTTTACAACACGAAAAATTCAACCATCTCTAGCAACTACGCCAACAGCT
>CM070035.1:63000476-63013080 GCA_036250615.1 Ptychadena robeensis | reverse complement strand
CCCCCCCGCGAGTGAGGGGAGACGAGACTCAGAGATCCAGAGTCTCACATGTTTAACCTCCCTCCCATGCTGTTATGGACTCGGGGGAGAAGCCATCAGAGGGGGTGCCCAGGCTGCCGACCTGCCTAGGACCGCCCCTGCCCACAGCTACAATATCTTATTTCTTTGTCAGAGGGCAATTATGCCAAATCAGCAGGGGATCAAATACTTATTTCCCTCACTGTATACATCAGCTCATGCCTACTTATCATTGGAGTAGAACGTTGACAGGCTTACTTAAAAGAAAATATAAAGATTTGTTCGTGTTGGCTAATGGTAAATCGAACCACTTATTGATTTTCTACAGAGATTTTCCCACCACATACTAAGAGGAGGAGGTTTGTACGACACATTTACATTATAGACGGACAGAGTGCAATTCTGGAAAATTTTATATTCTTGTAAATTAACACCCTAGGGAGCTCCATGGAAACGAAAGTAAATGTTTAAGCTAAAGCCTCATACAAAGGCATGTATACAGTCGTATTGTATATTCCAAAAGTATGTAGGTGGCCGGTGGCAAGGCAACTCACCACTCGCTGTGAGAATCAAAGATGCCTATCAATCTTCAGACAGCATGAAGGAGGAAACCCATTTTTTAAGCTTCAAGGGTTTTTTACTGGCAAAAGTAATGTTATAATTCACAAAATGTTTATTTTAGCCTTTTGCTTACGGGTTGCTGTCATTCCGTGTGACAGTATGGGATTTCTCCTAAGGGCATATAAGCCCTGATCTGCACTGGGTGTCCTTGATGTGTTTCTGTTTCATGTTCACAATGCCCTGGGAGGCAAAGGCTCAATTTGCCCTGTTTTAGGGTATGTTAATAGCTAAATTTACAATAATGTGTCGATTATGTGCCCATTTAAAACCTATTTATAGAAATGTCACCTACAATGCACACAACAGGTGCATATTGTATGCGCCACTGGATTGTCCATTGATTTTCAAAGGACGCGTACCACATTATACATGTGATATGTTGCGCCATGTAAATAAAAACATGTGGCTACAATACAAGCACATCATAACCCATTAAAAACTACGGGCAGCATCTGATGCAGTGGAGACTGGGCTGTATTTTGTGCTCTGAAAAATTTACCAAAATTTGTTAGTCCAATAGACTTTTATTGGGAAGTATCAGTGGGCCCAAACCTACTGACACACTGTATATAGTAATATAACTGTACTTACATATAATTAGTAAAGTACATAGAGTGGCTTGCAAAAGAACTTTTCCACATTTTGTCACATTACAGCCACAAACATTGTTTTTTATTGGAATTCCACGTGAAAGACCAATACAAAGTGGTGTACACGTGAGAAGTAGAACAAAAATCATACATGATTCCAATTTTTTTTTACAAATAAATAACTGCAAAGTGGGGTGTGCGTAATTATTCAGCCCCCTTTGGTCTGAGTGCAGTCAGTTGCCCATAGACATTGCCTGATGAGTGCTAATGACTAAATAGAGTGCACCTGTGTGTAATCTAATGTCAGTACAAATACAGCTGCTCTGTGACGGCCTCAGAGGTTGTCTAAAAGAATATTGGGAGCAACAACACCATGAAGTCCAAAGAACACTTGCCAGACAGGTCAGGGATGAAGTTATTAAGAGATGTAAAGCAAGCTTAGGCTACAAAAAGATTTCCAAAGCCTTGAACATCCCACAGAGCACTGTTCAATCGATCATTCAGAAATTGAAGAAGTATGGCATAACTGTAAACCTACCAAGGCAAGGCCGTCCACCTAAACTCACAGGCCGAACAAGGAGAGCGCTGATCAGAAATGCAGTCAAGAGGCCCATGGTGACTCTGGACGAGCTGCAGAGATCTACAGCTCAGGTGGGGGAATCTGTCTATAGGACAACTATTAGTCATGCACTGCACAAAGTTGGCCTTTATGGAAGAGTGTCAAGAAGAAAGCCATTGTTAAAAGAAAAGCATAAGAAGTCCCGTTTGCCATTTGCCACAAGCATGTGGAAGAAGGTGCTCTGACTAAAAGACTGGCAGCTGGAATTGCAGCAAAAGGTGCTTCTACAAAGTATTGACTCAGGGGGCTGAATAATTACGCACACGACACTTTGCAGTTATTAATTTGTAAAAAATGTTTGGAATTTTCCATGTTTCCACATCCCTTCTCTACACCTTCAGCACTTCTAGTGATGATATCATGTTTAGGGGCTTTGTAAAAGTTTTTAAATTAAAAGTTTACCGAATAAAATAATAACATCTCCTTAAGCCCCCCATAGACAGGCCGATTCCCGGCCATAGTTGCAGCCGACCAACCGGCGTGCTCGCTCCCGCCGAGCAAATAAAGGTTGGTCGGCCGCAACTATGAGGGAGACCACCTTGAGTTTTGTAGAAAAAAGCTGGCAGGTCGTATCGCACACGGATCTGTCCTGCTGGTTCTTTTTCTGCCCGATCCTGCTGCAGGCTGTTAACTCGGAGGGGAAGTCTCCTCCCCCTCCGAGTTAATTGGCTACAGTCTGACAGGAATCGCGTGTATTAGTGGAACACACTGGATTTCTGTAGCTGACTCCTCACAGTGGGGTGACGTCACCACGCTGTGATGAGTCTGCTAGAAGTCGGCCATAGATCGGGACGTCTATGGCTGGCTTAACAAAAGCACATTTGCTGTGTGTTTCTGAGCCTTAGCTGCTGCATTTCTTCCCTAGGCCTATACTCGAGTCATAAAATTTTTCTAGATTTTTGACGTCACATCCAGATGTGTGAGCCGGTTTACCACTGAAAGACCGGGTTCTCTACCCGATCTTCAGTGGAAACATTCTTCCCATCGGAGGAAGAGTAGAGGGCTCCTTCACGCCGGCGAACAGGGCGGGTCGAACACCAGTACTGTCCGCTGGCGAGAAGGAGGGTGAACATGCCTGTTCGCGGCCGAACTGTCCGCTTTGTGGGCAGTTCGGCCATCACTACTCTATAGTAATTAGAAATAAAATAAAACAAAGGAAAAGGCCTCACTTACTTTGGTGGTGCCAAATTACACAGTTGGTAAGTGTAGCGCTCACTGCATTGATTAATAAATCGATGGAGAATAGTTTCATTAGATTGGTAGGTTGTGGAAAATTGCTTTCATTATACTTCTGATCATTGGAAAGAAAGTACCTCAAATTGGTGGTAAGTAGTGTTCAGTTCGAATATTCGAATTGCAAATATATATTAGACGAATATCAGTTATTCCCAAATATGGCGGCGGATATTTGCAATTTAGAATATTGGAGATATTATGCACTGGTAAGCTTATGGCCATGCGCTGCAAATATATAATGGGATAATACAAATACCACATGTGACCATGCATTTTGAAGATAATCTGTATATAATATGTATATATTATGATTTGTTATCACTAGTGTTGATTGCGAGTTTCTATTGTGAATATCTACACATTTCGAGTATTCACAAAAATCTTGAATATAGTACTATATCTTCATAATTGCGAATATATAGATTTTTAACATCAGTATCCAGAACTAGTGTGCATTGTGTTCACAATATGTTCATGTACAAGTGCCGATTTGTGCAATGAAGGTAACAATGACTGAAAATCACAAACCTTTTGAATTTACAAATTTAATGCGCATATTAGGTGAAAATTTTGCAATATTTTGTGAATACGAATATTGCCTATGCTGCTCATCACTGATTATCATAAGTTTTGTTTAACCTCCCTAGCGCTCTGCTGAGGTTCAGATTTCCATACCAAGAGCGCACCATAGACTTTAATGGATTTTTATGTTGTAGGCCTGTAACTTCCCAAAATATGTCCATACAAGGGTCAAGTAGACATGCTGAATATAATAATGTTTGAAACAAACAATTATGTAAAAACAAATTATGTTTTAAAAAAATAAATTAATTGTCACGCGCCCTCCTAGTGGCTGGACCACTCAGAGGCCTCCCAATCGATTTCAACACACAGAGAGTCCAACTAGGTCGATACAATCAGTGCGCCGGAATTGGGCCACAGTCAGACCATAAAGGGGAGCGTGCAAATTACAGGACCAGAAATAACACAATATTTTGGTATCACTGCCACCATCCCATTTATTTCGGGAAAAGGGAAACCCATTCTGATTACTATAAACGTCTAGGTAGCGACTCTTCAGAAAGCTAGGGAGGAAGCGTTCTGCGGTATTCAAAGCAGGTATGAGGCTGAGAGAAATGACTTAAGAGTCATTTATTTCATGCAATACAAGTTATTAAAGTATACAATAATTATTAAAATCAACAATTAAAGAGAGTGTAGTCCAGGGTAAAATAAAAAAAGGAAAAAACAGAAGAAATTATACTTAAGGTTGCTGAGGAAGAGTGTCCGTTTGTAGGGGAAAGTCCAAAAAGAATAAGTCCAAAAACAGCCACCAGCACTGTGGTTCTCTGCTGGTGCTCTTCAGGTGATGGTAAAATGGAGAACTTCTTAGAGCATGCTCTTTTGGGTTTTAAGAATGAAAATCCTGGGCGGGTTTTGGAGATCCGCCCTTCATGGGCGTTATTATATTTTTGGAGGGAACGATGTCCCAAAATATGACACAATCCATATTTTGGCCCATGGTCGTGGTACACAGATGATAATGGCATATCCAAACCCCTCAGAAATTATCGATCACATTAATACCAAATATTAATGAAATGGCATATCCAGTCATGAAGAAAGGTTATAACTTTGAGCCCGTCCATGCCAGAAGTACATATTCTATATCAGGGTATCCGGCTGGGTCAGACGAATACGCTGATATATGTTTTATAACTGTATAAGGTATGATGTCCACTGGACAGGCCAAAATTATAACAGACATTAATAGTGTGGCCGGTGCCGGGTTATTGTACTTTTCTTTGTACGATCAAATGTAGGGATACACTTAGAACCTTATCTCATCTTATCCAACAGACAATACGGCAACACCACAGCAGGGGGTTGAGTTGGGCCTTTGAAGCCCCACTGGGGAATGAAATGACACCTCTATGACACTTCTACGAAATCTAATTGCAGCCATCCCTTTTGAAGCTTACGACCCTCCTAGATGAAAGACCACACTCTATTTACATATAAGAGGCTTCAGTGTCAATACAGGGAAATATATCATATTCCCACAGATTCAATACAAATATGATGTATTAACACATGGAGGCTGGATGACCTCACGGTTCATCCGTGACATTAATTAAATACTTATTTTGTATGATAGATTTCAAAATAGTATGTATTGATATTTATTTTTGTTTATAATAACAAAATGTATTCATTTGGAAATGTGTGTGTGTGGTTTTTTTACTTTGAATTGGATCGGATACAGTTATCACTATATCCAGTACAATTTTGTTTGGCACCCTCTCTCCCCTGGTGTGATGGGCCTGGTGACATCACACCAGGGGAGAGAGAGTTAACTTTAAAGGGGCACATCTGGGGAATCACACTGAAAACAGTTTTCTCCATTGTTTTTGTGCGATTTACTTTTGAATATCCCGCCGCCGCCCTGATGTGACGTCACTCCATGGGGGGAGAGATGTATCCGCTCTCCTGCAGCAGCCTCCTTTTTAAATCAGAGCCACCATAGCAGTGCGGAATGGTAAATTTGTGCTGCCAGGGCTCCGATAAATGTAACATATGCCTTTGTGTGTTAAAGGGATCATTTTGGCAAAATATCAAACGTATCTACTTTAGGTAGCCAGTTATTCCAGCTTTGTTATTCTCAAATAAATGTTCAATGAAGGGAACTGTCCACAATAATTACTACAGATCATTTCCTGGTATAGAATAATAGTTTAATCAGTGGAAATAATCCTATGCTGTTATTTGCCTGTGTGCTGTTTGTCTGCCAACAATAATATTCAAATTATTTATAGAGATTCTTTGTTGTGTAATACTATGCTGAATCCAATTAAAGTCAACGTTGCCCATACTCCTGCTGACAACTTTGCAACATTCAGTCTTGAATGAAAAAGGATTTCTGTTTTTTTGCTCGCCTCCACAACTTGCTTCAATACAGACACTTTGTGCCTGGTAAATGTTGTAATAAAATGTTTTGCATACATGTACTATTTTACACTGGAGATAAGCAAATCCTCTCTTGTGAATGGCAAGAATCTTGCACATGCACTATGGCGTAGGAGTGTGAGCCCCCTGTAAAAGACAAATAAGAACAGGGACACAAGTTGTATAATCTAAAGCAACTTAGCAAGAAGTAGTAATCTCATATGCAAGAAGGGAAAATGAAAAAGTTTCAATGATCCTCCCTAAGGAGCAAGGGGACTTTAAAGGCAGTCGTGTCAGAAAATAGATTAGATTTATTTCTTCACAGTGAAATGGCGAAGTCAAATACAAAAACGTACAAATTATCAAGTACAAAGCCAAGATGTGGTGTGTACATACAATGCCAAGCATGGATAAAATTTACAATAGTGATCTCATACGTGCATGTCACTCTAGCTGTGTGGTCACCAGGCTGACACCTCTACAAGGTTATGGATGACATCACTTCTGGTTTCATCAATCAAGACAAAGGGCTGCTGCCCGAAAGTGTCTCAATGATCGGAGTGTGACTCCAAGCAGAGACCTCCCTGCTGGTGTCCCTATAGCACCTGTAACCAGGGGGGAGGTAATCCCTTACAAGGAAGTGATGTCATCCTAGTATCCACATAGCTCGAGTGACACACACACACAGTACCTCTCCTTGCTAAGAGTGGGTTTACACGTGTAAATATTTTCCTCAATCAACTGCCAATTAGATTTTTTTGGTGGATGTCGTTGTCAAACATTGTTCGTTCATCTATCAAATGGAACATTCGATTTTTTGTTTGTCTGTCGCAGATATCAAATTAAAATACATTTGAAATTAGACAATTTACCAACATGTCCAATACCTTTCGAACAATTTTTTGTTCGAGGTTGAACGAAATGTATCCATTGAACAAATGGACCATTCTAGATTTTTGTTCAATCAACCAAAAAATCGTTCGTTCTTCGTTGATCGAATGAAAAAATCTACACATGTAAAACCACTTTAAGCCTGCATTGCACCTACCATTACCATTAACAGAACTTAACTGTCTTACATTAAGTTGTGTGCCTTGTGTCCTGGTTCATAATTGGGACTCTATTGTGCCCATATTGTTCTGGCACAGGAAGATAGAAGAAGAAACATAATAAAAGTAACAAAGGGGGGGGGGGATATTTTTTAATTTAAACAAAATGCTCTTCTATTAAGTATTTTTTGTAGACAGAAAGGTTATCCCCCCCCCCTTGCATTTCTGACGGAACCATCTCGTCCAGCGCTGTCCTGTCAGTACTGCTCTGGATGAGATGTTGCCATCCGGCTAAGAACAGAGTCTATGGAGAAAACTGTTCTGAGTGTAATTCCCCAGATGTGCCCTTTGAAGTTAACCCTCCCTCCCCAGGTGTGTTCATCACACCAGAGGAGAGAGAGTGCCAAAGGGAATTTTACATAATGTGTTTACAAACATTATTATATTCAGGATGTCTACGGACATATTTTGGGAACTTACATGCCTACAACATAAAAAAATCCCCAAAAATTCCAAAAATTCCAAAAATTCCATGCGCTTTTGGTACAAAAATCTGGACCTTGCAAGA
Organism: Ptychadena robeensis; assembly: GCA_036250615.1. Taxonomy (NCBI): domain Eukaryota; kingdom Metazoa; phylum Chordata; class Amphibia; order Anura; family Ptychadenidae; genus Ptychadena; species Ptychadena robeensis. The sequence goes on along the minus strand of CM070035.1, from coordinate 63,005,433 downwards.
ACGCTAGGGTGGTAAAGTATTGTTTATAGGTAATGTTTTAGTTATTTGTTTACATGAGGGTTATGTAACCCTTTAGATATAAATATGTGCAAGAATGTTACAAAAACGTATTTTTCTGCACAACTTATTTTTTAACAAATGTAACAAACTGTAACAAGTGGGCAAGGATTTAAAATTACTGGTAAATAATATTGCAATTGGGACTGGAAGGTTCATTCCCTTGTATATGTCCGCTCCCTTTTATTTGTACTTAACTTCCTCCTTCTACCTTGGAGGGAACAAGTTACTAGCAGCAAAGGTAGAAATGAAATTGATGTGAAATGATTCTCTGACATATCTGTTTACGGAAGAATAGAAAATCACTTTAAGTATGTGAGGTAAACCACAAACAATGGCAAGATTAAGAACCACAATACTGCTAAAAAAAGAAAACTGAATTTACTGATATACTTCCTTATAACTATAGCCAGGTCATCATACTTCCCATGCGATAAGACAATACTTACACTTCCCTTTATTTTTTTGTTTAATTTATTAATGTAACTTTTACAGCTGATGGAGAAAGATAAAAGGAATAGCTGCTGCAAAGTAAAAGTTAAAAGCATCCTGCATTCAACTTTTAGAACAAAGTGGGCAAAGGTCTGTCACTCCTGTTGTGATGAGATGGCGTCGATCTCTCTTGCCTCCTATCATAATCTCAAGCCACTTTTATTGGTTTCTGCCCAATAGAAGTTTATGGAAGGCAAAGGCCCTGTCTACAATATGCTATGATGCACGTGTACACACAGATGCGGCATAGCCAGCATTGTGCAGCGCAGCATCGTTGACTATTCAAGGACTTGTGTTGGCATTGATGACATGCTACTCATCCATCTGAAGTTAACAGCGGCATCAGCGTGCCATGTAAAAAACGTGCAACATATATTGAAGTCAGTGTTCATTCAATTGGAAAACGGCGGGCTACCACTGTGACGCTTAACCTACCCTGCTTTTTGACACTATTGCACACCTTGGGTGTAGGTGTGCATAGGATGGCATGTGAGGATAAGAAAATGACAAGTTCCTACCACCACCTTAAGAAGGCAAAACCTAGTTCCAAAGTGAATAAGTTGGATTTAGAATTTGGCATGTTGTGGGTGTGTCAGAAATGGTCAGGTATTGCTAAAAGAATATCATTCTGCCACAAAGAGTAGGCTCGTCTTGGATGCATACAATGGTACATAGGAACAACAAGATAACAAGACACGGTTTACAACAGGAAGTGTAATAATCATCAGAAATGAGTCAGGCTGTGAAAAAATAAATGACTCCTTTGTATTCTCTGAATCTTTTATGTTACTGTATAGTACATATTGTGAAATCAATTAAATGATTGCACTTTTATATTAAAAAAAGTTCTACTTTTGCCTACGCAGTTATCATTCACACACCTCCGCCATCCTTACTGCTAAGAGTCTCTGTCTTTCTAGGATGTCCTTTTTGGGTTTGTTCACTTCAATGACATTTTTCAAATTAACCAAATTCTTTTGTTGTCCCCATCCTTCATTTTTTAAAAGATTTTATTGGCATCAAATTTTAAATGATTTTGATCTACTCCATGCTATATTCAAAATACAGATACCTCTAGACGCCTGTACTCGCCTTTTTTGTATTTTAATGCAATTGCTCCCACCCACTTCCAATAAATTGATTCCACAAAGAATTCACAAGACAACCTAAAACTTGGGTCCCTATGGGATGTCTGTGACTTCAGGAGATGGACTGCAAATGCCCAGGTTTTAGGTGTTGGCAGTTTCTTATTTGCTGTTTTATCAAATATATCAGGATTGTTGTAAGAGGTCATTCTTATTGAGCACATCCAAGGATTATGGGGAATGAACTGAGCTTAATAAAATATATTTTAAGTGCACTTCAGTTCTGTTGATTTGACCACAAAATTCCCCAGAGGTTGGCTACCTTTTTGACCTATTAAATTTTTGAATTAGTCGGTTTGTTTTCAGTTTATGTAAAATTAAATTTAACTTACCTCTGAGCTGGTTTGATGGTAGCAAAGTGTTCCACAATCCTGGAATTGTATGAGAGATCCCATCTTTATCTGCCAGGCTTCCGGGGTTTAATGCATGCTGCAATATCGTGAGTGGCCACTGGGGGCGTTTATAATGGTTTTCTATGGGAAAATATGTTTCATTCATTTAAATACAGAGCTGGGATTAGAGATTTACCCATCTATCTCTGTGGGGAGTTCCGGGGGCCGCCGCAGCAAAAGACAGGGAGAGAGGAGGTGCTGTAAGGGATCTTCTTAAATTACTCCTTACAGGTATGTATTTTTTTTTTTTTTATGCACTCTTTCCTATTATCAGCACTTCTAGTGTCGGCTAAGCCTTGGCTACTTCAAGCAAACTGTGTAACAAGCATAGACTGTGAATACAAGTGGATTCTAATAGAGGTTCTGTTTCTAATTTACCTGAATAAAAATAGGCATAGCAATGAGATATTTATTTTAGCTACACAAAAAGCCAAAATAAAAATCTTCTTGATGAAGCTCTCTTTTATAAATCAAACATTTTCCTTAAATTAAATGCTATATTTGTTACCACAGCATTTTGTTTAAAGCTTTAAGCATATTTTTTTATAACTTATAACTAAGGCAAAGTATTACAAATATCTAAACTGTTTATTTAACCTGTATCTCAAAGTAAGTAACAAAAGTAACTTTATTTCAGACTCAAGTGAATTTGAATATATTACAATTTATATATAAACTCAGTTGCTAAAATCTTATCTCACTTGTTAATTTAAAAAATTCTTATCAAACTTTTTTTAGTTTCTATCTTTTATCAACATATTATCTCATGGCCACGTTATTAAATTATTTGTGCAAGTAGTGCCCTGGCAGCTACCAGTGGTTATCTTCATACAATTTCTAGGCTTGGTCAGCTTTTACCATGAACAGAGAGAAGATTGCAACTGGTGCTGGAACAAGTGCATGTAGACAGGAAGTGGTTAAAAGATGCTGGGTGAGAACAGCAGCACCAACATAATAGGAGATTCTAAACCAAAGGCTGAAAATGGTATCATATTGTATACAGCACTTTAGAAAACGATTGTGCAATTATGGTGTAAAGGTTCTTTATTATTTAGAACAGGAACATTTCCTATAGAATATTTATAGGAATATTTAGTACAAAATACACATAAATAACTATCCATTTGAGAGTGCATTTCATGTATTACATTCAATTAGAATGAGAACAGTTGGTATTTTGTATTCATGGCTATACAGTATCGGATATTTGTGAGTTTTTTCCATTCTAGGATGCCTTTGTATTTTCCTTTTATTTACCATCTACAAAAGCTTCATATTTTCACAATGGGTTACAAGGTTGGAATTTCCATGACCCGCTGCTCCACCTGAGCATTTCCTGCGTGTGTGTTCCTTTGTACCTGTTCATGTGTGCCTTGCTCAGCATTTGAGTCTGTAACTAGTAGAAATTACCTGTCGTTTAGTAGAACATGCTTTGTGTAAAGCCAATATTGTTTCAAAGCCAGATCCATTAAAACTAGTAAACTAAACATGTCAGCACGTCATCAGCCATCATCTGCCATCATTTGGTATTGTTGAAAACAGTTCATATAATTGTATAAATTATTTAAGGTTTCTGAAGTACATATGCGTCCAACACTCATACTTATATAAAGTAATTAAAGATGTAGGGTATTTTGTCTTCTGTGCTTTGTTATTGCAGAGATTTAAAGAATATTATTAAGTGAAAATCCTATAATGAATTTGTATTTAATTTTGTTAACAAGTTTTTGCACCATGTGTCATTTGTATGTTGTCTATGTTCCACTGATAGGAAGGCAGCATTCACACAGAGCTTGCAGTCCGCCTGAAATGACTTAAGGCCCCCATACACCTTAAGATCGATCCATTCAATTAGATCTACCAACAACTGTGTAGTATAGTGGCCTCCCTGATAGAATACATAGTGATTGAAAGGATTAGAAACCCCCTCATATTACATGGTTTTGGTAGAACAAAATTTGATTGTACAGAAATTGTATGGAAAGATTGTAAGGTGTATGGGGACCTTTAGCTCATAGCTGTATACTGTGCTTGCACACATTGTATGGGTGTTAACCCTATGGTCAAACGTCCAAAATCCAACTGGGGAATGCCCAATGGTGGCTTTCTAGTGGTCACCTAGTACATTAATCAGCCAAAACATGCCAAAAAAACAGCCTAATATTGTGTAGACCACCCTTTGCTGCTAAAGCAGCTATACGTTGACAAGGCATGAGCTCACCGAGATCTGGGAAAATATCCTGTTTAGTGATGGACGAACATCAGCTGTGGCTGTTTGCTAACAGGCGAATCGAACTTCTGCAAATACCTGCATGTTCGCAGAGAACCTTCATTGACTTTAACGGAGGGTGAACTTCTAAAACCTTCTGGTCATATTTGTAGCCACAATACAAATAAAAAAGTGTCAAAACGATGCGACCACCTGGGCAGTGTCATGCCAGAGGGGGATCAATGGCTAAACTTCTCCCCAAAAATACAGATTTTTTAAAATGCTGTTTTTTCATGTCTAATGGCCAGAAATCACATCTAGAGTAAAGAAGTTAGCTGGAGTGGGCTGCTAGCCTCACAGTACCTTCTGCAGCACATCACATTTAGTCATATCTCTCTGCAATGTCCTGCTTCAGTTTGTGATGGTGAACTACAACTACCAGCACACCTTAGTTTAGGATTATAACACAGTGCACATGTTCTATAATACAGCACACCCCACCCCAAGAAAAGGACTTTTGAAACGCAGCAATGATGAACTGCATGTTACAGGACATCTTAAGTAGTGATGGCGCGAACCCGCATTTTGCCGTTCGCGAACGCTGAACGCGAACTAGCGCAAAAGTTTGCGAACCCGGCGAACCCGCCATTGACTTCAATGGG
>CM070035.1:62967964-62981028 GCA_036250615.1 Ptychadena robeensis | reverse complement strand
ACCCCTTCATTGAATCCTTTCCTCATTGTTTAACCCCTTCAGTTCCCTGCCTTATTCCCTGCCTTATTCCCTTCTGTTAACCCCTTCCGTTCCCAGCTGCCTTCCCCTCCATTAACCCCTTCATTGCCATACCCTCTGTTAACTAACTGCCACCAACTATTGTTAATCCCCTGCAATAACCCAGTGGTATTGTACTCTGTAGGGTCAGGCTAGCGTTAGGAAGGGAGGGTACTGTTATTGTGTATGTATGTGAGTAACATAAGGAAGATTTGGGGAGGAGTTATTGGGATATTGTGTTAGTGTAGTGTAGTTGTGTATTGTTGAGTGTTTTGATGTGTGTCTATGTGTATATATACCTGTTTGATCATTGATGAGGATATATATACACATAGACAATAGTAATTGAATGTTTATTGTAACTTGTTTTATTTGTTAATAAATATTTCATTGCTTTTACTATAACGAGATTTGTCATCTCCACATCATTATACATAGGTCAGAAAGAGTTAGGATAGCTAGTTAATATACAAAAGTGTGCAGAGTCAACGTCTAGTGACCGACGCCCACTGATGCATATTAACTAGGGATAATAATTAGCAATAATTAATATCTCCTTTAACAGTCATAATGCACCAAAACGTGAGAAATGATAAGTACATTAAAGCCCCCCCATACACGTCTAGATTTTCTGGTTAATCAACTTAAAAAGATAAATTTTTTGGGGTCAAGGAAATTGGTGATTGATTTTATGTTTGCCAACTGTAGTAAAGGTAGCCATACATGGTTCAATTTGCAACAAATCGATCATCAATTCGATTGAAGTATTCAACCATTGAATCGTATATCGATTGTAATTGAATTGAATGACACTCCACATTGAGTGTTCAATAAACATTTCCATTACTGCAACAGCAGCCTCAAGATAATCTAACCTATGCTTAGTAATCATAGTGGTCTGACTACAGTAAAAGTGACGACTGAACAGATTAGGGTTTAATACTTAGGTGGGAGTATGTAGTCTCTCTGTGCAGTCTCTCCTGCATCATACTTTCACTACGATCACATTCAAGCACACTACCTATTATACTGGCAACTTTGTTTTCATGGGTAAACATTTCCATTACTGCAACAGCATCCTCAAGATTACCTGACCTATGCAGAGTAATCATAGTGGTCTGAGTACAGTCAAAAAAAGCATACATACAAACATCCTATTCTGCTGACCAGTACACTATGCTAATGGGTGTACTGGTCAAGGACCAGTGGAATAGTATTAATTTAATGGGACAAGGAATAGTATTTAATTTACACTCGATGTGGTAGCAATCAATTAAAATTTTCCAACTCTGGTCCGATCAAATTTCAATTGAGCAAATTGAAAATATAAATCGAATTGAAACTATCGTTCAATGTGGACATGATTCAATTTTCAATCAACCAATCAAAATAATCGATCAAATTAAATCGATTGAACAGTCAATTGAACCGTGTATGGCTAGCTTAACAGATTTTTGTTCAACTTTTGTGGGATCGATTGAAAGTGTAATGAATTTCAATAAAACCAATTAAAATTTACCAGCATGTCCAATAATTTTTCAATAAATTTTAATTGTTTTAGGTGGATCTAACCATGTGGGCTGCCACAGAATCAACAAAAAAATTCATTGAATTAAGTTGATTGAATGAAAAATCTAAACGTGTATGGGGGCCGTAGCTGTCTAGATCTTCTTCCCTTGCCAAGTGACAGCTTTAATCAGTTGTGCTATGGCCTCGGTTTCCTTCAGCAGTCTTAAAAATTGGTATATGGTTATATGGCCATATACGGTTCAATTTTACTATTCAAACTTAAAACATTGGATTGAAATCCAACATAAAATTGATCAAGCCGTAGGACATGTTGATACATTTAGACGATCTGACAGTATGTGCACAGGGCTTTGGGAAAGCAATCGATCTGTTTTTGAATAAAAAAGATTGAATTATAATAAAATCGACTTAAATATGATCACATTTTAAGTTGATCAAATGAAAAATTTAACCATGTTGTTTACCTTGAGGCTTGTAAAGAGGCAGCAACAATATTGCAAAAATCCAAAATTTCCATTAGTTTATAACAGTATTATTTGGTTTTGAACAGAATATATGAAATAACATTTTTGGCAGTGGAGGCAGTTGGATAATAGTGTCACATGCAATACCTAAGTAAAGATTTGTGTTGGGTACCTCAATCGTAAGGTTCATGTCTTTTTTGGATTATTGCTACATTGGAATATATGTGCATGAAAAAGTTGGGTTTGGACATTTCATGCCTAACAGTTTCGTATTTGCAGAAATGAAAGAGAAATACTTTTTGTTTCCTTGACCTTTTATAAGAATACATGACAATGTAAGCAATCTTTTCTCCTTATGCGTTTATATAGATGTGAACCAGTGATACAAACTCTTTTGTTAGTTTGTGAGTGATATATATACAGCTAAGTGTGAGATAAGTGTTTGGATAAGCAGGCATGAAGAAATGGTGCAGTGTTGACTATTCATTGATAGCTAGATCTATGCATTTATTAAAGATTGCATGAAACTGAGAGCGTTTATGATAACAAAATACACAAAGTGAGGATATAATGCCCCCTCCTCTATAGATGATGATAATGTACTTCATGGGTTATTGTTCTGTACATGAATTAACCACTTCTTGTGTACTTCTATGTTTCTAAACAGATTTGTGTGTTTTTATGTAATAAGTATATATATTGTAAAAAAAATCTTTAGTTATTTTTATCTTCGTTTATGTAAATAAACAAATAAATACATTTGTTGTAACAAAATAATGCCTTAAAAGTCCCTTTACTCTATAACTGATAGTGAGAGGAAGGGATTTTGTCATGGTGTTGCATATACAAAAAATGTGAAGAATGGCTACCCTCTCCTGTGTCCTTCTGAACCACATAAGTCTTGATTAATCAACCTCTCCACTTTATTGCATTTCTACATTGTTTGTCCAGGATCCTAATTGCTGTTAAAGCTAAGCTATTTCTTGACTATGATAAATTGTAGCCCTCTCAGACCCATGCCTGTTGTGCGACTCAGCCTTTTGTCTTCCTGTTTGTTTCCAATGTTCTATTTTTACTGAACTATTGGTTTTGAGATCTGGAAAATCACTATGATGTGTCTAGCCTGAACCTTTGCTTCTCCTTAACTGACATGTTCCCCTAGTCCTCTTACCGCATTTAGTAGCAATGACTACCATTATCCTACATATAAGAACGGAACAACTGCAGCCTATATCAAATGTTAAACAAATTTCTATCTGTCTTATTATCCCATCTTCTCTTAGCATTTTCATTGTACAGAAACGGAATGAAATGTGAATAAAAAGTTGTATAATATAATTTTTTGGTGGTTGTCAACCTTTCCAAGTAGGAAGGTTAAACTTTGTGGGACCTTCTAAAGACCACATACCCCTCTGAAGTGTTGCTAGGCATGTGAAAGATCTAGCAGACCCCAAAGGATGCATTGTTATCACGTGTATAACATGTAAAAATCTAAAAGTGGGCTGGACAAAACCATGCAGTTGGATGGGCTAAAATATGTATGGTTAAATAAAAGTTTACTTCAACAGCATTATGCAGGTTTATATAATGTAAGAGTACACTCAAGTGAAAAAGTTTTTGTTTTTTTTTGTTAAAAGAAGTAAGAAATATACAGTAGGTCTTATAACAATAGTTCACTATTTGGTGGATCTATGTTAGTCTGACAGCCGATTTTCTGATTTTTTAGTTTTATACTATGCTAAAACAATTTAAAATGATTTTTTTCTAATATTTGAAAGCCTGTTATCATGTTTATGCTTTTATAGACATTTGGGGAGTTTAGATTCACTTTAATTAACTGAGAATTTCACATATCAAATATCTATAACTATAACATGGGTAACTGGCCAGGCTGCAACTTATTTCTTGATCTTGTGGTTGAGATAGAAAGTTTGAACATGTTAGATTTAATAGCACAATGATAGAAGGGGCACACCTTGTTACATTATCAGATAGATGTGCAGGCAATGAGAAAATATGATCAGATAGTTTGTTAATGTTTGATGTATATGGGTCATATTCATATATAGATAACTCAGTAAATTAGATAACTCAACAGATGCAGAATGTGGCTCTGTTTCATGTCACTGCCTGCAACTTGTACTAAATTATTGTCTTTCTATTTCCCAGGCGCCCAACTTGTGGCCCAGGGCCGCATGCGGTCCTTTGGGCATTATTTGGAGGCCCCCCTCAGTCCTCCCCAGAAACCTGTTAATGCATAGGGCATAGGAACTCACCTGTCCGCTGACAGGCCCTTGTCTGGGATCTTCTTAGAGTGGGAAGAGGAATATAGACGATAAACTTACCTGATAGGCATACATCAAACCTAACCAGTGACCCAGATGGCGCCTAAACAAGTCCCATGTCTCTCCTCCTCTTTTTCCCTAGTGTTGGTGGGGGATCAGCAGACAGGTGAGTGCCTATGCTCCCACAATTCCACCAATGAACAGGGGGTGATTGTAATATATATATTGGCAAACATAACCTTTGACAATGTATATGACACAAAATGTGCATTACCACACTGCAGTGTTCCCTAAAGTATCATTTAAAACAAGTTTTGTTATTTAAAAATTTAAAATAATGTCTTCTAGCTCTGCCTGCTGTCATGTCTTCATTAAAAAATGTCAGTATACATTGAAATTTTTATGTGCAGCCCTTTAGTGATGCTAAGGGGCCGCACTTGTGGCCCTCCATATCAACTTAGTTGGCCACCACTTTTCTGTTTGCTAAACACAAGTTTGCTTGTCTGTTTGCTAAAACTTTGCAATGTTTTGTAATGTTAGATTAATTACACATTAACTAATTTATTAAGGCCTTGTCTCCACACCTTTTTTTGCAAATAAGTAAGCTTGTGCACAATAATAAAAAAAATATATAATATACATACCTATAAAGTTTACTTTATAGGTATAAAGACTGAATTAAAAATAGCTTAAAAAATAATCCTGGGGCGTGGCCTGACGCCGACCAGCATGGACGCCAGGACGTGAGCTCCTGCATGAAGGGCACCTAAATGCTCTGTTTCCAGCAGCTATCCGCCACTGATCCGCGGGCTGATCGACTCCTGAGCACCCAGGGACACCAGGGCATCTCCTCTCTGGCCATCTGCAGGATCACCCCACACAGGCTGAGGTCCGAGCCGGCGGTGGCGCCATCACGCGCACACGCGCATACACGGAGCGGGACAGCTTCCACTCATCCTCCCTGCACCAGCTGATTGCACAGGAGAAGGCACAACATGGCTCCCGGTGAGTGTTTTTGCGACTGTCACCCCTCTACACCGGAGACAGGCTTTATAACCACCCCTGTGTGTCCCTGTAGACTTAGGCTGCAGCCTCACTCTCAGCCTCACAATACCCTGCCTGCTTCCCACTGTGTGCTCACAGGACACAAGCCTCACAAAGCATCCCACCCAAGGGTCAGTGGCTGGACTCTATTTTTGGACATACACCCTATTCATTACAAGTACCATAAGGAACCTGATTAATAAGCCACAGGCATAAGGCCTAGCTGATTCTTCCCCTTTGCTGATCAACAGGACACCAACAGTCTTGAGACGGAATGTACCTGCAGAGACGGAGCAGGGCGATAGGCGGGAGCTGGGCGTGACCGGACGTGGTGGCAACTAGGATAGACAGGTCTGAGGAAGAGGTAGGGGAGGAGTGTTTGGGGGCGGGGTTTAAGCTATAAAAGAAGTGGAGACAGGAAGTAGGCCTCTTTTGGACCTTCAAGCACCCACCCTCCCTGCCTTAAAGTTGGTTGTTATTTGTTCTGCTACTATTGGAATATTTTGTCATGTATTTTGCTCTGTTCTTTTGTATTTGTCGCAGCGGGCAGGTCCTCGCCAGTGCCAAAAGTGATGTTAAGCTTAAATTGTAGGGTGACGTGCTTATTTAGGCATGGCAGTCATCAAAAGGTGGAAAATAGGTTTAGGTATGGAGGGCTCAGGCCCCAAGTTGGGATTATTGGCCTGTTTAACAGGAATTTTTTTTTTTTTTCAATTCAAATTTTTATTGGGACAGACAAGCAGTACAGAAAAAAAAATACACAAACAGCTTAAGGTGTCCCAGATATACATTCAAAAACTAACTCACGGCCTTATCATAGTTCCTAGCACAATGGCTATAGTCCGGCGCAACAGACCAGCCTCAAACAACCTATTAACCTAATTTGATACTACCCGCAGTCATACTATAATGTATAGTCATATCCAAATATTCACAAACCTATACACCAACCACACATCTCAACATCTATCACTCACACCACAACTATTCCACATTCCACCACACATAACAGCTACCAAAGACATGACAACGGTAAGATAGCGAGAAGGCAGGGAGGTGATGGGGGGTTTCACAGAGGTTGCCCCGAGGTCCTTACTTATAGCGAATTACAGGCAGCCTTATCAACTCGCTGTGAGCCCCAGAAACACGCTCATAGTCATGAAGCAAAGCACGAAAAATTGTCCCATGAAACCATCTGTCGTACTTCGAAAAACGTGCGTGTTGGCCCCACCCTCCCTTGTCCCGCCGCTCTGACCAATTCAGTCCTACCAATCTCCGCCAATTTCATCGATTTTTCCAAACCAGTGTGCTCAACATCGTATGGTCTTCCGTCCTGCGCCACAAAAAACTGGCTCGTAATACGCAACCCCCGCACCCTCTCCAGCCGACTTTCAGTCAAATGTATTACCAAAGATTTTTTTACCTAGTCAATGGTATCCCTTATTTTTTATGAGAAGTAAGTAGAACGCTCCCACCCCAATCTCAGTCTCCGTAAGCTTAAACACCAACTCCAAAATAACCTTTACACTAACACTCACTTTACCAAGGTCCCCAGAAGCCCTGTATACCTGGACAACTCACAAGAATAGATATTAGCAGGGTTGCCCCTCCCGATGTGGCCTTGCAAAATCGCATCCAGCATAATGTCTGGCAGGGTGGGTATTCATTTTGCAGTACTATGAGAGTCCCTATACCATCGCTCTCATGAAGTTTTTATAGCCCAGTTTCCCTGCTAGCCATACTAGATTATCGAATACTTATTGGCGAGATGGACAATAACCCTATCTCTCTTGCGCTGCCGTGAGTGGACCCAGATCCGCTCCATTTGGGGAAAAAGAGGGAGACGCGTGCGGCCCCCCTGCAGAGGAGCGCCGAGTGTAGTCCAGTGACAAGCGTGTCGCACCGGGCTCCCTCTGGCTAGCAACACCCCTCAACGCCTTGGGCTCGCCTAAAATATCATGGGCGCCGATTCTATATGTATGCAAGAATGATAGAGACGAATGGAGGCGTCATAGCATCCAAGTGCTTCCGAAAGCCTCCCGCTAGCTCCACGCACTGAACTGAGTAGGCCCCCCGCATTTGAGAATATGTGAGATACGACGTGTGTCCCCGCATCCGCCAAAGGCGAAGCCGCTGAAGTGGCCAGTTCCGTATACCCGCTGGCCTGGAATGTCCGGCACAGACTCAACAACTGGAAGAGTGGGCGAATGCTACGAGAGGACACAGCCTCTTTCGTCGCTTTTAAGGCATGTAGGGCGAGACTCTCAAGTGCTCCTACCATGGTGGGGACATGATACCGCGCCGGCAAGGTCTACGGATGCCGACTGCTTAGTCCCACAACGGGAGACCAACACTCGTCGCGCCTGTCCAGGCTGAGCGCACGGCTTGCTTCCCTTCCTCTTGCACCACTCCAGGGGACCCTAGCGCAAATGCAACGCTGCTCGTGATATAGACAGGGTCCTGCATCCAGACGCTCCCCTGCATCCTTGGTAGGCGCGATGATGAAAGTTCCAAGCCGCTGGCCCTCCTCAGCTACACTTACCCACCCCACTCCCCACAGATCAAATCCAGAAACAGTGACCTGAGACGTAAAATCGACCTTGGGAGCTGGACGTCGGAGGAAGCCGCAACAGTAGAGCAGCCGGGGGGCTATAAATGTTCACTTTTGAGGACATTCACTTCTAGCTAACCGAAACCATGTTCTCGACACATTTATGCCGTCCATCCGTCTCAAGTCCGCCTTAAAATATCCGAAGCAGATGGCATAAAATTGAGGCAGCGACCACTGTACAGCCTGGGGGGATAAAGCGCGCCCAGTATTAATATGGGACCAAGATGGCACTTAAAGGGAAAGGCCTCACCTATTCTCGCGTCATCTACTTCTCTCTCAGCAGCCCATCCCCATGGCCTTCGGACTTGGAAAAGTGATCTGAGTTGAAAGGGAACGCGACTCCGCATGCGCCGCGCAGAGTGGGAGTGAGATCATGAGGGTTGAGACAGGTGAAAAAAATCAGGTCGTCGGCATAGCGCCAGCACCTATGGATGGCACTGCAGCCCACCTCTTGTACCTCCCCCCTACAATCGGGATCTCGCCCGTGCGCCCTTACATAGTATGGTTCCACTGGTAATAATAAAAATGGCAGGTGCTAAAGGGGCACCCCTTCCTCGTCCCATTGCTAATGTCCAGTGATAGGAGAGCCCCGAACCCGTGCGCACCGCCGCCGACGGATGTGAGTAAAGGGCGGAAATCCATCCCCTCATGTGCTGGCCAAGGCCTATATGTGACAGGGTGGCTGAGATAAAATCCCAATCCACCCTGTTGAAAGCTTTTTCCGCATCCGTCGACAGGAGCAGCAGCGGACTTGTGGCCTCCCCTGCCCTATGAATCAGGTTAAGGAGGCGGACAGTGTTGTCCCTGGCCTCCCGATTGGGGACAAAACCGGACTGGTCTGGGTGGATCACTGAGGGAATGTGCGGGAGAAGGCAGTTTGCCAGGACCTTAGTAAAAAGTTTTAAATCAGAATTTAACAGGGAGATGGGGCGATAGCTTGAGCAGGAGGTCGGATCCTTCCCTTCCTTGTGGATAACAGAAATATGCGCCCGGAGACTGTCCTTGGGCATGGGATGACCTTCCCTGATGGCGTTAAGCGCCGTAAGTAAGCGCGGTCCGAGCTCGGCCCAAAAGGTTCGATAGTACATCACGGTGAGGCCATCTGGGCCCGGGGCCTTCCCCGATTTAGACCCTTTAAGGGCAAGTGTCAACTCCCCTTCCGTGATGGGGTCCTCCAGGGCCTCCCCAACCTGTGCTGGGAGGGTAGGCATGCCGGAGTCGCTAATATACTGCGCCATCCGGGCCAGCCTAGCCTCCCTAGACACCCCCGGTCCAGCTCCCTGATGCAGGTTATATAGCGACTGATAGAAGTGGCGAAAGGCCTCGGCTATCGCCGCTTGTGACCTCTGCACCTTCCCATAGCAATCGCGTACCCCAGCGATGTAGGTGGGGGGACGAAAGTCTTTCAGAGCATTCGCCAGAAGTTTCCCCGGCTTACTCCCAAACTCATACAGTGTCCGTCTGCCCTTGGCCATACACGATTTGAGGTCCACCATGACCAGATCCGCTAGCTGCGACCGTGCCGTGCTGAGCTGGGTTGCTAAATCCCTTGCATGAGACCGTTTATGTGCCATCTCGAGCTGCTGGATCTGTTCCAGGAGCTCCCTTTTCAGACGACCACGCTCCCGTTTCCGTCGAGCCCCCTGCCGGATGAGCTCCCCCCGGATAAAACACTTATGCACCTCCCACACAGTGAGAGGCGACACATCGTCCGTGTTATTGCGGGGAAAAAATTCCTTTAGCGCAGTCCGGAGCTCCGCCACCAGGTTCGCGTCCTCCAGCAGGGACTCATTAAGCCTCCATTGGAAGGGCGGGCGGACGCCCCCAGCCGGTAGGTGGCCGACACAGGTGCGTGGTCAGACATGGTCATAGTCCCTATACCCGCCTCCACCAAATTATCCAGCTGACCTTGATGAACGAACATGTAATCGATCCTGGAATAAGAATTGTGGGCTGCAGAGTAGAATGTGTAGTCCCTGCCACTCGGATGGTAGAACCGCCAGGAGTCCACCACCCCCAGGGGGAGAAGGGCCCGTTTAAATCTCCAAAGCTTAGAATAAGCCACTGCAGATCGCCCCTTCGAGGTATCTAGGATTGGGTCCAAGGCCAGGTTGAAATCCCCCCCTAGGAGCAAAATCCCACTTCTAACTCCCAGAATGCGGGTCACCAACGATTCCATAAACGTGACATGGCCATCATTGGGGAGATACACATTCACCAAAGTGACTTCCGTAGAGTACAATTCCCCTCGCACAATCAACCATCTACCCATCTCATCCGCTATTGTTTCCATATGGCGCCAAGGCACCGCACCTACACTAATCTCTGACCCCCTTTTCCGTTGAACCTCCAAAGGGGAAAAGGACACAGACCACCAGGGCCCGAACAGGGTTAAGAGGGAGGGTGGGGGAAAAAAAATACAAACAGGACACACACACCAGTCACACACCACAATGGACAAAGCACAGACACAAAAACAGTAGAACACAAATCCAACAATCTAAGAACGGACGGCTATGCGTCCTAAGTGCCTGGCAGGAGAGGGCAGAGATAACTCCCTCCCACCACCGAGACCGAGACCAGGGTAACACCCTAATCTCACGTCTCTGAACCAGGCTACTCCTACCGTGGGACTGAGGGAGGCTGAGGCGGAGGAACTACTCCCCGCCCCGGCACCCCCGACGTGCCAGATACCGCCAATAAACCGAACAATGGCAACAAAAAGAATCAAACAGTGCATTAAAACCGCATAACTACAGATAACATTTGTAACATCCCTGAGTACCCCCCTTGATATCAGCCAGTCCCTCGTAGCTTGCAATAACGGAGACTTGGGCGGGGGAGGGGGGGTGGAAGAGAAATAGGAGGGGGGGGGGAAGGGGGGGAACCAGGGGGCTCCCACCGTCGTTGAGTATGAGCCGGCGCCCCAACAATGGCAGTCCATGGGCAGTCCAGATACAACCACCGATACACTTGTGCGGACCCCCCACCACCCCATCCCACCCCCAGAGTCTCTTTAGAGAGTATGGAAAGAGTGCCAGGCTCCCAACAGGCCCCCCCTATCAAAATGGCATACGACCTGATCCCCAAAGGCGGGTGTCCCGTTACAGGTCCCTTGCTTCTTCATCCGCTGGGCCCCTTGGCTGGCGACGGCAAGGCGGACGTTGAGGTCTGCCCCCCTGGTCCCTGGGGGACGGAGCCGGTGGATCTTTGGTCCAGTCGGGAATCACAATTGGGGCCACGTTCAGGAACTGAAAGAGCCCCGCCAATTGCGTCGGGTAGTGGAGATTGAACGTCGCTCCATCCTTGCGGATCCGCAGGTGGAAAGGGAATCCCCATCTGTAGGCGGCTCCTTGGTCCTTCAGGAGACTCAGCAAAGGCTTCAGCTGTGCCCGCATGTACAAAGTGTGGCGGGACAAATCCTGCAAGACTAGGATCTGTGCACCGTCCAAGTCCATGGGGCCCTTTTCCCACACTCGCCTCATTAGCTCCTCCTTGAGCGTGTACAGGTGGATCATGCATAGCACATCCCGAGGCCGGTCCCCCTCCGGCGGTTGGGGTCCCAGGGTCCTATGGAACCGATCCAAGACAATCTCCTCCTCCACCGGCCGCTCCAGATAGGCATTAATAATGCGCACAATGGCTGAGCGTAGGTTCGGCCCCTTAAGGTGTTCAGGCAGCCCTCTAAGCTTCACGTTGTTTCTCCGGTTGCGGTTCTCTTGGTCATCAAGTTGCAGTTGCAGCGTTGTCACCCGCTGTGTGAGATCAGAATGTGCTGACTGGAGATCGGCAACCTGGGTAGACACCTCCATGCTTCCCCTCTCCAGCACGTCCACCCTGGCGGTCATGCGGCCCATCTCCCCCTTGATTGCGTCCATCTCTTTCTTAAATGAGGCCTCCATTCTCGTGGAGAAGGCCTCCCAATCTGCTTTGGAGGGCACACTAGCCCTGATGGCCTGCAGGTCAGCCTCCGTGAGGTGCGATGGCCCGGCGGCCATTTTGGGAGCTGCTTGCTGGGATGATGTCAGGATGCTGACAGGAGAGGGGGACTGGTGCAAGTCCCCCTGTCCGGAGCTGTGCTGGGGGTGAGTTACCGCTGTTGGCGGGTCCGCGGCAGCAGAATCCTCCAGGGACAGTGGAGGGACCCGGTTGCTGGAACTCTGCACTCGCGCGCGCGCCTACCCGCCGGCCGGCTGTGGCAAGGAGGCCGCGGCCTGCACTGAGGCATCCGACGGCGCTGCCGATCTAAGGAAGCGGCGGAGGGGAGATGTTTCCCCAGCAGAGTGGCGTCGGGCACCCGGGCGGCGTCTCCCCATCAAGACCGGGGCATGCAGTGAACGGAACGGCACATCGAGGGGCCACGAGCAGCGGAGCTCAGAGATGAAGCTGCTCACTCCGCCATAGCCAGGCCACGCCCCTTTAACAGGAATTTTGTTAGTAAATTGGAAGTATGCACTGTGCTGGTTCTAAGGGCAGGTGGCTGGTACGGACGGTGGTTTTCAATGTTTACGAAGTTATAAATGTTATTTATAATATTTAATGTTAATATTTAATGTAAAGTTTATTGGGTTAAATGTATTAAAATATATATCGGCACTGTCGAGGGGGTTCAGTAATTTTGATAAGCTGTGCCCTTTTTATGTTACAACCACATTAATACAAACAAGTTCGAAAGAAGTTATGTATCTGAGTCGTTATTTCAAAGGGGGTTTAAGGGGAGGTAAGCAGACAGCTCAGCACTGCCTGGGCAAGAAGTGAAACATTTCCTATTAACTGTGATTTCTATGGGAAAAGTGTGGTGCATTGTGCTTTTGAAAATATAACTCATTAGTATGTAAAATGCAACAGTAAGGGGGTTTCCACATCTGTCGGGACCCCCTGCGCTAAGTGTATTGCTTGGCGGCGATCCAGACTTTACCTGCTGAGGTACAAGTACTCCATTACTTTCAGCTCTGCATCGGCAGAACGGCTCAGCGCTGTGAGAACACAGCATTCACCTAGCAGGTAAATGAATGTGCTCCGTCGGGACCTCCCGCCAAGCAATACACTTAGCGGAGGGGGACCCAACGGATG
>CM070035.1:62954882-62967954 GCA_036250615.1 Ptychadena robeensis | reverse complement strand
CCCCCCCCCCGGGTACTGTTGCATTTTACATACTTATGACCTCTGCTCTTTAGGTGTTCACAGTATTACAGGAAGTATTGGACCAATAATTTTGCAGAGCCTATAGAGGCAAAAGGAACCCCTAAATATTTGTATCTATGATGATAATGTTTATGTGAAAAATTTAACAAACAAAAGTGCAGATTCCCCTGACAATTGGCATATACACTATATCCGTAATGGCGAACCAATGGCACGCGTGCCGATTTGGGCGCATGAAGAACTATTGGCTGGCATGCAAGCATACCACAGATGCAGGAGGAAAGAACTGCAGCCTATTGGCTCTAAATGCTGTCACTTCTTTGCCCCTCTTTTGTGATTCCACACAGCGCCCCATATCCTCCACTAGCACCCCCAGCCAATCAGAAGCTGGAGGAGGGACAAGCAGTATTCAGAGGAAAAGGTGAGAGAGAGAGTGTTATGTGTGTGTGAGATAACAGAATGGTAAAAGGAGTAGAATGAATTGTAGCAGAGCATGTTTGATGTTGTAGTTGTACAGCAGCTAGAAAAGGCAGAGGGCATGCTGGGCAGTGCAGTTCTTCAGAAACTGGCAGAAGGGAATACTTGCAGTTGTAGTTTCTAAGCACAGCAAGTTGGGTCTGCCATTTATCAGCAGAATGCTATGGGACACTAACAGAAGACTACGAACATGCTGGTATCTGTAGTCCATCAACAGGAAGCCTGTAACTGCCATGATCCCCCATGAACACCTGAACCCTGCTTTAATTACAAGCTCTCCTAGATGGAGGACATGGAATGGGCAGATTGTCATTATTAAATGATTTTATACAAAACAACAGTGATGACAGTCTGCATCAATATTTGTGTATAAGGAATGACCAGGTTCTATGGAAAGTCAGTGTAACTGATCAGAACCATCTAACCTCAGATGTTTCATTAACCTTTAAAAATATGGTAAAAAAAGGTAAATGCCATACATTTTCCTTCAGCAACTTATTTTCATAGGGTGACAAAACTATCCCTGTTTCCTAGTTATCTAATGAAGATTACAAAGGACCATTTCTGTGTATATTACACAGGCGGCACCTTTCTGTGAAATGCCAGGCATCAGATCATGAGAACAGAAAGTGGCTAAAAAGAGGCCAGAGGAGATCAGCAGCACAGAGGGAGCACTTATTGTTGCTATGTTAGAGGTACACATTTACTGAAGCAAATCATATATGACCCAGATATCATTTTTTCAGATTTATATAAAAATAATTAAAGGTAAAGTGTGCTTACATGATTTATGTGCGTATATGATTTGTGTGTGTAATTCAGGTAAAACTGCTATGCCGATTGCAAAAAATAATTGGGTTTTGGGTTCCTGTTTGGGCACTGGGTCTCTAAAGCTAGCCATACACGGCACGGATTCCCTGGCTGATCGATTCACCATCCGATCGATTCCGGCGATTCCGCCGGGATCCTCAGGTGTGATCGATCGGCCAATTAAGGAATCCGATCGCTGCATACCACCTTGTCCTGCCGGATCCGTGTCCGATTGATCACCTCCCGGAATGCAACTCCCGCTGATCTGGGCAGAATCGGACCCGAAAGACCAACATGTTGGTTCTCTGGCGGATCCGATTCTGAGCCCCCGATCGGTCGGACCCGATCGGACGGACAAGGTGGGCTGCACAGGATTCCGGCCCGATCGTTTCGCGTGCACGCGCCCGGAATCGATCGGGCCGGAATCCGGTGCAAATCCGACCCGTGTATGGCAGCCTTAAAAGGTTTGCAATCACTGCTCTTTCTGGACAAAACATAACAAATTTGTATACATAAATATGGAACATAACCCCCCTTTACAGTCATAACAGCTTCCACTCTTCTCGGACTACATGTCACAATGTTGTCTGTAGTAATGCCTTTCCATTCATCCATTAGATCATTTAGTTTTTGGCTAGATAATGATGCTAGATGAGAAGTGTCGGCTCACAACCTCCACTCTAGTTTATACCATTGTTTATCAGTGGAGGTTGTCATCAGAACTTTGTTCAGAGCAATCAAGTTCAACACCTAAAGCAGGGTACAGACGGATCGATATTGGAGCCGTCCGATGTACCCTGCAGCAGCGTGATGATGTCATCACGCTGCTGTCAGATATCGGAGGAGCCGGGGAGAGCAGAACTGTCTCTCCCCGGCTCCTCCTCCTCAGCCGCGCTTTGCCTGGAGACACAGGCAAAGCATCGGACATCGCAGTATTAACGTTCATGTCCGATAAGGCTGTTTTCAAGTGGGATTGATTTGTCCAGCTCGAAAACAGCGATGGGGGCACATTATATGGGTCAGATAGATGGACGTGAGCACACACGGCGCTTGAAATGGCCATTGATTTGACCCATATTTCTACGTCTGTACCCTGCTTAACTCTCCTTATTCTGTCTTTATGGACCTTGTCTATTGCACTGGGGCATAGTAATGCTGGAATAGAAAAAGACCTTGCCCAACTTGTTACCACAACGCTGGAAGCATAGAATTGTCCAAAATGTTTTCGCATTCTGCAACATTAAATTATACCTCAAAACTCTTACAATTATTTATTAGAACTTCTTCTGCTAGTTTAGTGATTTATTGAGATGATTCAGCTCTCTGCTTGTCCTGGTGACCACTGTTACAGAAACTGAGGGAAATCCAAAATGTTGAAGCGTTCTTCAAGGCAAAATGTAAAGTAAAACAGCACAATGGAGACAAATATTCATATAAAAACTCTTATATATGAGAAATACTGGCCAAGTATTTCTCATGACCTAAACCCTAGTGGGCATCCTTGAGACATCCTCAAACAGAAATTGGAGGAGTGCAAAGTCTCTTACATCCACCTACTTTGGGAAATCGTTGTTGGAAAGGATTCCAGTAGCAACCTGTGAAGCTCTAGTGAACCTCATGCCCAACCAAGATAAGACAGTGCTGGAAAATAATGGTTCCCACACAAAATATTGACACTGGGCACAATTTAACCATTTTTATCTAACTTTTGTTGCCAGAGTTATTTTGACGAGAAAGCAACTTTTCACTGCTGTAAGCTGTACACTGACCCATAAAACTCTATTTTTTTATATTTACCACAATGTGAGAGGTGCACTCACTTTTCTGAGATATTGTATATTTTTTCACAATTAGTTGGATTTCTATATTAGAGTTATACATTATCACATTGGACCAGGTCACCATAGATATAGGTTTGAGTTTGATGATGGAAATTATGTTTCTTTAGCACTGTCATGTTTTATCATCTAGTGGATGTGTCTATATGATTCCTAAAGCAAGGCAGCATTATTATTTAGGCTCAAATCACATATTTTGTTTGCCAGAAGGTTGTCCATAAGGACAACATGAAGGTTTTTTTGATGAGAGTGTTGTGGGAATTAAATTTACCTACTCCCTCACACCAAGTGCTGTCTTTGAGAAGCCCCAGCTGACATGAAAGCCTCTCACCAAGGCTGGAAGAGGCTTGCTGATAATGAGCCTGGTCTAATGCTGGGTTGATTCCCGTGCAATTCGAGGAGGCGTTGAGCACAGTGTGATGAAAGTGTGCTGCGCTCGAGCTTCCTCGATATCGAGACGCAGCACTTCTACGTCATTGATCCTGGCCGATACTTTAGATGGGGACTCTCGGTCCCCATCCAAAGTAATGGAAATCAAACAGGGATTTACCAACATGTTGGTTCCATGTTCGACCAAGCTCAATCCCACTTAAATTTTTTATAAATCCGCGCACAATGCCATGAACTACCGTGCTTAAATCTATCAAAAAAAACTGAGCTGTGTTGTCTAGCTTAAGGAACAAGGACCTACTGTGGAAATGCAGCATAAGGAAAGTTAATCTCTTGCAGGGATGCACTGCAAGGGTAAATAATAGTTTTACATATACCTTAATATGTGTGGGGGGACCACTGGTAGCCAGATTCACCACATCCAAACTTACATTGTGAATTTAGAGGGGGGAGGGGGGAAGGGGGGAACTAACCCTCAGGGGTGGCCACCTGAGGGTTAGTTCCCCCCTCCCCCCTCTAAATTCACAATAGTTTTACATAGTTTAGTTTGATGCAGAATCAATGACAAACCTGAATATAAGCTTTGTTATCTACAAATTCAGATGGGACTTTGCATTTTATATACAACATAATGAGCAAATTCAAAACGCATTACTTAGATTATGAGCAATAAAGAACAACAGGTAGTAATGTACTTCACAATTCATTACATGAACATAAACTGAACTGTTATCCTAGTTCTTCACTTTCCCTTTGCTATTTATTTCACTTTATGGATAGTTTTGCTGGCAAACAGCGAAGTTAATGGGAAACAGAAACACTAAAATATGTAGAAATTAAGCAGAACTCCACATCAGTTTGACAACTACTACAGTAGTTTGTGAATCTTACTTCTGGACCTCAATAGTTGAGCTATATTGTGTCACTGACCAATAGTGATGAGCAGCATAGGCAATATTCGAATTCGTGATATTTCGCGAATAATTCTACTAATATTTGATTCTATATTCGGAAATTTTCGAATATTCGCGGTAATACCATGGATTGCGAAAATAATATTCGTATCGCAAAAATCTTTAAAATGAATGGTCACATGCTATGTTTATTTTCGCAATGCGAATATTATTTTCGCAATACATGCCCATATTGCGAATATTCGGAATTGCGAATATCCGCAGAGATATTCGAGATATTGGCGAATTCTCGAATTGCCGATATTCACGAAAAATATTCGGCATTCGAATATTCGAGCTCAACACTACTGACCAATAATGAGGATGTAATAAAATTGTGCACCAGCAAAGTATGTGTAGATGTGCGCATGTTGAATTACCCTTGAGGAGACTACAATCCCATATGTTTAAAGTATTTTTTTAAATATTCTTTCCCCTTCTTGTGTACTTGGTAGATAAGCCATCAATTTGTCCTCCATCATTATCAATCTGAAATAATTTGGAAGAACATGGTATCTGCACTGGCAAAAATGTAGGGGTGTGCCGGATACGGCCCCTTAGGTTTCCTTTCCGGCCCTCTGTCATCCTATTGAAAAAGGTGCTCCTCTCTGCAATGAGTGCACATGAGTGCAGAAATTATTAAAAAGATAACAATGTCCCTGTCACACATCGCCTATTACTCATAACCCTCATCATTAGTGATGACAGCGATGCATGGAATTGGCACATGAAAATGGCGAGTTGGCCATTACAGGCTCTGGGTCCGGCCCCTATATCAAATCTAAGAACCCAATGTGGCCCATGAGACCAAAAGTTTATGTATATATTCCAGTTTACCACTGCTTAGATTAGCTGTATTTGTTTCTTTTTTTATGTTTCCTCTATTTTACACATCCTTCATCCTTTTCAATGGTTGCCACACCCTTGAAAAAAGCTCATTTATGAACAGGATTGTCTCAATAGAAATGACTTGCTAGGAGCAAGCAGTGCTCCCAAGGCAGAATAAAATGGCAAAGAATATATTTAATCTTTTTTAAATGGAAGTGGCACTTCTCCTGGTGACACCACGCAGTGCTACAATGAAAAAGCGGAACGCTTTCAGAACGCAGAATGGACACTGTCCAAATCATTGGAATGGGAAGTGTCCTCTCTGTAGACACTAAAGCCGGAAATACACGGCTCGATTTTAGAGCCGTTCGAGATTCCCGGCAGCAGCGGGATGACGTCATCGCGCTGCTGCCAGACAACAGCTGCCAGCACACAGCAGCTCCTTTACTTTGGATGGGGACCCTCGGTCCCCATTTAAGGTATAAGATATCAATGAAGGTTTACCAACATGCTGGTAACCTGTAGTTTCAAGCAGAATTGATTGATCCCGCCTGAAGCTACCCATATATGTGTATAGATTTTTGCACAATAGAGTGCTGTGAACGCACATGGCACTCTGTTGCACAAAAATCTATGCAAAAATCGACCCGTGGCAGTAACCAAAACAAATTCTAGCGTCTACAAACTCCCTAAAGTTTTGCATACATCAATGATGTAAGCATTGTTTAAGTGAGATCAGAATAGATATCAGAACACCAAACAAAGAAGATAAGAAAAGCAGGTTTTTCAAGTAGGCATTGTGGTTGTGCACCCCACCTACATCATTCATGGCTCATTATGTGCTGAACCTGCTCATTGAGTTTAGGTAAACCCATCACTAGGACTTTCTGGAATGCATTGCAATAGATGCTAAACCAACAAAATCTCTGCCAGTTTTAATACACGTAATTGTCACCTAACAAGTAAAGCGTCATGGTCTAAATACCTTTATAAAGACTGTATTTTCTTTCCATTCTCTATATTTAGAACAAAATACCTTCAAATATAAAAAAACATCAATAAACTTCATAAAACAAATAAGAAGTCACGGTCTTAATGCTTTCATACAGATTATATCTGCTTTCTCCATTCTCTCTCACTGTTTTCGCTTATATTTCCATGTATGTGGATCAATAGCATTTGTACATTAAAATGTACATTTTACAAGCAAAGAATAAAATAAAAGTTAAATAGTTAAGTTAATAAGTGAAAAGTTAAGAAATGACATGAAAGAAAATGATAGGAAAGCAACCGTTTTTTTCTTATTAAATAACATGATTTTTTTTTATTGTCTTCTTGGATCCTCAGGTTAAGTGTGTATTTAAGTTTCACACCCTTGCCTTAGACTTTGTCAGAAAACCCATGAATCTGAGGTTGTGATGATTTACTTTCACAATCAAACTAATAAAATTTCTCTCAGGCTTCAGTGTGTAATGTTTAATCAGCTATTTAGATTTCATTCCCATTTCTGGTAATAACTTAAATGCTGGCAATACAATTATCCAATAAAATAAAAAAGTGATACATCCTAGCTGATATAGAGCAAAAGTAGTAGTTGTAGGTGAATCTGTGTATGAAATATATGCAGGGCTAAGCATAATGCAAGACCAGACACATTGGCTTATCTGGTAAACTGGTTTGTTCTACATTTGTTTGTCAACTATATTACCCTGTTTGCTGTCTGTATCCCAGTTAACAATATGACAATATTTTACTGCCTGCCATAGATCTATCCACATAAATACCTCTAATGTATGCCATAAACCATAGGCTATTTTAACATACTTGAGTAAAGTACAGTAGAAACTAGTGCTCACTAGTACAATGCCCCTGCGTTTGCATTTACAGTAATGCGCAATGTCATGCATTACCATAAACACTTTGCTGCATGCATATTTGCAGACGCAGCACAAGCATCTCCCATACACTTGTTGCAGTACTGCTAACACATTCGTTACTGAAAAAATGTAATCACAGAGTATGTTGTGTGAAATCGCCCTAAGTACAGTAGTGCAACTCAGAGTGGCTAGTGTTAACACAAGGTACACAGGTTTCCATAGGAAACCTTTCACACTAGCCAAATGCTTGTGTTTCCACACAATGACAGATGTTGCCGTAAACTGCCTGCGCACAGTTTTGCAGGTGCAGCGCATAGTAGCATAACCGCTAGGGTGCCCATTAGAGGCCAGAAATTGCACTGCAGCCACATCTGTTGCAGTGTGAAAGAGCCCTAAAACACATTTACTCAAGAGCATGAAAATGTACCCTGCCTTTCACAACCATAGCACATCACCGTCATTAGTGTTAGGCAGCTAATAGCCCTGATTTGATCAACATCAAAGAAATATCACAAATTTGCACCCATTGATTGGCATAAAACTGATCACACATTATGACACAATTTTCAGCTTAAAATAATAGCCAAACAGGCACATTGCAAATTGCAGCAGCCTCTGTAGTAATAATAATGATTCTGTCCGCTTTTAAAGGGTTTGGTCAGCTATATTACAATATGTACTATAAATGTTCAACAGTGGTGGCTTATATAGTGTGGAAAAGTCAAATGATGGAATCTACCAGATTTACCATTGAATTCAACGTTGGCCAAGTAGTTACCTCCTCTTTCTGCTCCTAGTTTCTTTCGGTTTATAAATTTAGAATTGTAAAACAATGCAGCATGAATCATTGCCCACTCACTGCTATTTGGCTGTTATCAGTGAAATCACCATGAAACCGGTAGAGGAAACCAATGAAAAAGAGAATTAGAAATTCATAAACCTTGCCCAACCTGTTTTATGACAAGTTCAAAGCAACAGTCTGATGTTATCATATTATACTCATGCCAACTTTAATGCTGTGCTACATTGTTCATATTATAAAACCGACAAGCAGATCCAGGAACTTGTCAGTACACACTGTATGATACTTCAAACCTCCCATTCCATATTCCCATGGAGGGGTAATTGCAAAATTACAGTGGAAGATGGTATAGAAGTCTAAAGAACAGAAGCCTCACAAGCCACCCACAATAATAGGTCTAATTTTCTAGCCATTTGTGAGGGTCACAAAAAGTGGACTTCATGTTTATTTGAAAGTTAATTGTGAAGCACCTGAAAATGGTATTAACACCTTTGGTGGCAACATTACAAAAAGGAAAATAATTGCTCCAATAACAAGTGGATTTGCATAAATAAGTTCAAAACTCAGATCAAATTAAATTTATTCCAAAATGTTTGGTTTGCCTTTAAACTTAATGGGAATTTAGAGTTCAAGTGATATAATTTATTGGGTAACTCAAGTAATTGAAAAAGCAAGCTTTCAGGATGTGTCAGATCCCTTCTTCAGGCATAACTCATTCAAATACATGTGCAATACTTTTTTTTTGTTATATTTGCTATATTACAGCAACCCTTCTGTACATCTCCAGCTATTTTGGCTTTAATACCATATTCATGAACCAAAAATTAGGTAGTCAAAATTACACAAAGAACTTTGACCATCTCTAGCCATTTCCAATGAAGGGTCTATCTGTGGCAAATAATCCATAACAGGTTGAACAACTTTCTGAGTTTCATTGAAACAGAAAGAATTGACTACACAAGCACAGTTAGGAAAAGTAGTCAGAAGATAAATTAAAATATATTTACAGTGAGTAGATACAACTGTCTGTCTATCTATCATTTGCTGTCTAACAGTGCCATTGAAGTTTCAAAAATGATGTCAATTCATTTCTTTATGTACAAACCGGATTCCAAAAAAGTTGGGACACTATACAAATCGTGAATAAAAACTGAATGCAATGATGTGGAGGTGCCAACTTCTAATATTTTATTCAGAATAGAACATAAATCACAGAACAAAAGTTTAAACTGAGAAAATTTACCATTTTAAGGGAAAAATATGTTGATTCAGAATTTCATGGTGTCAACAAATCCCCAAAAAGTTGGGACAAGGCCATTTTCACCACTGTGTGGCACCTCCCCTTCTTCTTACCACACTCAACAGACATCTGGGGACCGAGGAGACCAGTTTCTCAAGTTTAGAGATAGGAATGCTCTCCCATTCTTGTCTAATACAGACCTCTAACTGTTCAATCGTCTTGGTCCTTCTTTGTCGCACGTTCCTCTTTATGATGCGCCAAATGTTCTCTATAGGTGAAAGATCTGGACTGTAGACTGGCCATTTCAGTACCCTGATCCTTCTCCTACGCAGCCATGATGTTGTGATTGATGCAGAATGTGGTCTGGCATTATCTTGTTGAAAAATGCAGGGTCTTCCCTGAAAGAGATGATGTCTGGATGGGAGCATATGTTGTTCTAGATCCTGAATAATATTTTCTGCATTGATGGTGCCTTTCCAGACATGCAAGCTGCCCATGCCACATGCACTCATGCAACCCCATGCCATCAGAGATGCAGGCTTTTGAACTGAGCGTTGATAACAAATTGGGTTGTCCTTGTCCTCTTTGGTCTGGATGACATGGTGTCCCAGATTTCCAAACAGAACTTCGAATCGTGACTCGTCTGACCACAGAACAGTCTTCCATTTTGCCACACTCCATTTTAAATGATCGCTGGCCCAGTGAAAACACCTGAGCTTGTGAATCTTTCTTAGAAATGGCTTCTTCTTTGCACTGTAGACTTTCAGCTGGCAACGGCGGATGGCACGGTGGATTGTGCTCACTGACATTGGTTTCTAGAAGTATTCCTGAGCCCATTCTGTGATTTCCTTTACAGTAGCATTCCTTACACCTTGGCCCTTACGCACAGAGATTGTTCCAGATACTCTGAATCTTCGGATGATGTTATGCACAGTTGATAATGCAAAGTCTTTGCAATTTTTCGCTGGGTAACACCTTTCTGATATTGCTCCACTATCTTTCTGCGCAACATTGTGGGAATTGGTGATCCTCTACCCATCTTGGCTTCTGAGAGACACTGTCACTCTGAGAAGCTCTTTTTATACCCAATCATGTTGCCAATTGACCTAATTAGTGTTATTTGGTCTTCCAGCTCTTCGTTATACTCAAATTTACTGCTACTTGTCCCAACTTTTTTGGGATTTGTTGACAGCGTGAAATTTTTAATCAACATATTTTTCCTTTAAAATGATACATATACTCGGATTAAACGTTTGATCTGTCATCTATCTACTGATCTGTCATCTACTACAAATAAAATATTGACATTTGCCATCTCCACATCATTGCATTCAGTTTTTCTTCACAATTTGTAGTCCTAACTTTTTTGGAATCCGGTTTTGTACTCTCTGGCTTATCCAATACAGATTCCATCATGCATAAAGAAGCATATTAAGACATCAACATGCATCAAAACTTAACTTTGACTCTATGACCGTATCTTTTACAATCGATATAGTTGTATCAAAAGCGTTTTGTGACGCCAGGTCACTTACTCAGGAAAAAAAGGGAAACATTTGGTCTATGAGAGAAACAGAGATAATGACAGTGTGTAAGACATTGGGTAAACAGTATCTGAGTACTACGCCCTCTGTAGGGCAATTTTTGGGCCGACAAGGTAAAACATATATGACTTATTTTTTTGTGTTTCTTGACAATGTAAAAAAAAACCGCTATTCATTAGCACCACTGGGATTGCCTTTTAAAATGTGTCTAGCTTTTGACAGGTAATTATGTGTAATTAGGAACTTTTTTACGCAAATGCTTTCAAAGATTTAGATTTGACAAAGTGCCTTAATACAATTATTCATGTGAACACTATGGTAAAAAGCTTCTCTGCTGTGTCTCTTAAACCAGATTTTATATTAATAAAGGAGATCTGAATGTAATGGTGATTATTGCTGAAGTTTTTATGACCTTTACATTTATACTACGTGGTAACAGTTTATGTGACTTGTGAAAAACATTTCTACATTTCCTCATACACTTGTAACTGTAAATGTTGACTGCCTAGTGTATTGTTATAAAACTTCTTAGTAATACATTGAGAAAGAGCCATGAAGGTTATGGTGAGAAGGGATTAGGCCTTCTTAAAACAAAAGGTATTTACATGCTCCAATCCATTACAAATCCCAAAAGCTAAGGGAAACCATGGGTGGAACCATGCAAATCCTTCCCCTTCAGCCAAATGCACATCCAGAACTGCTGATGTACAGTGCAAATGTAGCCTTTATGGTACAGAGCCATTTATTCCAAACTGCATACAGCAGTTTCAGGCTCACCGGCCATCATCAGTAATACAGAAAACAATAGGTGGGACTGTGGAATAAGCGCAAGCTTTTTTGTTAATGGAGTGCAGTTAGTTTGGTGTTGTCTGTAAGTAGTGGCATGTTTGAGATTCATGGTTTTAAAAATCAACTCCACCTTAAATAGATATTTTAATTTAACCTGGATATCAGGTTTGTTCCAGCATTTCAGAATCTCCTCCTGATTCCGAAGCTTTTGGGGCTGCAGTTCTTTGCAGCAACAAATGAAAAAACGTATATCAAACACATGGTCGTCGCAGAACTTTGAACATTTTTTACTATTTTATGTTTTATCACTTGGTGATAACCAATTTGTTTTTGCTGCCAATTTCACATACAGTTGTAATTAGAGTACTTTGTTCATCTAGTTTAATAGCAGCTCATAGTTACTGCAATACAATGATATGCTGTAACTTTGACTATAATAAAATAATAAAAAATATGCAATGAACCAAACCACAATGTTACTCATACACTTGCCATCAGGGATGTATGAAATAAATGGGCATAGACAATCCAACTGGTGTCTAGTTGAATTGTATCTCAATGTCTCAATGACCTACAGTGTTTATGAACAAGGTTGTACTGTTTGCATAAGGAAATATCTACAGGTAAATGCTGGTTGAAACTATTTAATAAATGGTTGTTAGCTAGCTCAGTTTTTATGATCATGGTTCTAAGCTTCAATAAAAAATAAGTCACTTACCTGGCAAGCATCCATTGGCATATGAAATTAATAAATTACTTTCAGGTAAATAAGTTACTGATATCTGCATTAGGAAAGTGAAGCATCTGGACTCGCTGATGTTTTCTAGAAGTCATCTCCCATTAGCTTTCTCAATTCTGCAAATTTTTGTTAAAGCTAATGTGATGACGTGTCGTCCCTCTGTGTCGGCATCCCTGACGATCTTTCCAGGTCTGCCTCTCATCAATGACATCAAAGAGACAGTGGGTGAAGAGTGCTTTTGACCTCCATATTGACCCTCCTAGCGCTCCTGATGGCCCCATCTCTTCCAGCGCTGTCCTGTCAGTACTGCACTGGATGAGATGGGGCAATCCGGCGAAGATCGGAGCCCCGGCAACGCAAACTTACTCACCCCCCTTCTCCATGGAGTGATTTTTAACATCACATTGGGGCGGTGGCGGGAAATTTAAAAGTAAATCGCACGAAAACTATTTTCTATGGAGAAATTCAATTCAAAGTAAAAAAAACAAAACACATTTCCAAATGAATACATTTTTTTATTATAAACAAAAACAAATATAAATACATACAAAATAGGTATTTATGAAATGTTATCATTGAAATAATACCTTTCATTATTTTTTTTTTGTTTCACTAGACCCTACTAGACCCTTGAATGGACATATTTTGGTAAGTTACAGGCCTATAACATAAAAAAGAAAATCCATTTAAGTCTATGGTGCGCCCCCCATAGACTTCGATGGGCAGGCGAACATTAAAAAACAAAGGGACCCTTTCTGGCCACA
>CM070035.1:62912249-62931701 GCA_036250615.1 Ptychadena robeensis | reverse complement strand
CACAAACAGGCTCTGCTGGAGTTATTTTTTAAAAATGCATACTTTCGTAAAATGATATCTTCCGAACTCCGGGGGTAAAAAATCCATAGGTTTATTGAAAACAGCCAGACACCCCTCATGATGAAGACCCCCCTATAATGCATTTCACCATCAGAGATTATTTAGTAGTTACACAGACGTAGGATCACGTGGAAAACACATGCAAACAAGGGGGGAGGAAGGCAAATCGCCTGTGAACGCGCGATTAAAAAAGCATCCATCGCTCTAATGGAAACAAGCCCTTAAGCCCCATACACCTTCAAATTTCCATAAACTTAGAATAATAGGATTGGAAGGTGTAGAAAGGTCCTCCTATTACATGGATTGGTAGAAGAAAAGTGTTGTACAGAAGGTGCATGTAATTGTATGTGTGTATAGGGGGCTACTGCTATAGTGCTGCTACTAAACCTTTACTTCCTATGTGCTAGGAGTAAAGGGGTATGTATGTTTTACAAACTAAACATTGTGACGTTTAAAATAAGCCGTACATGTGCTGTTCTTAATATATAAATGTACTATTAATTTAAGGCGTAAGAACCAGGTGATTTTTCTTAGGTCTGATACAGTTGTGTTCAAAATAGTCAAACCCCCACTGAAATTAAGTGTTTTGCCATTTGACATTGATTTTGATCATTGAGTCTCACGGTTTACAATGAAATCGCGAGGGCATGTAAGTCAGACAAATAAACATAAATTATAATGAAAACCACAAATGTCTTTTCTGTGATCACATCATTATCAGTTTATTCAACCCCCAAGTGACATTCATTTTAGACTTAGTACAAACATACTTTTCAGTTATAAAGCTTTTAAAAGTAAAACAAAGAGGGACACAAGTGTTTTGCAGCGATTAGGGTATCTTAGGCCCATGCTTAATGAGCAAAAGCTCAGCTCAGCAATTTAGGCTAGCGCCTGCAATGCTTTCTTCAAGTCCCAACCAGAGGTCTCAATCGGATTGTAAGTCTGGTGACTGCGATGGCACTCCAAAATGTTCCAAGCCTTAGTCTGCAACATGCCTGTGGGAATGGGAAGGTACGCTTGGTCATGTCCTGTGAAAGGTCAACGTCTCCCAAGGCCTCAGGTTTGTGGGACGACTGCATCAATGTCCTTCCAATATCTCTGGTATGAAGAGAATTCATGGTACCTTGCACACGTGAAAGCTTCCCTGTACCTGCAGAAGGAAAAGGCCCAAAAGCATGAATGACCCCGCCATGCTTCACAGAAGGCAAGGTGTTCTTTTCTTCATGGTTGTTATTCCTCCTCAAACAAGACAGCGTTGATCATGGGCCCAAGGGTCAATACAGTATGCCAAAAGTCATGGGGACAACCACAAACGGGGGTTTTGGGATGTGTCTGTGGACGATGATGAAACAAAATTAGAAACGTTTGGGCCCATGGATCTGCTAGTTTGGAGGAGGAAAAAACAAGCCTATGAGGAAAAGAAAACTTGCTATGTGAAGCATGGAGGGGGTCAATCATGCTTTGGGGGCGTTTCTTCTGCAGGTAGGAAGCTTCAGCGTGTGCAAGGTACCATGAATTCTCTTAGTCCCAGGAGATATTGGAAGGAAAATGTGAGCAGTCGCACAAACGACGGCTTGGGAGCATTGGACCTTTCAACAGGACAAGATCCCAAGCGTACCTCCAAGTCCACGTAAGAGCAGCTGTGCAGATTAAAGGCTGGAACCATTTTGGGATGGGCCTCGCAGTTCAACCAGACTTCAATCCGATTGAGGAACTGGGTGGGACTGAAAAAAGCAGTTGCAGAAGAATGTGACGAAGATGGAGGCTTTTGATGAAGAATGGGCTAAGATACCCGTAGCCGAATGCAAGGACACGTGTCAAGCAGCTTTCAGTTTTAAAGCTGTTATAAAACTGGAAAAGGATGTTTGGACTAAGTAGAAGATGAATGTCACTTCGGGGGAAAAAAACTGATAGATTGAGCCACAAGGAAAGGACAGGGTACAAATGTTAGAAAGCTGATTACAAGTGTTGTCGATTAATTGTACACAAGATAACTGAAATGATAAAAAATCAAGGCAAAATGCAAAACAAAAGTGGGGGTTGAATGAAGAAACAACGATGAAAAGCGAAAAAACAAATGATTAAGGAAAAAAGTCTGAATCTGAATTAAATATTTCTTCTTTCAGGCAATGGAAACATCTGAAAAATCCTCCAGTGCCACAGAGGAACCAACTACACAAGGTGGCACATGAAAGTACAATGTTGAAGTACAGATAGTACTATTTAAAGACAGCTGATGCACTCCCAGCACAGTGAACAGGAATCACAATGGAGGGACAGTCAGGAACAAAATACAAAATCAGGAGGGAAAGCAAAGCTGGGACAACTCTGAAAATCCTACCAGTGCCACAGAGGAACCAAACTACACAAGGTGGCACAACTGAAAGTCCAACTGGAAGGTAAGATAGTTACATTGTAGACAGCTGATGCAGCCGCAGCCACGCTGAGAGGACCCAAAGGAGGGAAATCAAGGAACAAACTACCAATAGGAGGGGAAAGCACAGTGGTGAAACAATCTGAAAATTACAGTGCACGAGGAAACAACTAACAAGGGCACAGCTGAAGTAAGGGAGTACAGAAGAATAAAAAGCTGATGTGCAGACAGCACAGCGACAAGGAACACAAAGGGGACAGTCAGACATAACTACAACAGGAGGGAAAGCACAGGGTTGAAACATCTGAAATATACCAGTGCACAGAGGAAAACACACAAGGGTGGACAACTGCTGCAAGTACCAGTTTAGCGAGAGAATCAAAACAACACCTGGACATCGTAAGCACATCAGAAAACCGGGCTGGACAGTGGACATCTGAAAACTTACGCAACAGAGGAACAGTACAAATAGCACACATGATACAAGTGAAAGCAGAGGATCAACAACAAGAGAAATCTGACCATAAAGGCAGAGTAGAAGAACAAACACAAGAACATATGACAAAACTACAGCACAGGGAACCAAAAATATAGATGCAACACAGACACGAGGAAAAACAGAGGAGGAGGAATCAACACACATTCGATATATATGACAGCACACAAAGGGATGGAAACAGAAGAGAATAAATAGAGCAAGGCAAGACAAACAGTTGATAAGACAGAAACACCTCAGTTGAACCAGAACAGCCAGCTAATGGTACCACACCTGAAGTAAGTACCAGGAGTCGGCGCACAACACAGAAATCTGACAGACATCAAAGGATGACAACAAAGAGACATCTGACATACCTACCAGCCACAGTACAAGAACAAACAGTCATGAGACCTCTGAAACCTACTAGCGAAACAGAGGAACCAGACATTGGTCCCACATTGATGTAGTACAAGTAACAGAGGAAAGAAGATGGACAGACAAGACAAAGGAGACAACCAAGATAAGAGACAGCCATACAAGAAGTTGCAAGACCAACAGGGCTCTGAACAAGACAAGCCACCATAGGCAACGAGGATGCCAGCTACATCTGGTACCACACCTGATGAAGTACAAGTAAAAAGAGGATACAACACCAGGTTCTGACAGACATCAAATGGAATTAACAAAACAGAGACATCTGACATACCTACAAGACGCAAGAACGACCACAGCTCATGAGCCTCTGAGAAGCCTACCAGGCAACAGAGGACCAGCTACATCTGGTACCACACCTGAGGGCATGTGCAAAGTACAACAGAGAATCAACCAACAATGTAGTGACCAGCACATCAAGGAAGGATTAACAACACAAGAGACATCTGACATACCAGCACAGTGCAAGAACCGAACAGCTCATGAGACTCTGAGGAAGCCACAGGCAACAGAGGAACCAGTGGCATGTACCACACCTGATGAGTACAAGAGGTAACGAGGAATCAACAACACCATGTATAGACAGCAAACCAGGATTAACAACACAAGAGAATGGACATACCACCAGCACAGGCAAGAAAGACACAAGCTATGAGACTGAGAAGCCTACAGTGCAACAGAGGGAAAGCGACATCTGGTACCACCACCTGATGAGCAAGTACAAAGAGAATCAACAACACCCAGGATCGAAGCAAACAAGGTTAAAACACAAGAGAATCGGAACATACCTACCAGCACAGTGCAAGAAACGACCAACAGCTATGAGACTTGGAGAAGCCTACAGTGCAAAGAGGGAAACAGCTAATCTGGTAAAACCTGATGAAGAAGTACAAACAGAGGAATCAACAAACACCCTGTAATATGACAGACACATCAAAGGGATGACAACAAAAAGAATCGGATATACTACGAGAAAGTGCAAGAACCAACCAAAGTATGAGACATCGAGGAGCCGACCAGTGCAACAGAGGAGCAGGTTAACATCTGGGTACCACAACTGATGCAGTACAAGTATAACAGAGGAAGGAATCAAAAACACCATGATTGACAACAACAACAAAGGGATAACAAACACAAGAGAATTGCATACCTACCAGCACAGTGCAAGAACCAACACAGCGTGAGCATGACAAAGCCTACCGTGCAACAGAGGAGCCAGGTACATCTGGTACCACAACTGATGAAGTACAAGATAACAGAGGAATAAAAACACCCTGTATGGACAGCACGAACAAAGGGATTAACAAAAAAGAGGACATCTGAATACCTACCAGCACAGTGCAAGAAGAAACACAGCTAATGAGACATAATGAACAAAGCCTACAGTGAAAGGGGAGCCAGCGACATCTGGTAAACACCTGAATGTAAAGCAGTATACAGAGGACAACAACACCCCATGTAATCGACGCACATCAAAGGGAAATGACAACACAAGAGGACATCGGATATACTTACCAGCACAGTGCAAGACCAAACCACAGCTATGAGGGAAATCTGAGGAGCCGACCAGGGCAACAGAGGAGCCAGTTACATTGGTACAACACCTGATGCAAGTACAAGTATAACAGAGATCAACAACACCCATGTATCTGACGCACAACAAAGGGATTAACAACCAGGGACATTGACATACCTACCAGCAAGTGCAGAACCAACACAGCTTGAGAATCTGAAAGCCTACCAGTGCAACGAGGAGCCAGTACATCTGGACCACACTGAGCAGTACAATATAAGAGAATCAACAACACCCCATGTATTGACGCACAACAAAGGAGTAACAAACACAAGAGACATCGAATACCTACGCAGCAAAAGTGGAAGAGAGACAACCAGTCATGAGACATCTGAAAGCCTACCAGTGCACAGGGGAGCCAGGACAATCTGGACCAACCGATGGAAGTACAAGTAACAGAGATAAAACAAACCCATGTATCTGACAGCAGCAAAGGGATTGAAAACACAAGAGGACATAGGAATACTACCAAGCACGTGCAAGAAAACCACAGCTCATGAGACATGAGGAGGAACAGTGCAACAGAGGAGCAGTACATCTGACCACACCTGATGAAGAAAGAGAAAACAGAGGAATCAACAACCCATGTTGACAGCACAACAAAGGATTAACAACACGACATCTGACATACCTACCAGCACAGTGCAAGAACCAACCACAGCTCATGAGACATCTGAGAAGCCTACCAGTGCAACAGAGGAGCCAGCTACATCTGGCACCACACCTGATGCAAGTACAAGTATAACAGAGGAATCAACAACACCCCATGTATCTGACAACACAACAAAGGGATTGACAACACAAGAGACATCTGAGATACCTACCAGCACAGTGCAAGAACCAACCACAGCTCATGAGACCTCTGAGAAGCCTACCAGTGCAACAGGGGAGCCAGCTACATCTGGCACCACACCTGATGCAAGTACAAGTATAACAGAAGAATCAACAATACCCAATGTATCTGACAGAACAACAAATGGATTCACAACACAAGAGACATCTGACATACCTACCAGCACAATTCAAGAACTGACCACAGCTCATGAGACATCTGACAAACCTACCAGTGCAACAGGGGAGCCAGCTACATCTGGCACCACACCTGATGTTAGAACAACAGAGGAATCAACAACACCTTATGTATCTGACAGCACAACAAAGGGATTAACAACACAAGAGACATCTGACATACCTACCAGCACAGTGCAAGAGCCAACCACAGCTCATGAGACATCTGACAAGCCTACCAGTGCAACAGAGGAGCCAGCTACATCTGGTACCACACCTGATGCAAGTACAAGTATACCAGAGGAATCAACAACACCCCATGTATCTGGCAGCACAACAAAAGGATTGACAACACAAGAGACATCTGACATGCCTACCAGCACAGTGCAAGAGCCAACCACAGCTCACGAGACATCTGACAAGATGACCAGTGCAACAGGTGAGCAAGTTACATCTGGCACCACACCTGATGTTAGTACAACAGAGGGATCAACAACACCTCATGTATCTGACAGCACAACAAAGGAAATAACAACACAAGAGACATCTGATGTATCTACAAGCACAGTGCAAGAACCAACCACAGCTCATGAGACATCTGACAAGCCTACCAGTGCAACAGAGGAACCACCTACATCTGTTCTAGGTACCAGTGTAGCACAGAAATCAACAACAACTGAGACATCAGACATAACTTCAACCACACCAGTATCACTGACAATGTCTGGCAAAACTACCAGTGCAACAGAAGAACCAGTTACAAATGTTGGCACACATAATATCAGTACCAGCCCAGCAGAAGAGTTGACAACATCTTACATAACTTCAAGTGCAGCAGAAGCTACAACCACAATTATTGGGCCAACTAAAACCAGTAGCACACCTAATCTAAGTACAAGTACTGCGGAGGAGTCAACAACGCCTAAAACTTCTTATATAACTTCAAGTATAGTAGAACAAACCACAGCTACAACAACAGCCAGTGCAACAGAGGAAACAGTGACAAGTGCTACATCTGTTACTGCTACAACAAATAATCTAATCACAAGTATACCTGTAAAACCAAGTAGCACTGAAAGTGTAACATCGGCTTATATAACTTCCACTGCAGAACCAGAACATGTGACAACAGAGGGAAGAACTACCAGCATTACACATGGCCTCAGTACCACTGAAAATACAACAGCTGTTATAGCAACAAATCCCGACATCACCACCAGTCAAATTACAGCGGAAATAGTCATAACAACATCAAAAAGCCCTGTTGATCAAACCACAGTTACAATGAATCCTACTTCTCAGTCTGTAGACACTACTAGTGGAAATATTACTACAGAAGCTATTAGCACAGAGCGGACCAGTGTTAGTGTAACTCCTCAGTTAACTACAACTAGTCAATCTCCTGAAAGCAGTACTTCTGAAGTAAAAACAACAACATCTCACATTGAGTCTAGTACACCTGAAACTTCTACAGTTGTGATTCTAACCAGCACACCATCTCAGACAAGCACAGCTTCCATCAGTACTAGTTCTGCATCTAGGCCGAGTTCAGCTGAAGCTACAACTGAAAAGGCAACAACCCCTGAAAACTTTAGTACAACTAAACAGGCTACAACACAAGCTACAACTGAAAAGACAACAACCCCTGAAAACTTAAGTACAACTAAACAGGCTACTACACTGACTGTCAGTTCTACAACAACTCAGATGCCGAGTACAATCTCTCCATCCACTATTATCACCACACAAACCACTCAAACAACCACTACTCCTACTACAAGTACTTCTCAACCCAGTACAACCGTATTATCCACTACTACACCAACCTCTGGATATACTTCTATGATAACCTCTGTAGGGATAATAAATACTACTGTAACAACATATACACCTTTAACAACCTCACATGGACCAATGACTACTCTGGGCACTCAGTATTCAAGTATAAGTACATCTTTTAGTCCATTAACATCTACGTCACCCTGGATTAATTCCACAACTGTGGCTATAACAACACAAGGTTAGTATGATAGATCTAACATGATATGAGACACCATTTAAATTTTTAAGCTGAACCCTAAGCTGGTAAAAAAAAATATATTAACCCCCCTGAGTTCAGTGATGATGCAAGCGAGGATGGGGTTGCCTGTGCCATTAATTTGCATTATAAGGAAGGGGGGTGGAATGGGAAGCTTTGGGAAGCAGTCTTCTGGAAATAATGGGACTGCCAGGGAGCTTAATGCAGTTCTGTATTTCTTAATACACAATAATTTAAAACAACTAAGGTAATTACCAGAATTTTACCAAGCTCTTGCAATGTCATTGCTCAAACAGGGAGAGGGTAAAGCAGCATATTGGTCAGTTTGCTGCAATGCTCATGTACCAATTAGAGCATGCTATTGAGCATGTAGTAACAAGAGAGGCCAGCTCATCAATTGTCCCCACTTTTCTCTCACTTTAAGGCTGCCACACATGCACCGAGCGGCAGCTTATATTGTCGCCAACCCATGTGCGCGCGTGTTTGTGGCCGCCGGTCAGAGGCAAAAGCGGCCACCGATCAGAGTGCCCGCATGGGGCAACAGGCAAAGCTCCGTCAGCCACAGAACGGACATGTCCGATCATCTCTGGTCGATGCTGTTAAATTCTATGGAGACTGGTGTCCCCATTGAAACCAACGGCTGGCACACAAAGGGTGCCCACTGATGCTGTGAACATCATGCTGCACTCCATTGCTGAGTGATGGGGATTTATTGGTTTGCAGAGTTCAGCTTTAAAAGAGTCTTAATTTTAAATTATTTGTTCACCTTACATAAAGTCCATGACACAACTTTCAACCAATCTGTACAATTTCCTGTACAATTTTAGATCTGCCAACAACTATGTAGCATAGCCTACCTGATACAATACATATTGATTGGAAAGTTTAGAAAGTCCCCATATTGCATGGTTTTTGTAAAACAAAAGTTGATTGTACAAAACAAAAGAAATTGGTATCTAACCTTTTATAGGGCCAGAAGTGCCTTATCCGAAGACTGAATACATTTTAACAAAATCATTTCTCTGTATTAATGATGATAAATAATCTGGAAAAAAATTCTTAGCTTAAAATAAAATGATAAAATTTTAACTTTTTAAAAACCCTATAACCCTAAGTACATACAGTACCTTATTCATTATCTTCATGATCATTATTATTAATATTATTATTATTTTTATTATTATTATGCTACACGGTAAATTGTCCTAATTTTTTGTTGCTTCTTTAACTAGCAATTGTTGCCTGCAACCTACTATGTACCAATGGCTACTGCTACTTCAGTCCTGGAACGAAAAACCCAGTATGCCAGTGTGACAACGGCTTTATACCTGACACTGCACAGTCTAACAGGATGTGTATTGGTGAGTTGTAGCAAACACATATTACTCCTTTGGAAAAGGAGGAGAAAATAATACATGCAATACTTTTACAACATTTTTTGTAGGATTAGGAGTTTGAATTGTATTAACTAGTTATTCTTTTTTCCTTAGTATGTTGTATATTTGACATTTCTACATTATTGGATGCGTTTAGTATTGGAAATCCTATGTAGAGATGGTACATTTGAACACATTTGAAATGTTCTCCTCCTTTTTAGCAGTCAAATAGGTATGGTATCAGCTGTATAAAATTTGTTCACAGTGATTTTATCTGGTACGTTTTTTTCAGAGATGTTTTTTAAATGTGTGTGTGTTAGTATGAGAAGCCAAAGTTATATCATGTCTTACAGATGTCAACGAATGTGACCAAGCATCTTCCTGTGAGCAATTCTGCTCCAACACAATTGGTGGATATACATGCTCTTGTCAAGATGGCTATTATGTGGACCCAAAGGACAAAAAGAAGTGCCTCTGTAAGAAAGTTATTTTTAGTTTATTATAATTAACCATAACATTTTCATGCACTTGATGAGAAATTACTGTTGATAGCACCATAAGTTTGTAGGTTTCCAAGTTGCTTTATTTGTTTTATTGTTTTTTTTCCTAATGGGGTTTATTTACTAAAAGAAAAGTGAATGCTTACTATGTTATGTAAATATTTGCTACAAAGGGCCATACTGGGCTGGGCTTTGCATTGTATTGTGTATATACTCTATATATATATATATATATGTCTGTTTGGGCATTTTAAATTATTCCTTCATAAACCCACTTTAATAGATTATTAAATAAACTATGACTATTATTGACATAGTTTATTTGTGCCATTGTTAAATATACTGATATGATATCAGGTTTCTATGTATGCCTTCCTCCTAGATATCAAATAATTATTGTTCTTTGATGTTTATATTATGTTGTTTTATTGCAGTTAATGATTATTGTAAAAGCTCCCCCTGTCAGAACGGTCAGTGCCTGAATACTCCATATACTTATAAATGCCTGTGTAATTCTGGATGGGAGGGGTCCAACTGTAATATAGGTAAGGCACAGCAACGTTTTCTTTATACTGTCTTGTCAATCATTACAAAATGTCTGAATACTTTATTAATATCATCTAACATTAATAAATATGTTTTAAATGTATTGAAAGATCACAGATATGATGACTGACTGGAAGTGTGCCCCTGCAATGCAATGATGTAGGGATGAAACTTCAGTCCAGTGGCATCACCTTAGACTTTTACCTAATTAATAATTTTTTTTGCATTCAAACAAGACTTTTTAAGGACACATTTATATGAGAAAGAGTTATTATGGGAAAGTTACCCAGTCTGTAAATACAGTATAAATGTTTTAAGCTTCCAGAAAGAATATAAGATGCCTTCAACTACTGAATGTGGCCAAGGCAAATTTTTTTTATTTTCTTGTAATGAAGATGGTGGGCTTGTGAATTAATACAACCTCCTGGGTGTTTGGCCCAACTTAACGCGGGCTGAGTTTCATCCATCATGAAACTCAGACCGAGTTAACTATAGAAAAACTTACCTGTCTGCTGGATTCCCCTATAGACCTCCATATAAATGGAGGGGCTTCGCCTTTTGCCAGCATAACTCCGGCATCTCCAGTGACGTCCGAGTTATGCACGGGACCTCCAGGTGGGGTCGCGTCAGAGCATGTATTTAAAAAAAACTGGATATTCAGGAATATATCATCGGATTTTTCTCAATTTATTGCAAGTTTTTGCGAACCCATTTGAAGCGTGGCCATGTTTGATTCACGAACAATCGATAACCACCAACGCGTGTGTTTGATGATCAAACTAAATATCGACCCTTGTATGGGGACCTTTAAACGATTGATTTTTTAAGTTGATGGAACAGGAAAATTTAACCGTGTATGGCCACCGGAAGTGCAATACACATGAAAGCAGTACAAGTGTTTTTGTACATAATTACATATTTTTACATTGGGTTTAAAACCTTTAAGTACAGAAAGCATAGTAGTTTAAAAAGCCTCGGGGTTGTGAGTGTGATGTTATTTGCAACTGTGAGACCTAATGAAACCCTTGGCATAGAATCTGGTGATAACCACACTCTGTTTGAAAGACAGTAGTCAGGGACGCCATCTGGGGGGCACTTCTGTACCCAGCCCAAGCATGTATGGGGGCCCGGTGGCATGGCCGCCGCTGCTTTTGGGGTTGGTATGGCAATGTCAGGATGTGCAGTAATCGCCCTCCCCGCTCAACAACTTTTTAGGACAACTTTTTATGAGAAGTATTGTCGCGGGGCAATACTAGTATGGGGCGCTGAGATTTCTGATGGCAGCTCTGCCTGTAGCTTATGGTGAAGTGTGATTCTAACTCCAAATATATAGATCTATTGCTGTCATTGAAAATGTCCAGATAACAGTTTTTGCTTTCTCCATTAGACATTGATGAATGTGTCAGAAATAAACCCTGCAGCTCTCATAGCACTTGTGTGAACACCCCGGGATCCTATAACTGTTACTGCATGGCTGGCTGGACTGGACCAGTATGTAGTTGGGGTATGTATGAAACAAAGAACTCATTTGTTCAGGTTCTAAAGTGAACCGTCCTTTGGTCTCTGCAGGACAATGCAAAATGTTGCCTGCTACCCATATATGATGTATTATTTAATTTTCATATGACTGCCTGCAGATATACTACTAAATCATTGTTTCTAATGCAATTCATTTTAGATGTTGATGAGTGTTTATCCAATCCATGTGGAAGTAACGGAAATTGTTATAACACGGTGGGAAGTTTTGTATGTGCCTGTAAAGCTGGATTCACTGGAGTCAACTGTGAAATTAGTAAGTTGCTTAATATGTTCCTTTCAATCAGCCATAGTAAACACTTCCTGCGTATTTAATCATCATTGTAATCTTTTTGTTTTCATTTGCAGTAGGTATTGTGCCTTTCAGTGTTTTTTTTATACCTACAGATATTAACGAATGTGCGAGCAATCCCTGTCGAAATGGTGCCATATGCAACGATCTCATCAATGCTTTCTCCTGTTCTTGTCCCTCTGGTTTTACTGGAAAGTTTTGCGAAATAAGTGAGTAATAAAATATGCAAATTCCTGTTATACAGCTGGACTGGTTTGGGTGATAAAGTACTATTCATGGGCCCAAAAAGATAGGAATAGTTAAGTCATAACATGTGAATTATGTCCAAATGTGTGAATTGATGTTCAGATAGGGAAATATGCTGAATGGAAATATACCATATATACTCGAGTATAAGCCAACACGAAGCTGAGGTACCTTATTTTAGAAAAATTCGGGAAAACCAGAATGACTCGAGTATAAGCCTAGGAGGGGGGAGTGCAGCAGCTAAGGCTCCGAAACTCACAGCACGCTAAGGCTCAGAAACACACAGCAAATGTGCTTTTGTTTGGAGATGTTATTATTTAATTCAGCAGATTTGTAGGTTAATTACAAAGCCCCTGAACATGATATCATTACCAAAATTGCAGGAGATGTAGAGGAGGTATGTAGGAACATTGTAGAAAAAATAATTGCTGTAGCATATGAAGTTTATGCACAAAATAAGTTCAAATTCAACGTTAAAATGTCAACTTGACTTTGAACTTAATTTATGAAAAAACTACATATACTAGAGCAATATTCTTTTTTCCCAAATATTCCACCAACCCTTTTCTACATCTCCAGCAAATTTGTTTTTTTGGAGCACATTTCGAGTATTTGAGTATATACAGCAGTTTGAAATGCCCAAGACTCGATATTACTTAATATTTTTGTCATGTATACATATGAATCAAACCATTATCTTTTGTAATTCCAGATGTTGATGACTGCGCCAGCTATCCATGCAGGAATGGTGGCATCTGCATTGATATGATAAATAATTTCTTATGCTCATGTCCACCCAACTGGCAGGGGAAGACTTGTGATACTGGTAATAGTATTCCTGATAATATTATTATGGATATTAATATTATAGAGCAAGTGTGACATGTGATGAAACATAATAATTACAATCATTAACACTTTTATGTTTCAGATGTGAATGAATGTTTAACTGGACAAAACCGATGCAGTCCCAATGCAGACTGTACAAATACAAACGGAGCATATTATTGTAAATGCAAAGCTGGATACAATGGGGATGGATTTACATGCCGAGGTATAGCTAAATGTTCTACATGGATGGTTTCTAAATACAATGATAGGCATCATTTTCCTGCTGTAGCTACCGTAATTGTTTTTGTATGTTTAACAACAGTTTAGAATCGCTGATGGTAAACATAACTTTATTTTCATATAGTGTGAGCCATTATTCTCCATTTTTCCTAAGTACTATGCCTGGGGTACCCATACATTTTCATTCTATAACTTTCTGTAACAGTTAGAAGTATTTACTGTGA
The DNA here is from genome assembly GCA_036250615.1 of Ptychadena robeensis. Classification (NCBI taxonomy): domain Eukaryota; kingdom Metazoa; phylum Chordata; class Amphibia; order Anura; family Ptychadenidae; genus Ptychadena; species Ptychadena robeensis. The sequence continues at coordinate 62,917,947 of CM070035.1, read as the reverse complement.
CAAAGATATGTTTGTTACAGTTCTACAAGCATATTGAAGATAGGGCTATGTGGAAATTTGTATTATAGAGAATGCACATTGTGTAACCAATTTAAGTGACTTTTTAATTTCATTTTCAGAGCAAAGGTTGTTTGAATATCATAGTGATCAACGAGCAACCCAGCGCTACATGGATTTTGTCTCTCCAATGATTAATGTCCCAATGGGATTTCCTTTTGGTGGAACTTTTTACAGCACATTATATGTAAGTCCTGCATTTATAATCATCATTAATGAGAAAGCTTAACATTTTGGCAAAGTAAAGAATCTTCTTGATTTGTATGGAGCACAAATATGGCAAATTGGTTTGCAGAAGGTCTATTATGGCAGTAATATTTCACAGCCATGTGTAATATATTCCTTTTATCTGACCATCTCCTGTTACATGTTCACAGTTTCTGAATATAATGTGTAACTCATTTGATTATGTCAGTGACTACACACAACAGGTTTGAATATAGTTTCAGTAATATATTAATCACCACAGGTTTTGGGTTCATGCATGTAATGATTGCATATGAACTAGTGTTGGCCTAAAATATTTAAATTGTGAACATATTCAACAAATATCACTATTAGAGAATTCTCGAATATGGCGGCGGATATTCACAATTTTGAATATTCGTAATATTATGCACTGGCAAGTTTATGGCCATAAAGAATAAATGGTGCGAAAATGTGACCATTCATTTTGAAGATAACCGCAATGCGAATATATTAGCGGAATGCATGGCAGTACAAATTTCATATTTGCAAATATCGATTCAAATATTTGTAGTATTATTTCCCGAAATATCGCAAATTCGAATATTGCCTATGCCACTCATCACTAATATGAACCAGCATATTTGCATCTGAAACACCTATATGATTGCATGTTCTGAGGATGAAACATGTGTATCAGCACCCCAGAAAAGCTTTTTTTTGTGTGTGTATCAAAAGGCCCATGCTTACACCAATGGTAAGCAAATGTTTAGGTAACTCGTCTTTAGTCTGATTGAGTACAGTCAATATTTTTTAAAAACAAACACAATAAGGAGCAACAGGTTAGTGAAATAATGATTTTTTTACTGTCCATATCAATATAGAATAAACAAATTGTTTCAGCATTTTAACTGATTGTGTCACACCCCATCCAAATCTTTGACTTAAATTAATGAAAAGGGTTACCGGGTTTTAAATGTATCCATGCCTCTGCTTGCTGGGCCTACTATATTTATGCTTTAAATATCCAATCCTGTAAAAAGCAAATTTACCAACCATGTGTAGATGTTACATATATCTACATGCCTGGATTTAACATTTATACATTATTTTGAACCACTGTAAATTGTTATCTGTCTTAATTTCTCAATATGGTTATCTTTTCTTTTCCACAGTTCACAGACAATGGTGTGATCGTATTTCGTCGTAATAGTTATGACCCAATATACACTCTGCCTTACCCGTTAAGTAATTTCTACAACTACGACTATTCTACACCACCCATGATTGCTGTTTTCTGGGCGGATGCTGACTTCTCACGTATGGGGGAATTGTATTACAAGGTGAGACATATTTTAGATATGCTTTAAACCTCTGAGAGAAAAACTGAATTCAGAGCTGACACTCACAATGTTCATATTTATTAAAAATAGCTCTGCCTATATGGCCCCTTTTACTGTAATATAGTATTGTTGTAAAGATGATAGATAGATAGATAGATAGATAGATAGATAGATAGATAGATAGATAGATAGATAGATAGATAGATAGATAGATAGATAGATAGATAGATAGATAGATAGATAGATAGATAGATAGATAGATAGATAGATAGATAGATAGATAGATAGATAGTATAACCACGCTGTTACTAAGTAACTTTCTAATAGGTGATCAGTGATTGGGTATTCTGTTAGCATTTACTATCACACAAATCCCCTTGACTATTTCCAAACGTATCAAATATCTTTATGGTAAACAACATTGATGAGATGTTTAAATTGTGATTTTTTTTACAGGTTTATGACTTCCAGGCCAATCCCTATCAGAATACAGATTTTAAAGCACAACTTGAATCGGCCATAACATCAAGTTTTCCAAGCCTTCCAATTTCAAATTTTAAAGCTCTCTGGGCAATAAAGATAACCTGGGATCAAGTTTTACCATATCCTGCCTATTTCTTCAGTAGCTCACAGGTAAAGATGTACTACAATACACACATGCTGTTCCTATGTGTGATACTGACTGCAGATTATGTTTCATATTTAATAGATTCATGATTTTTCCTCATAATGAATATATGGTATCCAAGCAGCTGAAAAGTTACTGCTTTACAAGTTACAGCCACCAACTGTCAGAGCCTCCAAAAAGCAGAAAAGTGAGCAGTACAGCAGGGCCATGTAGTACATAAAATCTCAATGTAATGCAATGAGTAAAGTTACATGTATAGTTAAGAGGTTATGGGCACATTCATGGGTTCAAATAACAACAAGTGCTATGTGTTCAAAGAAATCCCAGTATTCTGTATGTCTGCTATTTTTGCATCATTATCTTTCACATGTGTCTTGCAGACAAGCACCTACCAAGCTGTACTTGTAACAGATGGCATCCTCTCGTTCTGCTTGATGCGTTTTGAAGATGGAGGAATGAAATGGAATTACTACTCAATTCCTTCAAATTACCCACCCAAGATGGGTTACTTCAGGTATTTGTTTAAGTAGTGATTAATTTCCAAAGTAAATTAAAACGGAATATTATCTTAGGGACATATGTGTCAACACATACACCTGGCCCTTTCAAGCCAATCCCTGGAGTCCTGAAGTTGTTGGCTTGACTGCTGTATGTCATGGCCCACAAACAAGCCACTCTAGCCATGCTTCAACTTTCCAGATCATTATTTAGGATAAAAAGAACATAAACAATTATAAAGATGCTTAGGCTTAGTCAAAGACAACATACCGTATACTGTATTTTCCAGGCTATAAGACCCACCACAATATGAGACAGACCCCTCAACACAGCTATATGCAGAGGTGTGTGTTTTTTCAGCCACCTGTGAATGACATACACAGTGAAGCTGTATTTGTATGTGGCCGGCTTTGACTACTAAAGAAGGAGGTGCATGAAAAAGATTTTAAGTAATGGTGTAAGGATGCCCTTCCAATAAAACATATGCTTTTGAGCATATTTCTGATGCAACCAATATTTGGTTGATGTCCATTGTCACATTTGCTTAATACCTGTATTTTCCATTTTTTATTGGGAAATCCAGATCTCAGATTCAGATTGCACCATTTATTGTATTTAGCCAATGTTTGTACCATTATGTTGTTCTTTCACTATGTGCTCCTTTTATAGACTTTGGACATGAACACCTAATACTCTATGGACAAGAGATGAATATTTAAAATTGAAATTAACCCCATCCAGCTAAATTACCTCCCATATAAAAAGAGTTAAATTTATTTGTTTTGCTTAAAGCATCTAACTTAGTTCAGACTAGGGCTATTTTGTTATGAATGGAAATATTTACATTAAAAATAGAATAAAAGTTATGAGTGCAGGTAAGGTATGTGAAAGGGGAACACTCAAATCATGTGTCTTTACATATTTCAAATGGCCATCTGGAGAGGGCTAATCTCATTGTATAACAGAACAGTATTAGCCTGAAGAAGGGATCGGCAACATCCTGAAAGCTTTCTTCTCTAGTGACTTCAGTTAGCCAATAAACGGTATCACCTAAACTCCAAACTTTCTGTATTCATCGATGGCTAACATGGTAGAACAATCTACGATTGTACAACCCATGTAATTATGTTTTTATAATTCATGCAGATTTGTTTTACTAAAATATAAATATAAAGCTTGGCCTACACAATATGAACATTTTTGTAAATGTATGCATGCTTGTAAAGATTTTAAGAGCAAAAAAGCTTCTCCGAAGCAGTAACTGACATTATCTACTCACTTGTTTTCCATGCCTGTGTTTTACTTTTAGTGGAGAACCTTCATACAGTTATTATGGTAATTTCCCAGCCTACAATGACCCACAAACTAGTATTTCTGCTAGTATCCAGCGAAGGTACACTCCTGATCAGTACATTGGCCAAAATACAAGTAGGTAATAGATATTTCACCTAAAGCAGTTTACCCCTGAAATAAAAAATATTCTGTGCGAAATGTAAGCCATGTGGGAGGCAAATTTCTTTTGTAACACATTTGCATATTTTTACTTTTTTGATTGGCAGATAAAAAAGGCTACTGGACGTACCGTCTGGAATATAACAGCCAATACACTGTGAATTCCAAGCAGCAATGTTTGAGCTGGTACTATAATGAAAAAAACTCAAATGTTTACCCTTACTGGATGTATTATTCACGCCCATGCCCATGCTCCTACTGGCAGGCTGTATTTGATTCATCATTCACACAAGCAAGTAACCTACAGTACTATGGTATTCCCCAGAAAAACACAGGTCAGTCTTTTTGTTTCAGTGTGTATTTGTGACCATTATATTATTAATAGTTATGAGCAGCTTAGGGAGTGTTCATATCTAAAAATCACAAAATATAAAAAAAAATGCATAATATTCGTAATAAATTTGTGATCTGCAGTCATTATTACCTTTAAATCGTCAATTGTTCATGCGCATATTGCGAACGCAATGCATGCTTCTTTCTACAGATCACCTATATTGTGCAAATCAACACTTACATGTGCATATTGTGAATGCAGTACACAGTAGTTCCGATTACTGATCTTGAATATTCGCGATATAGATATAGCACTATATTCAAGATCTTCGCAAATTCTCGAAGTGCCAATGTTCACAATACAAATTTGCGATTAAAATATTCACCATCAACAGTATCTCAGGTTTCTCTGTTGTCCAGTACCTACATCACTTTGTCACCCTGATCTCACCAACACTTGGCAGAGGGTGACACAATGAGCCAGTTCAAGTTTTACTGTAGTCTCTTCAAACATTTTTACAGCAGACCCCTTTTTCAAGCAATAATAACCAAGTGTACTGTATGCACTGTGAGACTACAGTAAAAAGCATTTTTAATACTGGAGCCTGGTGTGTAGACTTTTTTCTGGACTTTGATTGTATCTTTTATGTCTCTCATATTTTCTCATATTGCACTTACTGTGTACTTTGCCCTTCTGTATGATTTACCAAGCTGTTTGCGGAAAATAATAAATGTTCTCTATAAACTTTTATTGCCTTGGTAAACATTGCTTTCATGATTAATGGTCATAAAAGCTGTAAAATCATCTGTGTAGCAATTATGAGAGAAAGGGGATGTGGGGGTGGTACAAAAGGGTAAAAGGAACAAAGTCAGAGTCAGCCATTGCAGCATACACGCAGACATACAGTATATGTATTTACTTAGAGAATATTCTAGTTTGATAGCATATTTGGGATAAAACAACTGAGGAGATTGGGTCTCCTAGAAGGTTTCCAGCTACCATACACACTGTTATGTGCTGTGCAATGCAGTTTAGAAGTACAAACGTCTGTACAGGGAGTGCAGAATTATTAGGCAAGTGGTATTTTTGAGGAATAATTTTATTATTGAACAATAACCATGTTCTCAACGAACCCAAAAAACTTTTTAGTTTGTTTTTAGTTTTAGCTATTTTAGGGGGATATCTGTGTGTGCAGGTGAC
>CM070035.1:62897771-62912149 GCA_036250615.1 Ptychadena robeensis | reverse complement strand
AACTCCAAACTTGCTGTATTTATCGATGGCTAACACGGTACAACACTCTACTAATGTTATTATGCAGAAATTGTATATATACAATACAGTATTGTCTGTTTTCATTGCTTATTTTTTTTCCTTTTCAGATTGGTATAGTCAGTACTACACCTTTCAGAATTCATTTTCAACCTGGTTTGGTGGAGGAACAAGGTGTTACTATAGTTATTGGGGTAGTTTGAACTACGGAGAGAAAGAAAGGTATTTACCAACTCCCTGGGAGTATGAGAACAGCTGGATTCGATGGTATAACCCATACTATTACTACTACTACTATTATAGCTATTACCTGTCACAGCTGCAAACCATCAGAACACAATACCAAGGTAAGTACAATCAGAGAAAATGTATGTACCTAACAAATGTTTTTTTCATTATCAACTAGGTTATACATCTGAAATGTTTCTAGTCATTTGTAGAATGATCAATATGGAATCTTTTATGTAAAAGGTGTTACTCATGTTACTGCTGGTGTATTTGTATTATAAATTTTTTTCTCTTTTGCAGTGAATGAAGTGGATCCATATAACAACTGTTGTAGATATTCTGGTTCATCATACCTTTGTTCTTTATACCGAGAAAGGAGACCTTACGATTTCTGCTCTGGGTATATTCCACCACGTTTTGGTAAGTTTTAGTAAAGCTCACCTAAGTACCGTATATTGTTAGCCAAAGTGCAGTTACAGCAAATATACAAACTACACTTTTACAGCATTTCACATCAACTGTTAATCTGTTACTGGACAGTGTTCTATCACTTTGTATCACTAGACAAGAACAATACATATTGTTTTTACATAAAAAATATAATTTGGAACATTTCCTTTTTGCAGGTTTTAATTTCACCAAGATTTACCTACAATGTTAGGCTATGTTCCCACATGTGTGGTCGGCCACAGCGCAATTTAATGGCTGTGGTTTAAAAACTCTTCTCAATTATTGAGACACGTTTTTTACCCGCAGCCATAGGGGTGAATGGCCGCGGTTAAAAACCGCTTCTCAGTTGTTGAGACGCGATTTTAACAGTGGCCATTCATGTTTATGGCCGCGGTCAGGGGGGAACGGCTCCCGATTTCCCCCGAATGGGGCCTAGGGAAGAGCCCCATTCAATAACACGGGCGCAATTACAATCGTGACGCGGGTGGCTACACATGTGGAACATAGCCTTATTCCTATACTAACAATACATAAAATGTGTAGTAAAAATGTAGGAACATTTATTTTCACATCTTTCTAAACAGGTTCTTAATATTGAAGTTTTTTTTCCTGACAATTTTTTTTTTTGCAGGATGGTTGTTTGGAGACCCTCACATCAACACACTGGATGGTGTACAGTACACTTTCAACGGGCTAGGAGAATATACCTTGGTGAATGTTAGAGATGAAAACAATACACTTATTTTCTCCTTACAAGGACGCACAGCCAAGGCTGGCAATGACACACAGGCAACTAACTTTATTGGATTGGCTGCAGTGATACAAAACCAAACAACGGTAAAACTTTTATCTTTATAGGAGTTTTTCATGGTAACATAATAAAAAAACCCTAACATTGCATGCATGCTTTTTTTGACCAAAACAAAAAACACTTAATAAACAATGGATGGCGTTGATTTATTTTAGGTGGAGTGGTTGCTGCAGGACAGCAATACAACCTTTGTAAGGATCAATGGTACCACATTTACTTTACCAGGTAATGAGGCTTCAGTTTTACATTTTAAGTAGTTTAACTATTTAGAAAATATGTCAAATTGAATATGGCTAACAACTGCTTTATGCTTAATCATAAGCAGAATAAATGACTGTATGCTTCAACTTTTTACTCCCTTCTTTGAAGATAATTCCACACATATGGATAAGGTGACACTGGAGAAGACAGAGAATAATGAAATTATGGCTTCTTTTGATGGTGGCATCTCAGTCACAGTGTCTGCTAAGGTGGGGGCATTGAGCTTTACCACAATGTTAGATGTTATCTACAAGAACAAGACAGAAGGGCTTCTTGGTGAGTTATGTTTTACCAATACTACTAACTGTGAGCCAAGACTAGAAAACTATTCTTTTATGAAGGCTTATTAATGAGAACAAGTGTTAACAGAAATAGTAAATATTAACTTTGATAACATTTTATTTAAGGTGTTTTCAATGATGATAAAACTGATGATCTCATGGCGGCTAATGGAACAAAACTGGATTTTAATGGAGTTAAACTCCCCAATGAATCTCTTATATTTGAAATTGGAATGACATGTAAGTATCCATGACACAAATCTTGGTCACCTGTGGCCATAGAATCTAATGTTACCCTACCTCTGAAGGGGCCTATATATGTCATAATCCGTTTATACACTTTTCTAAGGATGCGCAAATAAGCCTCATTTAGTCTACATAGTTCTGATAAATAAAAAAAGTACAAATATTTTGTACAGATTGTAAAATGCATGGACAGCTTTAGTCAATAAACTTGCTGGTGTGTACATGCTGTGTGTATATGATGCATGTCTTTACATGATCGGTGTGTGTGTATAAAAAGGAGAAAACTGTTGTTGTATTTCAAGAAAAACTTTTGATTTTGAACCTGTGTAGCAAATTGGGGTGGGGGTTGATAATGTTCCTATCTAGAAAAGCGGCTCCCTGCAGGAAAGGTTTGGGAAACCACTAATTTGTAAACTTCAGGACAAGTAAAAAAATTTTTATTAATTGATTAATTATTGTACAAAGTTAAAAGTGTTCATTTATTTTGCAGGGAAAACAACTCCCATGACCAGCCTTTTTTTTTACAATGAGACAGAAAGAGAATCCTGGAATACCTACAATAATAACAGCTTTGTGCCCTTGTTTTATGATGAGTTGCTACTTACTAGTAATGCCACCCTAATCAATGAAGCAAATCAGACTTGCAAAGGAAATGATGAATGTATATTTGACATACTGAGTACCAAAAATTTCGAAGTGGGGAAAGCCACTCTTGATAGTGTTAAATCTGCTGAAGAACAGAGCAGCACAATGAGTAAGACGTGGTTCTATCTATCTATCTATCTATCTATCTATCTATCTATCTATCTATCTATCTATCTATCTATCTATCTATCTATCTATCTATCTATCTATCTATCTATCTATCTATCTATCTATCTATCTATCTATCTATCTATCTATCTATCTATCTATCTATCTATCTATCTATCTATCTATCTATCTATCTATCTATCTATCTATCTATCTATCTATCTATCTAGTGCACTTCCTCTTATCTACTCCACTGTCATATGATTCAGTTACACCTATTATAGGGATGCCTAGTGGGATGATGTGGGACACATATGGGGCCAGACCAGCCTATAGTCGGGTAACACTTAAAGTGAGTGTAAGTATTCAGTCATACACTCCTATACATGTAGAATACTGTCTCATAAAAGAGAATGATGAAGACCAGAAATAGTAAAGACAGTACATATGATGCAGTACATATGTTATTAAATACATTAAAATGACACAAAAGGACAAGCTAGGGAGACCAACAACTTTATGTGTAGTACCATACTGTGGTATTTCAGTTACCATTTTCCACATTGCTCCTTCTCTGTGTAAAATTATTTCACTACATTGTCTGTAGTTCTTTCCAGTTTTGTGTTTTATACTCATTCGGTCAATTATATCTGTATAAAAGATGCTTCAGATTAATGCCAAAATTATATTTTCCTCTGCAGACAACTTCCCGCCCAATGTGACTGGACCAAGCACACTGAAAACCAAACTTTTTGAACCTATAACAGTTCTCTACACGGCAACAGATCAGAATAATGATTCAGTGGTCTTTTTCTTGCAGACAGACTCCCCTGATATCAATATTACAGGTAAACACATCACTGCCAAGCTCCTTTTTTTCAATTACTGAATGACTGCTGCACCATACTTATGTACCATTCAGCTTTTTAAAGACTATTTAGATATTATTACATATTGTACACGGATATTTACTTATTCTTATTAATTATGTTATTTTTATGTCATGCAGCTGATGGAATGCTGGTATGGCTTCCCACCAGTTCATTCCCTGTTAATGCGTCTATAATAGCTAATGACTCCAAGGTCACTACTGCATTTGAGCTGACTTTGGTTCTCTGCAACTGTACCAACAATGGAAGCTGCCTGTATGACAATCCATTAAGCTTAGGAAACGAAACTACCAATTTCATGGTAAGCACCGCAGTAAGAAAAAAAAAAAAAGTAAGAAAAATAACAACTAACAACATATGGTAGTAAATTTCAAATGATTTGATGTGTTTCTGCAGGTCACAGGGTGTAACTGTTCTGCTGCATGGACAGGGATGTACTGTGAGGAGGATTTCAATGCTTGTCAACAGAACCCATGTTTTGATAACAACACTTGTGAGGACCAAAAAGCTCCGCTGGAAGGATTTGACTGTGGACCGTGTCCTCCAAGTTTAACTGGGAATGGAACAACTTGTACCGGTAGGAAAACGTATCTGTACATTTTGTGACATTCAAGTTTAAATAGTTTTCATTTTTCATACCCTTCAAGTTTCTTTGGTGGGCCACAGAGGTGGAACCACGAATATTTCTATATTTAGACCAATAGGAAGTCTAAGGACTACCTACATTGCAGTTAAACAAATAAAATTTTAGCGTTTTTTACATTTTTTATATGCTGTGGAGTTTTTCAAAGATACAGTACAGTTATACTATTGTAAGCACTTCTTTCTGTTCCCAAGCTGGTAAAAGCTATAGGGTCTTCTTGGCACATTCAGCCACTTTAGTCAGAGTTTTTCATTGAAATATATAAAAGCATTTAAAAGTGTATTATCTATGAAACAGACTACATTAACTTCATTTGAAATTCTATCTTTCTTTTAGATATTAATGAGTGTTATCTAAATATCTCGACTTGTCATCAAATTTGTATTAATTATGTGGGAGGATACAACTGTAGTTGTGAGGAAGGTTATACAGTGGATCTACTGAACAGCTCCATGTGTGAAGGTAAATTCATGTTTATCAACCCTTGCTTTAAAATCAATACTATTACATGCCAAGAAGGTGACACTTTACTATCAGCTTCAACTTTCACCTATATAAATGAGTGTCTGTTACTAAAATACATTAGATGTGAGATATTACGTTACATGAAAGAAATATCATAAATGAGAGTTCTGTGTTCTTCCTTTAAGACGTTGACGAATGTGCGAATGTCACATCTCCGTGTGGTTTGAATACCAACTGTACAAATCTTCCTGGAAACTACTCCTGTGAGTGTTTGCCTGGATTTGAGGGTGATCCAAGTAGGCTGTGTGTAGGTAAGTAATAAACGTCTACTTCACTGTAACAACAATATTTTGTATTGCTAAACTCCAGGAAGTTCCAAGTGCCCTATATAGACATTTTCTTTTGACCATATATGCTGTTTCTATTACTTCTTGAATTATTAGTAGCCCTGTGTGATGAGCGGTATAGGGAATACTCAAATTTGCGATATTTCGCAAATAATTCTACTAATATTAGAAAATTAGAAATTCATGCATTGCGATAATAATAATCGATGCAATGCAATTATCTTCAAAATGAATGGTCACATGTGTTATTTATTATGCCATTGAGATTATATTATCACAATGCATGGCCATAAGCTTGCCAGTTTTGACTATTTGAAATTGCGAAAATCCACCACCATATTCTCAAATTCTCTAATAGCGCATATTCATCAAAAATATTTGCAATTTTAATATTCATGCTCAACACTTGTCCTGTACAGTAATTGTGCTGTACTCTTTTAATTTAAATTTAGTTTCATTGGATGTTACTGTTCAGATCCAACTGCCTCAAATATTTGAGCGCTCTGACTATAATGATTTGATTGCAGAGAAATACAGACAATTACTGGAGATTTTTAATGAGATGCTGATAATTCAATATTGGCATCCAAATTGCATAAAGACTAAATCAAACTTCGCTTGATTTGCTCAACCTCAGATTTCAGGCATTTTTAATGCTACTGTTGAGTTTCTCTCATCACATTGGCCATCTCCAAATACCACTAGAGGTGGATTCAACACATACAGCACAAAAAAAATTGCTGAAAAAGCCCCCCTCAGCTTATACTCGAGTGTCCCACTTATCTGTGTGGGGGATTCCTGGTCTCACTGCAAACTCTGGCAGCCTCTGTGAAGAGTTCAATGCGTTTTTGTCATTCTATCTGTGACGTTCCCAAACTCAGCAGGTGCAATGTAATCAAACTTTGACAGCATTGTCATCTTGTGGACAAGTTGATAATTTTGACTAAAGATGCTGGAATTTTATTATGAAAACTCCACTATCTGACTTTGCAAATAGCTGCGGCATTTCCCACACTTGGCTTAAACATTGAGTCAGTATGTTTTCCTAGTTTTTATATATAAAATTAGGTATCTCTGCGTATACTTGAGCATATACGGTAAATGAAGAATGTATTCAATTAAGAATGGCATTTGTAAAAACTATTCCAAAAACACTTTGGGGTCTGTTAATTAATTATATCTATCACATGATTCAAAGTTTTTTAAGTACAGAACATAAAAGTTGTATGAATCCTGGGTAAAACTTAAACCTCTTTATTGCCAAAGTTACAATTGTTACTCATAGATACTGAAATAAGTAATGGGAAAAAACAGATACTATATATATAGCTTAAAACCAAGACATTTTTTTTAATCATCTTCATTTGGAAAAATTACATAATTACTTTATTTGCAGACATCAATGAGTGTGCACTGAACAAAACTATGTGTCCCGACCAATCACTTTGTCTCAACACTAATGGTTCCTATGAATGTGACTGCCTGCCAGGATTCAGTGGAGCCAACTGCACAGGTAATATTCAACCTCAAGTCAGACAGAAATATACAGTGGGGAGGTTAAGGAGCATCTAAGTTTAACTTATTTTTAATGTGCTTGAATGTTACAGATATCAACGAATGTATGGATTCCACAGTCTGTCCCTTAAATTCAACCTGTAATAATTCTTACGGCTCTTTCTCCTGTGAGTGTGACACTGGTTTTGGTGGAGAAAATTGCACAGATCTTGATGAGTGTTCTCTTGGAACAAACAACTGTTCTACATGGGCAGACTGTGCGAACACTGTAGGATCGTACCTATGCACCTGTAGGGAGGGATACACTGGTGATGGCCTCATATGTGCAGGTAAGTCCTAAAATCTCAACTCCATGTTACTGCTGATTGAACATAACAGACTTAAATATACTGCAACAGCTACTGTCATAGATGATTGAGTTAGGGTCCCCACACAGGCAACGTGCGTCAGCTGATTTTGCCACTGTCCAATGTGCTCGTGGCCATCGGCAAAATTGTGTGTACCCGCTGCCGTCGGTTTGCCAGAGAACGGAACATGTCCGTAAAGCTGGGAACACAAGGCTTGATATTAGAGCTGTCCGATGTTCCCTGCAGCAGCGTGATGATGTGGGTTACGGTCATGTCTGATAACGCTCACGGCCATCTATGTGCCCCATATTAAATGCAGCCACCCTTGTTTTCGAGCGGGATCAATCAATCCCGCTCAATAACAGGGATGGCCACATGCATTATGGGCCAGATAGATGGCTGTGAGTGCACACGGCGCTCGGAACGGCCATCGATCTGGACCATATCTACAAGTGTGTACCCAGCTTAAATCTCCACAAGGGGTGCACGCTGATGCTGTGAGCTCATCTGTTGGTCCCCACTCGATACGTGTGTGGGGACCTTTAGTCTTTAAAAGCCTTAATCAGAATTGTGCTCTACTTAATATGTGTATAAACATTTGGTTTGTTTTCATATGTCTTGTCACATCCAAAATTAAGAGGTTTAATTTTAAAATTGTAAAGGTAATACTAAAAGTCTGTCCTCTTTCTGTATTACCGTTTTAATATTGCAAATATGATTTACAGCATGTTTAAGATAGAAAATCATACTACTGGGATGTATTTTTTGTCCAATCTTAAAAACCTTTTTTTGTTAGACATTGTCAGTAATATATACTGCACATAGTAATATTGGTTTTTTATTGTATAATAAAAATTATACTAAAAATTTATGTATTGTTATATCTTATTTACATGAAATATACTTTTTTTAGATATTGATGAATGCAAAAACACTTCTATTTGTGGAGCACATGCAGTCTGTACCAATACCAATGGCAGCTTCAGTTGCTCCTGCCTCGATGGATTTGATAATGTGAATGGAACTTGTGAAGGTATGTGCTAATTAGATGGATGTTAGATATTTATCTATTTGTTATGTATATTTTGGCAACTTTTTCCAAACCTTCTTAATTAATTAATTCTTCTTTTTTAAAATACACAGCACAGTTGCATTTGTGCAGCATGTTAACGTAAACACACTGCTGGAAGAATCTTTGAACTGTAGCACAAGTACACAAATATGGGAGACCTACCACAGCATTAAAGGGTTTATAATTACGTTTAACAGGCCTGTAGTGCAATCGCTTGCTTGTAGTGTGATATGACCATAAAGCAAGCCATAGATGAATCTACTTTTTTTTGGACCAATTATGATTCAATAAAATGCAAATGTGCAATTAAAATCTAATACACAACAATCAGTATTTTATGCAAAAACAGTTCCATAAAACAAGTCCTTTCCAGTTAATGAATATTTAGGTGCATTTACATGCTGCAAAGTTTAATCAGATACAAACAAATCAATTGAAAAACATAAAAAAAAAACCAGATAATTGTACAATTGACAGAATAAAAAAGGTGTTTCTGGACTGCAAATGTATGGATCTGATCTCGATGTAAACTTTTTTTTTTGCAGATGTTGATGAATGCGCCTCTTTAGGATATTGCAGCGGTGCAGGCAGAAAGTGTGAAAATACAGTAGGCAGCTTTAAGTGTTCTTGCCAAGATGGTTACACACAAAGCAACGAGAGCTGCATAGGTATGTACAAATTTTAATTAATGGTACTCATCTGCTGTTTAAGAATCAGGCATTCTGCACAGAACTGCCATTGCAAAATCTATTGTTCTATTATAAGCCTGTCTTCTTCCAAGTGTCACCTTTAAAGTAAAATAAAGTTAAATTATTTGTATAGATGCAAGTAACAGAACTCACTAGGCTGACCTAAAGTATGTATGAACTCTGTAGTAAACTAGAATGGTAGCTAAAAAGAATGGTGTTACTAGTTATACCTAAACACTGTTAGATACATGTGATACCAAAGGCTAGAATACATTTAGAAAAAAAACCAGAGATATTATTATGTCAATAATGTATAAAAAGCCAAATGCAAATAAATAAAAACCAGTAAATAAATATTTAATTTAACAGGCCCTACTTCAAAGTTAAACATTGATAAGCAGATACATAAACTACATATAATGTAGCTGATCAATATAGAATATTTTCATTACACAATTGAATATTGCATTTCATATATTTAAAATGTGATGTTTTTACAGATATTAATGAATGCCAATCGAATGTGCTTAACAACTGTTCCGAAATGGCTATCTGCTCCAATGTGGCCGGCTCTTTCAAGTGTGAATGCAAGGCAAACTATACAGGCGATGGTGTTAACTGCACAGGTATGTCACCAAAACCACAACATTAATTCCAGATCATGTACACTTTGTGTCCTTTAAAAAAATACGGAAGGCATTATCCAGATCCAAAGTGCTACTGCAAATACAGTAAATTGTTGTGTGACCTTTTCTGATCTCTGCTAAGATTGTAAATGCATTTTAGATCATTGGGACCTTGCTTTCACCATACTTAAGCCATGTTTGTTAACTTTTCTATTGTTAATACACCAAATATATGTTTATGGACTTAGGGTTCTATTTAATGGTATGAATGAATAACTGCGTTAATCATGTTAAACCCAACAGGACTTGTCCACATAACGTGTATTAGTTGGCAACTTTTAAGAAAGAATTACATTCACCCTCTATTATAAATTATGATAGAATAATTGTCTATTTATATTAAAACTTTTTTTTGTCAACTAAATACACATTTGTAAAGCTTACACAATGTAGGTCAGAGATGGAACTTTCCAATTCCTAATAAACAGCACCATACTCCTTATCTTAGAATAGAATTAAATGTATAGGTCCTTTCTTCCAACAGGTTTCTTTTGTGCAGGCGTGTCTTGTGCGTGCTTCTAAATGTTGCATATGTTAATATACACATTATATTTTTCCCAATTTAGTTATAGATTACTGTCTTCTGAACACAACACAGTGTGAACACACCTGTTCCAGCATTCTTGGTGGACACACTTGTAGCTGTAACCAGGGCTACAAAGTCAATGAAGTCAATAGCTCCAAATGTGATGGTAAGGATATTGTGTATTAAAATGTCCTTGTCAGTTATAAGAAAAGGAACTGGGTATTCCAATAAAACGAAAAGGAACTGGGTATTCCAATAAAACTGAGATGCCATGGCAAACTGAGGGAAAAAATCATAATGGTCAAATTGTAAGTACCGTTTTTTTCCCCAGTCTATAAGACACACCGGACCATAAGACACACCCTGATTTTAGAGCAGGAAAAAACAAAACAAATGTGAAATGTTCTCAGTTGGTTCTCAGCAGTCATGCATTCGGAGCAGGCACTATTTCCCCACGATTTTGGTGGTGAAAAAGTGCGTCTTATGGTCCAAAAACTACGGTATTTGTTTTAATATGCATTTTTTTGAGTGACTATAAATTCACCTTTACTTAGTACAAGGGCAACTTGTAAGTGTCCGAAATTATTTATCTGTCAATTTAATGTAAATACCGCAGACATACTGACTGCTATATATACACTAACACTTTGATGGTAGTTAGTTAAATGTAAAGCAGAGTACCTGGGTTATTATATAGGTACAAAACTTGATTCACCTTCACATTTTGATTTTTAAGTAGGGACAATTTTAAAAATGTACTTAGCTTAGCTAGCACTTCAGAAATTGACCACTCTTCACTCCTTTAGTTGTTTAGCTAATGGTGAACTACAGTGTTTTATATCTGTTATTTCATTTTTTTAGATATTGACGAATGCATCAGTGGTAGTTCTCTATGTGCGGTAAATGCCAATTGTACTAACCTACCAGGAAACTACAGTTGCTATTGTATGCCGGGGTATGAAGGAGATGGCTATGTACAGTGTACTGGTAAGCACAATGTGTATGCCTTTTAAAAAAAATACTGTTTGATACTGGTTAATAGAAAATTAAATAAAACAATTATCCACCTGTTGGCATCTCTGTATCTTTAAGTATATTTTCATTTTCATAGTGCAAATTGCAGACTTGACTTTGGGATCTTTATTTTGATCTTATCTTATGATATTTCACATCTATTGGGGTGGTGAAGTCTATAAAACACTTATGTACTGCGTGGTAAGAATATGTAAATAGTTTATAGTCTTAGGTACATGTTGCAAGCAGATTTATCCTCGCATATTTCATATCATCATGGATGGATACGTTACGAATGGGTGTAATCATTTAATTGCTACACATTATCCAAAACATTTATTATTGTTAAACATGTGTTTTTTTCGAGGTAAAGCATAGTTTTTCTTCCTTCCTGAACATCCTTTATCATTTGGTAGTTTTGTACAAAATTGTAATAATAAAAGACAAGTTATATGAAAGTACAATTTAGGTAAAAGTAGTCCTTCATTATCAGAATTTACTGCACTTGTGTTGAAAATAACCAAATCGATTGTTTAACAGTTATGCTGCTTATATAAAATTAGATTTCATTTCATTTTCAATTTAATACATAATTTATAGGATTTTTATTTTAGGGACTTTATCCTTTGTTGTGCACTAATAATAGGTATCTAGCTTTGTCATTATGGATGAGCAGCATAAGCAATATTCCATTTCGCAACATTTCTCGAAATATTCTCCAAGTAAATTTGCAGAGCTCTCCTGTCCATTATAAGGGAATTTGCAATAAGATTTTATGCAAAAGCAATGTGTGTTGTCATTGTGACATCTACTGGTAGAATGTGAAATTGCAGCTGCAGTGTCACCTTATGAAACAACACTAATTGCTAATTCTTTGAGAAAATCTGCAATTTTACATGCAGTACATTGTACTTTCCCCAGAATCTTGAATATTTGAGATTACAAAGATATAGCACTTTATTCAAGATCTTCACAAATTCCCAAAATATTCCCAGATATTCCCAAAATTCGCGATTTGAATATTTGCGCTCAACGCTATTTGTCATTCATTTAAAAAGCATTTGAACAAAACATTTCTGTATATTTAGGAGGCATGTTATGACAATTTCATTTTTACTTTGTAGCATTAAATATAACAAGTGAAGCTCCGACTACTCCTCAACCTACCAATATAACTACAAGTTATGTAACGATGGAGAATGTAACAACACCCTCAGGAAATGAATCCACTGCCCCCACCCTAGTTCCTGCCACTAATACCAGCAGTGTCACGCCTGGTGTAAATGAAACTACTCAGAGCCCCAGTTCAACATCGCCTGTAAACCAGACCACGGTTACTCCATTGCCTGAAATGAACACAACCCTTGTCACATCTGGTGTAAACGTAACAGATCAGGGATCAAGTCCAACAACACCTACAAACCAGACCACAGTTACCACTCCAGGACCTGGAACTAATACCACTTTTGTCACATCTGGTCCAAATGCTACTGAACAGGTAACAACAATGCCTGCAAACCAGACCACAGTAACCACTCTAGTACCTGGAACAAATACCACTTTTGTCACATCTGGTCCAAATGCTACTGAACAGGTAACAACAATGCCTGCAAACCAGACCACAGTAACCACTCCAGGACCTGGAACAAATACAACGTCAGTCACATCTGGTCCAAATGTTACAGTTCAGGGCACAACCGTACCTGGAACGAATACTACCTTTGCACCTTCAACTCAGACTACAACCACCATTGCAACTGTTCAAAGTCCAAGCACAACCCACACTACATCTGTGATTTCCACAAGTGAATCCCCAACAGCTACTACTACAACTCAAACAACACCATCTACTACCACAACCCCAGCAAGCACAACTTCAACTCAAACAACACCATCTACTACCAGAACAAGCACAACTTCAACAACTGTGCCTACAACCAGTGGAAGTGCATCTGGAGGTAAGAGCAATGCTAGTAGAGAATACAAATTGCTGAAGGGATTAAATGTTTTGGAAATATATTTAATTTCAATCTGTTCTACAGCCTTACCTATAGTCTTTTATCCCTAGTGATGAGCGGCATAGGCAATATTTGAGTTTGTGATATTTCGCGAATAATTCTACTAATATTCGATTCTATATTCGCGAATATTCACAATTGCGCGCGCATGCAATTATAATTGCTTTGAAATTACCTTCAAAATAAATGGTCACATGTGCTATTTATTTTCGCATTTCGAAATTGCGTATATCCGCCATTCGCGAATTCTTGAAGTGCCGATATTCGCCGAATATTTTCGAAATTTGCATATTCGAGCTCAACACTATTTATTACTACTATTATGCCCTGTATCTGCTGTTTCCTATGGAGGAGGCTGCAGCAGGGCGCCACTCACACATCTTTCCCCTTCACTACTCTTTAGAATAGAATGGACTATGTACAGCGCTTTACTTTTCTTGGTATGCTCCTTTCATTTATATTATTCATTCAAATATTTTGCATTTAGGTTAGGTATTGTTCCAAAAATTCTGAAGCCATTGCACATCGGCATCAATTTGGTCTGAATTAGAATCAGTAGTGGTAAAAATGTCACTAGCATGCTGATATAAACAGGAAAATATATAGGACTTTAACCATACAAAAGTTACAAATGAATATATCAGCACAGCATGATATACAGAACTTTGTTACTCCATGTCTTTTAACTTATTCATATTTATTAACAATAACATTTTTTTGCGTTGTAACATGTTGTATTGTTATAGGTGGAAAATTGCTTGATTATGGTCCAAGTTTTGGCGATATTTCCTTTGTGAAAAGAAGTACAGATTTCACTTCTCCCTTGTTCCAGCCATTGATGGGATTCCCTTTTGGAAACCAAATAAGGAATTACCTTTATGTGAGTATTTATTGTATGTATATCAAGGTTATGATTCATCCAGGCCATGGTATAGCTCAGTGGTGGCCAAAACGTTTGGCTTAAATTAGTTTTTAAATTTGACAGTGGGTCTGGACCAAGAGCAAATGGATGTGTTTGTTAATGCTAATGCGCATGTTGAACAGTACAAACGCATGATTTACCGTATATACTCGTGTATAAGCCGAGTTTTTCAGCCCAAAAAAATGGGCATAAAGTG
>CM070035.1:62885706-62897710 GCA_036250615.1 Ptychadena robeensis | reverse complement strand
CCACTCACCTCTCCTGAATCGCCAGGCTAATGCTTCAGACGGCAGCTGCAGCATCTCGTCTCTGTCTGTGTCCGTCGGAGAATCAGCTGTTAAACAATAATAAACTCCATACTGCCATCTAGTGGCCAGTTACTAGTACAGATTGCTCTGTACATTTAAGATAACACAGGATTATTATTATTACAGGATGTGTTTTACATCCTGTAATAATAATAATCCAGTGTTCTCTTAAATGTATTGAGGATATGGCACTAAGATGAATCCTGTTTGATAAATTTCTAGGGACAATGGTGCTTTCTCTTTATTTTCTCATTTAAAAAACTCCACTATCTGACTGCATTTCCCACCCTCGGCTTATACTTGAGTCAATATGTTTTTCCAGTTTTTGTAGATAAAATTAGGTACCTCGGCTTGTACTCGGGTCGGCTTATACTCGAGTATATACGGTAATACCTTCTATATACGTTTATTTAGATTTAATTATTTGCCATTGATGTCTGTATTTTCTCTTTCTATTTCTATCCATGGATTAGCCGCATGCATTTTGCATGGAGTTTCTGTATAACTTGTTTAACCTCTTTGTATAAAGCAATGACACAGTAGGTAGTGTTATTACCATTAAAAATACAATTATGTTACATACAGTATGTGGGTATGATGAAAAGTATTAAATGATTGATTGGTGAAGTCAGCATTTCCATTGAGAACTTCTTTGACACGCTTACTTGTAGAGTTATAATTATTATTAACTTTTATTTATATAGCATCAAAATATTACACAGCTCTGTACATTGAATTAGAGTTGAGATGCAACATAAGATAACACACAGGTACAGGTTATGATACAGGAGGAGTTGAGAATGCCCAGTCAGGCTTCCAGTCCAAAGCCAGCCATAGACACCTTAATCCATGGCCGGCTTGTAGCAGACTTATTACAGCGAGTCGGCTGCAGAACTGACAGGAATCCTGTGTGCTCCACTAACACAGGGGATTCTCCCCGTCCACATTAACTGCCTGCAATAGGATTGGCCACAAAAAAACTAGCAGGACGGATCGTTGTGCGATCTGACCTGATGGCTTTTTAGGTCAAAACCTCAAGGTGGGCACCCCTGTAGTTGCGGGCGACCGACCATTATGTGTTCACTGGGAGCGCGCATGCCGGTCAATCACCCACAATTATGGCCGGGAATCGCCACGTCTATGGTTGGTTTAAGAGTTGCAGAGGTATTTTAAAATACCTCCATTGCTCTTGCAGTTTTTAAATTTGGTCCATGCTACACTTCATCTCTATCCATTCACTGAAATAGCATCCACACATTACCATGTGAAGGACACAGTGGCGTGATGATCACTCTGCTGCAGTGTCCTTTTGTGACAAGCAGATGCAATTTCAGTGAACAGATTCTACCCTCTGGTCTTGCATTTCTGCTTGATGCTCTTCACGTTTTAAAAATGGCCTAGTCTAAGAAGCCACAAATTATCTTCCTGAGATGTCTAAACTGTGAAATGATCTCAACCTTATGTTGTAGTGTTCTAACAACTCAGAATTTGTGTTCTAGTGGGTGATATCATGTTTACTAACACATAAACTCATGTTTACTTATTTATTGATTTATTTTTTACTTATTTATTAGTTGGATGCTATTTGACATACAATAAAACAATGTTATATTATATTTTCTCCCTAGTACACAGACAATGGTCACATCGTCTTTCCATCATCTAGAAACAACATCTTCTCTTACCCAAACCCTCCAGTCAATGGATTTACACAGGATTGCAGTTTGCCCTCAATTGCTGTGTTTTGGAATGATGCTGACTTTTCCAAAAATGTAGGAACTACCTATTACAACGTGAGTATAAGTAGATACATGTTTTTGTTTTTTTAAAAAGGGTGTTTAAGCTATTGTATATTTACAATGGATCCTTTATAATCCTAAAATAAATAAATATGTCATCAGCAATGGAAAATGTAAGATGAAACTTCAAAGTAATTCAATAGTAATTTACTCAAACAGGTATATACAACAAGAGATGACAACATAGTTCCAAAAGTGGAAAACATGCTTAAAAAGTATACACAAAGCTATACTGCTCAGTGGACATTGAAGATTACCTGGGAGAATGCTACTGCTTATCCAGCAACTGGAAGTTATAGCAAGGTAAATTGAATATATTAAATATTACAGTTTGACACAAACAGCAATGATTTCATTTCTAAAAGTTCCGTTTGCATTGATAAAAATCCTGTCATTTCTTACACCTGTAGATGAGCACATACCAGGCTGTGCTGACCACCGATGGATTTGTCTCCTATGTGCTGATGTTATATCAAAATGGTGGCATGAACTGGGATCTTACTCAGCTAGCTACAAAACCCTTGGTGGGACTTTGCAGGTAAGACTTTATATTTTTATTTTAATCAAAACTTTCTTAAAGCTATAGTCTTGTATTGTTCTATTTAGTTTATATTTTAAGTAATTATTTATGTGCTTGGCCTAAACTAGCATTTACTGCATTGGTTATAATTGAAGTGCTTGGTTGACTATATTTATTGTTTTGTTTAATTACTAGAGTGTGTTCCTAATTTTACTTATCATGAATCAGATTATAGTTTCTGTTAAATGCATCAAGTATACAATGTACACTTGAGAATACATAAAAGGGAATAAAACCATCTCAGAATATGTATCCTATCTAAAAATGTGAACTTATTATGTTTTTTCAATATTGTATAGTAATAATATAGTTAAATTTTTTAATATTCATACCTTCATTATTATGTTTTTTTCTGATCTAGTGGCAATAAGGGTCCATTCAACAGCTCATTTATACAAAGCAATGCAGGTATGAGTAATACAAAAACTTGTTTGTCTGCCAGTCACTGTCACCTTAGAAAATGGAATTGTCTTTGTCTAAATAGTTTTTGGGTTTATTTGGCTAAAGGAATAACATTTAGCTAATCTTCAGTACTTAACTTAAGGATATTTAGAACTCAAGAGGGTTCAACTAAAGCAAAAAAAAACAAAAAATGTATACCCATTTGGTAATTTACAGAGATTATTCACTTCCCGCATATGCTCTATTAACACTGACCCAAATATCCAGGGTATATGCCAGGGTACCCAATTTTAATAAGAAAAACCTTGAAAAACATATTTTTCTTTCTTTTTGTTGTGCGTCAAACATGCACCGAACGTGGCTCTTCATTTCAACGGTCCAGATTCCACTGTCACATTGTGCTTGCGTTGCAATTCGGCACACCCTTCAAGAAGTTTTTTTACGCTTAAGTGGAAACATGGCCTTTTGTGTTTTGGTTTTGGGTCCTTATTTCAATTAGCTGATTTGTGAGTTTATTACAAAGCCCCTTAACAAGATATCTTTACCAACATTGCTGAAGATTTAGGGAAGGATTGTAGGAACATATCAACTTAAAAATATTGTCTTGACTTTGAACCTAAATTAACCAACTACATGAGCCAAGGTAATTTAAAAAAAAGATTCTTACAACAGCAACAATTGTTATGCAATTAACTACCACAGTCTGCCCACAAAATGTTGCAACTTATATCTCTTGATTTCTTCAGCTTCAGTTCATGTGCATTTTTGTAGCAATTATCTGCTTTTATACTTTTTTAACTGAGCATACATGTCCTCTATTGCAGCTTTGCCAGGTTTTGAGATATATTCTCTAAACAGCATACTTCAATATAACAGTCGTATGAGTTGTCTGAACTGGTACAATGCCCAACCTTCACCATCGTCATGGAATATTGGCTTGCTATCCTGTCCTTGTTTATACAGTCAAGGGATTGCTGATTTCCGATACAGAACAACAAAAGCAGGTACAGAGATTTTCCCAAATGTTAATTTTAGTTATTAAAAAAAAACTGAACTTGATTATTATTTAGACACCAATAACTAGTATTGTGGTTCACATGTGTAAATAGAAATGCAGTATACCATGAACTTTATAAAAAAAAAATGGAATCAATATAATACAGTTCCCATTACCCCAATTATACTGATATTGAAGGAGCAGCAGCTGGCCTGTAACTGACCATGTGAATCTAGGGTTATTTTATTCTAGGTTTTTTTTTTTCCTACTTTCTCTGACTTTTTAAGTAAATAACACTATTTACTGGTTTAGGCAATATCTTACAAACAAATTACAGATCTAGAAGTACATTGAAAGCACTAAGCTAACTATATTTTTGTATGTTGTTTTCTTGTATTTGGGGTTTATAGGTAGGAGCGAGCAAATCAGCTTGCTCCGTAGCACATCTCCCAATTGGGATAATGCTGGAGTAAGGTGCACGTACTACCGTAAAAATGAATTCCTGGAAGGATTCCAAGAAAGGAGTTGGATATTCTCATCTTCAAATTCAGGTAACTGTTATGTTCTCAGTGAAATCCTGAGGGATGCTAGGTATCCCATATCTTGCAGGACCATGCCCCTGCACCACACTTTAGCTTTTATTTACCATCATTCTGTTGATTTTTGTAGGAGTGCGTTGGTACAGATGAGTTAAAGGTTATTACATGTGATAATATTGCTCTTCATGTTTTTTTTAACCTTTCTTTCAGTAATGTGTTGTGATGTAGGGACCCTGAGTAAAATGGACTTTACTTTGTGCAACTTTTAAGTTTCATCTTTAGGTGCAATTATCCATTTATTGATACACCTCTGCATATATTTTGGTTCTTTACAAAATTAAATGAAACAACTCAAATGCATTTAAACGAATGCAGCAGACTTTAATTTTGTGAGATGTGAGAGATAGTATAATTTTTAACACAATTACTTCATTTCAGGGGGACACAAAAAATCTAATAATAAAATGATGATTTCTAATATTTGGTTGCAAACTTTTTGCTGTCAATGATGTCTGGAACTCACTAGATATCACCAGATGCAGTTTTCCCCTTTTTTGCCAGGTTTTTACTGAAGTGACTTTCAGATGCTGTATGTTTATGGGCCTTCCTGTGCAAAGCTTAGACTTCAATGTGTGAAATGCAGCTCATTTGTGTTCAGATCATGTGACTAACTTGGCCATTCAAGTGTATTCCATCTTGCTTTAATAAACTCCTGGCTGTATGGTTTTGGGTCATTTTCCATCTGTATTATAAAAGTCCCAATCCCAATTAATATGATGCATTTAGCTGGATGTAAGCAGATGGTATGTCTCACACCTCAGAATTCATTCTACTCCTTCTGTTGTGTCACATTATCAATAAACACTTGTGTCCCAGTGTCACTGACAGCCATGCATACCCAAACCTTTGTGAGCTTTTCCATGCCTTCGTCAAATTTTTTGTACAGATAGATGTTGTTTTTTTATCTGTTCAACTAATGTTTTGACATTAACATTAACTGTGCTGGCGTTTTCAGATTTGCAGAAGTCCAAAAATCCAATCTAGCCTTTCTATTCTTGGGGCTTATAAGTGGCTTGCATTCTGTATTGTCTTTTATGTAGTCTTCTCTTCAGACCTTAGTTTTGATACAATACTCCCTGTAGAGTGTTGCTCACTTGTTAAGCTCTTGTGAAGAAGTTTCTCTTCACTGCAATCTTCCACTGTGGTTTTCTTTGGATGTCCCGGTCTTTTTGCATTGCTGAGTTCACCATTCACCATCACCAACTCCTAATATTGTAGCAATTGATAGATTGGGTACTTTTCTGTTCTTGTAACTTCAGGATGGCTTTTTGCACCTGCATGAGGAACTCCTTTTGACTTCATGTTCTCTATTCACAACAAACTATTCCACATTCAAGCTAGTCATTGTATTTGCTTTATAAATAATGACATAATGAACAAATTGTCCATACCTGACTATGAAGTAGACTTTGAATTAATTGTACACTTTTTTTCTGAGACCCTGAAAAGAAGTGTTTTAAAAGACTTTAGTCCCTCAAATTTCCATGGAATCATTTTGTCTGTTGAAGCTGACATCTTCAGTTTAATTGAATCTGAGTTGTTTCGTTTAAAAATCAATATTATAATGTACAGAACCAACATTTTAAAACCCTTGGTGATCAAGGTTAACAAGTGGTGTGAGCTAAATAACTAAAAAAGACACATCAAGTTTAATTATTGTTAAATGGGAAGACTTCCATACCTAGTAGTTTACATATTTTATATTTTGCAATTATATGTGCTAAAAACACAGCTTATTAAAAAACAAAAACACAGCTTATTTTTGTGTCTTGTTGACATAACACTGGTGAAATTGATGTATACAGTATGAACACATACCTTAAAACAAAATTAAATATTTTAGATTTCTTCAAAAGTAAATTCTCGTGTTCTGCAAATGTTTCCTTACAGACCCTGAATTGGATGCTTATAACACATGCTGCAAACAAGTGAACGATCCTCAATTCTGTTCAATGTACAAAGAGAAGAGACCCTCAGTCAACTGCCGCAATTACAGACCTTTAGTCCCTGGTAAACGATTTATAACCTTTTACACAACCCATAAATGATTAGTGTCAGTCTACAAAATGGACTTACTATATTTTGCCCAAAATAAATACACTTATTGAAGAACACACTTGCTATGTTTTATTTTACAGGATGGATGTTTGGAGATCCTCACATCACAACCCTTGATGGACTGAGCTACACTTTTAATGGACTTGGAGATTTTACACTTGTTAATGCATCAGATGGCAACACTTCATTCACTCTACAAGGCCGTACAGCGCAGACTGGTACTGCTGATGCCACAAACTTCAATGCGTTTGCTGTACAGTACATCTCCATTAATGGCAGTGTTACAGTGAGTCATCCATGTAAAATGTGTCACATTTCAATCAAGAGTACCATATAGAAGAAAATAAAAAAGAGCAGAACATTAAAGCTAGTGCAGCATTCTACACCAGCATTTAGCAAAGTCAAGGGACAATCAGCCCTATGTGTACTGATAAGCAGAACCACCAAATGTAAACCCTTGTGTACCGATAAGTAGAACCTACTAAAGTAAACCCTTTATAATATGAGATATTAGGGCACACATAAAAGGTTAAACCTTTTCAAAATTTTTATTTAAAACACATTTAGAACTGCAACTGTTCTGTGTAACAGCTTATTTACTCTAAATGGATATTAGAGATGCAGAGATGTAGATGTATATAGAGATGCACCCAATGTGAACCTGGAAACAATCCCTGGTCACGCCCAAAGGGTGACCAGGGATTGTTTTCTGGTTCACATTGGGTGCAACTCTTCACTTTGCATTATTTTATTGGGATGTTGGCAATATACGTGTTCTAACGGGGACTCATCTTCTCTTTCACGGATATTTATATCATATGCAGCAAGATATAGGAAGCTTCAATTAGGATGACTGGCAAAAAACATCATGTAATTGATCTGATCTTTTTACAGGTTGAGTGGTATCTTGAAAGTGATAACAGTACAACTACGCTTTTAAATGGTAAAAATGTGTCATTCAGTTACTCAGAAGGTGAGTACATAAACATTGCTTGGGGTAGAAAGAATGTAAAAGGAGACAAATTATGATACAGTCAACAAAGTTAGCTTTGTTGGTTACTGTATATCAATATCATATCATTCTTATACTATTAAAGTTAGACTGGGAAGCCTATCAGGAGGACATTCCTCAATTCTAAATAGGAATATCAATACCCTTTTACAGTTTTACAGTTTTATTTTGGTCCTGTGACTCCTTCTATACCAACTCCAAGGGTCTGGTCTGCAAACAGACCTAAGTATTTGTATGTCATGAGTGTGTTTACTGGGGATAAAGATAGGGGAAACCAAATGACTTGCATGACCACAAAGTATTGTATTGTAAACACATACAAATTGTGGATTTACTGACACTTTAAACACTAAAAACCCTCATGGGTCTAGTTTTTTCTAGATGCATTTTAGGTAGTCTTAGACTATACGTAAAATAATTTATTACGTGGTAAATTACGTGGCCATCATAAACATGAGAAATGAAAGCTTGGAAATTCAACTAATGATACTGACTACTTTGATTTCAGAGACTTAAGACTTAACACCCTACTGTAGTTTTGTGTTTTACACAACAAACGTTTTATGTTATGTTACCTTTTGTAGATATGGATTCCTGGATAGATAACAGTACAGCAGTCTTTTTACGTAAAAAGGATTCCATCAGTGCAACCTTTGAAGGGGTTCTGACCGTGTCAGTGTCTGAGTATTATGGAATGTTTAGTGCTGTGTCTAGCCTCCCAAGCACTTTTATTGGCAAAACAAAAGGATTACTAGGTACGTATCTATTACCTAAATATTCTGTGGACCCAACCTTTACAGTATTTGCCTTTGTACATGTGATATGAGCTTAAAATTCTTGTTTACTATTTTATAGGTACCTGGAATAAAGACCAGAGTGATGATTTCACCAAACCAGATGGCTCAACCATACCCTCAAATAGCACTGAAGAGGCTATATATGATTATGGATTGCTGTGTAAGTGTTTTGTCTTATATTAGATCTTAACAGAGATAAGCTTGTCTTTAAATGCCTATTTTTCCAAAAGAAAAATTAAATACATATGCGTAGGTATATTAAGCATAGAATATACATTCAAATGGGCTTTTATTAGTTTCTTACTTTTAGAATGTCATTTCCCATCTTTCCTGAAGGACTAAAACAGCTCAGCCCATCTACAATCTCACAGATGTGATATATTTTTGCCACTTGTAACTTTTTTTTTTAAATTCTTGCTGTTTATATTATACAAATTATTGTAGTGAACTATATGAACATAGGCATGCATCTGGCTCAGAGGTGGATCCAAGGGATCCATTGAAGTTTCTAGCTGGAACCAAGCACATCTGCAGTATATTTAGCATTGGTAATGTATGTTACCGCTCAGTATACACAATGCATGTAAGTCACAGCATACAACAACGGATAATGCGCATTGCAGGGTATTCATTACTACAATGTAATATAATGTGAACAAGCCTTTGCATAAAAAATAGACAACAATTAATTCAGCAGTGTTTAGCTATAAACTGTATTCCATGTATTCACTATACTATCATATTTCTGTTTATAAATAAGAAAATATATTTTTGTATACTTGTATTATATACAACAGACCTTCAACAACTATCCCAAATTATTTTCTTTTTTTCTTTCACTATACAGGGGAAGCCAAAGAAAATAGCTTATTTACACATGCTTTACAACATAGCAACTTTACTCCAAAATTCTTAAGTCAATTGATAACTCAGAATCAAGCACAGTATGCACAGTTACAGGTTGAATGTAATTACAAAACAGAATGCATCTATGATGCCATGAGCACCAACATTACCAGCCTGGGTTTAGCAACATCAGTGGTAGCTAAAAGCTTACAAACAGTCAATGCCACTTTGAGTAAGTATGTTTTTATTATTACTTCTTAATTACTTCTAATTTTCCACTTATTAACATTGGCAACAACTATAGTTAAATAACAACAAGGAATGTATTACCAAGCAGATTTTCCTCCAATCTTCCACAGACTGTAAGTCTGACATTTCAATTAATTTACCAGTAATGGATATATTCTTGTAATTGATGTATACTTGTTTTGTTTGTGTTTTAGATGCCGTACCTCCTTATATTAATGGTGCTACATCTATTCAGACTTTCGTTAATACTCCTGTTGTGGTAGAGTATACTTCCAATGGAACAGACGTGACTTTCTCATCTGGTACCAACACAAACGGGGACATTACTTTATTACGTAAGTAATTGCATCTATTTAAAAATGTATTAGCTAGATTGTCTTTTAAATGACAGGACAGCAATTTAATAGTTTCCATTTTGTGTTAATTTAAAGCATTGCTCTGTTTTTTTTTCTTTACCCCCCCTGGCATTGCTGCCGAATCCAGGCAATCCAGTGCTGACCTGTTAAGCCCCCCATACATGTCTAGATTTTTTGTTTAATCAACTTAAAAAGATACATTTTTGGAGTCCGGGAAATTGGTGATTGATTGTATCTTTGTCCACTGTAGTAACAGATATTTGATCAACTTTTTTGGGATCGACTGAAAGTGTAATCAATTTCAATACAACCAATAACAATTTATCAGCATGTCCAATCCTTTTTCAATCATTTTTTTTTCAATTTTAATTGTTTTAGGTTGATCTAACCATGTCGGCTGCCATAGATTTTTAATCAATCAACCAAAAAATGTATTGAATTAAGTTGATGAAAAATGGATGAAAAATCTAGACGTGTATGGGGGCCTTTAGTATAGCACTGGACAGCCTGGGGCTGTCCGGCGGAGATCAGAGCCTTGTGCAAGGAAGCCAATCCCCCACGTGGAGTGACGTAATGACGTCACATCTGGGCAGCAGTGGGAGATTTGAAAGTAAATCGCACAAAAACAGTTCTCTATGGGGAAAACCGTTTTCAGTTTGATTCCCTAGCTGTGCTAACTGTATCCAGTAAAGTTCAAAGTAAATAAAAAAAGAACACAAAACAAATTTTCAATTGAATGAAAATTTTATTATAAACAAAATACAAATATAAATACAAAAATAAAATAAAAAATAAATTTTGAAATCTATCATACAAAATAAGTATTTTAGATATTTTATCATTCAAAAATGGTTTATATGTAATTACTTTTTACATAATTGTGTGTTTGAAACATTGTTATATTCAGAATGTCTACTAGACCCTTGTACGGACATGTTTTGAGAAGTTACAGGCCTACAACATAAAAAAAATCCATTTAAGTCTATGGTGCACTTTTGGTGCAGAAATCTGGACTGAAAGATGAGATGGTTTTACAAAACATGTCAATTCTACTAAAACACGTCTGTTTAAAACACTGTTTAACACTGTTCTCAGCTGTGATGTTATTTAACAAACATGATTTTTTTATGTTTTTACAGCAAATGGATCACTGACATGGATCCCAACAAGTATAGCAGGATTTAATTTCAGCCTTCTCGCTACTGATGCAAACAACCTGTCATTTACTTTCCAGCCTAACTTTGTGATCTGTAACTGTGCTCATGAAGATCAGTGTAATTACACCTTGACAACAAAAATCGATGTTAGCTCTCTTGCTGTAAGTCAGATACATATAATTACCATGTGAAGTTATACTTAAAATCAATTAAGTGGGTTAGAAAATGGCCATTATGTATTAGGTACTGACCCTAAGTTGTCATATACATTTCTTCAGACATTTTCCAGGACAGTAATTTCAGCAAATTAGTATGTAAAAATAAATAAATAAATATATATATATATATATATATATATATATTTTAACAACATGATTTTCCGGTAGTGTTGAGCATGAATATTTGAATTTCAGCACTTTGAGAATTTGTAAAGATTTCAAGTATAGTGCTATATCTTCATAATAGCAAATATTCAGGTAGTTTTCTGTTCGATTGCCAAATAATCAATCGTTCATCAATCCTACGGTAAAAAACAAACTTGTCTTCGAGCGAGTTCGATGTCGCTGTGATCACAATAATCGCATGTAAAAGTGCAGATATTCTCAAAAAGTAAACTGGAGATCTTAAATTATAATTAGAATATTTGCTTAGAATATTGAGATTTAGGATATTTGGAGAATTTAATTTTTTTTCATCTTTTTACCAGATTGCTGGATGTGATTGCACAAATAACTATACTGGAGAATACTGCAAGGATCCACCTAATGAGTGTATTCAAGGTTGCTTTGTTAATGTAACATGTAATAATACAGTTGGCTGTGGGCCATGCCCACCTGGTTACGCTGGGCATAATGGACTCCATTGTGCAGGTAAATGTACATTTCTCCTCTTTTCATTATAGAATATATTGCACACTCCTCTTAATATAATTGACTCTATATGACATACAATATAACATACTTTTGAAGTCACAGTGGTCCTGATGTATATACCATATATAATCTAGTATAAGCCAACCTTAATATAAGCCAAGGTACATAATTTTCCAAAAATAATTCTGGAAAAACTGAAAGCCTAAGGGGGGGGGGGGGG
>CM070035.1:62864611-62884542 GCA_036250615.1 Ptychadena robeensis | reverse complement strand
GCAGTCCCAGAATATATGCAAAAATGTACCTGGAGCAGAGTCACATCTCCAGCACCTGTCCGAAATTTCCTCATTAAATTTGTGAAGGAGTTCTGGAGTTCTATACCATCTGCTGACAATTTTGTATCCCTGTTCTTGGAAACGTGACGCTATAGAGGATTTGTGTGATAGAACCAGGAGCCTGTCAACCTGATCCCTTGAGAACTTTATCGCCAGATCTCGCTCCCATGCATGTATGAATGAGGGAAGTGAATCCATGTTTGGTGTAGTCAGTGTGGCGTAAATCATAGTGATGGAATGTCTCACTGGCGTAGCATCTCATAAAATTTTTTCAAAAGGTGTGAGAGGGCGTAAACGATCTGATAGAAAAGGCATACTGTGCAGAAAGTGCCTAAATTTCTAAATTCCAGAAATTAATTTGTGGTTCCAAGAGGTTCATGATGTTGTCTCGAGAAAGCCAACCTGAGGGGGAAGAAAAGTCAAGAGCTCTGAAAGAGCCCTTTTCTACTAAAGTAGAGAAAGGCTTTGAATGAATACCTGCAGAAAATAGCGGGTTTTCAAGAATGGGGTACATTGGGGATGGTGATGGGGAGAGACTTGTGTTAGAGAAGGCTCTGCGTGCAATGGTAATAGTGATTCCAATTGTGGGGTGGTTAGTTAATGAATTCGGAATGGCATTAGACAACCACGGCAATCCCCTGAGGTCCAATGGTGAGTCCTCCTGTTCCATGCAAACCCATTGTTTATGGGAGGCATGGCAGCACCAATCAACTAACCTTGCGAGGTGGATAGTGTTATAGTATTTACTTACATCGGGGAGGCCAATACCTCCTTTATCTTTAGGAGAAGTTAGGGTAGTGATTTTAATGCGGGCTGATTTACCTGCCCATACAAATTTCAGAAAGGCCGTTTTCAGCTGAGAGAAGAAAGATGTTGGGATTCGTATTGGGAGTGCCTGCATCATGTATAGAAGTTGGGGAAGAGTAGTCATCTTGAGTGCAGCACATCTACCAAACCACGAAAGGGTGGTATCACCCCATTTCTTAAGGTGTATTTTAATCTTAGATAAAAGGGGCAAAAAATTTAAGCGAAACAAAGAGTGGAGGTCTGAACTGATAAGTACCCCAAGATATTTGAGCTTTTCTTGGGCCCATTTATTATTTTATTACTTTTGGTAGAATGGTAGAATGGTTGCAGTCAATATCTTGTAGAATTTAATTGACTACTGACTTGCAGTCATGAAATTACATATTGTTTTATTAAAGTAGTACATTGTACAGCACACTTCGCAGAATAATTATAAACTAGGGATAAGCCCCTACCCAAACTCTAGTTTATGTTATTTCTCTCCAATCAGGACAACTCCCTTACCATGGAGCAGGGAAGTGGTTAATCCAAAGCAATTTTATGCTACCATGGAAAAAATTCCATCTTAGAGAACAGCCACAGAAACATGTGTCTTTATTGGAGGATTCACTCTAAAATACAAACATTTTGTATTTAGTACAATTCAGATAGATAGTCAAATAGATTAATTCCTAGTGAGAATGAAGGCAGTATGTATACTGAGATGCAACTAGGACAGCAAGGGTTAGTTGCACCTACTTCCTATTTCTCAGTGACCCCTATTCTAGGACTGTGGTCTATGTCATCCCTCTTTAGAATGAGTTTTAAACTCTGACTCAGGGGCCAAATTTGGTCTGTCAATCTGGGTAGCCCCCCATCAGCTGTATTCACTGCTCCTCCATCCTCCCATTCTTACAGTAGAGAACTAAGTGTTCAGTGGTGCATTACATTGAGTATCCATAAGTACTTCTGGAGTGTTTTGGAATCTGTTGTTCTTCACTCCCAGAGTTGGAGAACAGAGGCATGGTGAGTGCAGCTGGTAGGGGGCTGCAGGGAAAGCAGAGCACACAAACTGTACACAGGCACGAGGGCATACATGGACCTTACACACTGTATGCACTGTACAGTTCATGAGGTCAACTGTTGTTTCCAAGAATGGGCTATTGTTTGGAGGCTTAGAGAACAAAAGAGGCCAATTCATGCTGAGATTTACCCCAGCAGTTTAATATGGAGGAGCATGGACCAAGTTTAGACACTCTGCTCCAAAAATGGGATAGCATAGGGCAAGTCCAGCAGACATGCATATAATTATAGTTTCAAATAAATCATTTTAAAGGTTGGCCCAAGACTTTGTGTTCATTAACGCTAACCCTTGCATTGCCAGTAAACAATGCAACAGGTAAACTGGGAAGGGGACTTAATCCTGTTTAACCTTATTAAACAGTTATAACTGTGTTTTTCCTCTTGATATTTTTTTAGTACAAAGCAGCTTAATATTGGATGATGAGTAGGTGTCATCAATCCAAATACCAGAAAATTCCCCCTGGGTAAGGAGGGGCTAGAGGACTTTAAGGGCTCAGGAGGTGACAACAGTTAGTCAGGTATAGTCATGCATAGAGGTTTAATGACGATAAGATAAAAACAACAGCATCAATCGGCACACCATTTTGTTGATATTGTACATGCATTGAAATTGGTATGTGTTAGATACAGTTCAACAGAGTAATATGGAGTGGTGAGACGCGCATTTTGTCTGCAAGAAACTTCATCAGGGGTATCTTTTGGGGGAACAATTCAACTCGAGGTCAGCATGGGCCAAGTGGGCCGATATGGCCGGTAAAAGTCCAGTGGGGACCTAACCCCTAGTCCAGGAACTGGGGGTATCAGAGGAATACCAAGTATGCCGTCAGGGGGTTGTCCAGTCTGAGATTACTGGTATAGAGATCAGTTCGTGGGTATAGTGGATCTTAGAGGAAAACCGTTTAGGTGAGGCAGTATGGGGTCTCCTCCAGGTGCCAGGACCGGCTGAACTATTTTACTAAATGAAAAAGCACAATTACTGAAAGGATAAACAGGAAACAAAACCACATTACAGGTTGACTTAAAAAAAAACAGTTCAAGACTTTATATACAATATTTTTATATATTAAAATATTTTATATTTTGGGTTTATTTTTTTTACCTTAACTTTAACCATTCCTTGTTATTGTGTGTGCTAACACTGTACAGAATAATACATGGTTACATAGAAAACTCAGATAAATCCAGTATTCTTTCTATATACATGACAAAGATATACTTTCTGGGGACTGACTTTCTCTCTGTGGTGCATATTTGTGTACAAGGAATATAGAAGAATTAAATGTGTTTGAAGAAGTTGTATCTTGAAAGTTATTTTTGAGGACCCTTTCACACTACACGCTGTAATGAAAGTGCAGTAGTTTTTCTAGCAATGAACCCATTTACCTTGGTATTGTAACTCTACTGAAGGTAAAACATTGCTGGAATATGCCAGCAGTATGATGTAGTACATACATATAGTACAATTTTTTTATGTTTTTTTAAAGTGTGTCTGTAAAAATCTGGGCATCAAAAACTCTAAAAGGTATTTTGCTTTAGGGTTAGTTGTTTTATTAGAATAAATTTTTACAGCAAAAAGTTATAGTAATGCACATATTACATAATGATTATTAAATAATTAAAAACTCAGCTAAAGCAAGTATCCTTTATATAAACATAACTACTTTCCAAGGGACTTGATGTCTGTGGTGCACAAACTGTCAGTAGTGATGAGCAGCATAGGTAATATTCAAATTCGCAACATTTCACAAAATTTTTAAATGAGAAATCTTTTGTAATTATTTTTCTTTGCGAAAATCGAATATTGTGAACGCAATGTGTGTTGTCATGGTGAGATCTAGTGGTAGATTGTGAAATAGCAGATGCAGTGTAATCACCACATGAGACAACACTCAAAGAATGAATTCAAAAGTGAAAACCTGCACTTATACGTGCGAATATTGCAAACGCAATGCATGGTACCTAACCTAGAATCTAACATTTTTGAGATTACGAAGATATAGAACTATAATGGAGATCGTTGTGAAGTCTCGAAGTGACAATATTCGCAAGAAAAATTTGCAATCAACACAAACTGTCCGCTTTACTAATTTCTCCTCCCAATTTTGTGATTACTGACTGGGCTGGGATCAGGCAAAAATAAAAACAACCCCTTAGGTAACAAGGCAAAAAATCTGAATCCTTTCTTTTTATTGTTAGAAATAGAGATCAGAAATTAGATGCAAAAATCTATCATAACTAGCATTAAAGAATATTTGTGACACATGGTTTAATGATTCAAGTTTGCACAATTCTGACTTTTTCTCTAAACTG
Source organism: Ptychadena robeensis (assembly GCA_036250615.1). Taxonomy (NCBI): domain Eukaryota; kingdom Metazoa; phylum Chordata; class Amphibia; order Anura; family Ptychadenidae; genus Ptychadena; species Ptychadena robeensis. Next base: position 62,880,303 of record CM070035.1, on the reverse strand, counting down.
AGTGATATTTGTCCTTGTGAGGGGATTTTACTATTCACTTATCATTTAGCTTGCCTTAATACTGATTTACTTTTATATACTAGAACTACTGTTTTCTTATGTTAATGAGTTGATTGGATTGGTTGTTGGATTATCGAAAAACGTTCCGTTTATGAATTTAAACATTTCATTTATTAGGCAATGGAACTGTCTGTTCTGATATTGATGAATGTCAGACCGAGAAGCCCTGTTCAAATAATGCAACCTGTACTAATACAGTTGGAAGCTATAACTGCACCTGCAATGCTGAATTTTTAGGTAACTACAACCTCATATAAAGTATCACTCTATGTTATAAAAAAAGAATGATATTATAAACAATATTGTTTTCAAATTTATCAGTTCTTGATTTTTGTTATTCTGACATGGGCTTTGGTGATGCTGAATAGACGGTTAGGCTAACCCTACCACGGTTAGACTTACACAACTACTATTATACTTTCATTTCCATATATTTAAAGAAAAATTATGTTACAATACCTGGCACTGTTATTATAATACAATATTTATTTTGATAGTGGTATTTTAAGCAGTTTGTTAACATTTAAGTGCATGTTCTATCTACCTTCTGATATAACTCAATGCTCCATTGTCAACCTCAACTTCTTTCTTCTAATGAAGCTATAAGTTCTGGTATCCTTCTGCTGACTAAAGCTGGGCATACACGGGTAGATTCCTATGCAATGGACCCGCGATCAATTACAGCGTGGTGATGTTACCAGGCTGCGCTTGATCGAGGGTCAATCTAACGGGAATCAATAGTGCACCACTTTGCGCATCAATTTCCGTTAGATGGGGACCCAGTACACCTGGTGTGAGAGCTGGTCCGGTGTCGGCATTTACTGGCTGGGAGCTGCAGACAGCCAGTGAGAGCCGACACAGAGACATAGCTCCCCTCCTCTCTCACAGCACACAGAACAGGAGCTGAGCACAGCTTGTAGGCTGTGTCCTGTGCAGGGGAAGGCCAGCCATAGAACTTCTGCTTTGGATAGAGACCCACAGCGCACAGCACTCGAATTGGCCATCAATCCGAATTGGCCCATATCTATGCATATATGGGCACTTTTAGTTGCAGTTTACAGTCAACAAATGTTGATACCAAAATCTGGCCCACAAAAAGTGGGGTTATATACCAGTTGCTTTAAAGACATGCACCCCCACAACTAAGGGTTGTTCATAGAATCCAATATAATGTGTCTTGTAATTTACTTTTAAACCACAACAACAGAAGAAAATAGGGGTTTTCAAGGTACCATGTCAATCCAATTTAGATACTCAACAACTTCATGAAATAAAAAATCATTTTATTCCAAGTTAAAAAAACAGAGCATTTTTAAATTTCATGTGGGTTTGGCATGATTGATTGATCACAACATTATATATTGATGTATAAGCCCACCATAGAGCTAAAGGAGAGCTCCACAAACAATGCTCCCTGTTCACACCATTACAATAAGGAGACTCATTGAAGAACTATACACAGCTAACAAAGTGTTGTGCGTCTCCAACTTGTTTCGCCTTATGGCGTTTTGAAGGAAAATATCATACTGAAAGTAAACATTAATTAATCATCAATCCTTCATTATATTCTTCTCTTACCTTCCTCCGAATGAGATTGCATCTTCCACCCATCAATACCTTTAGATCTCATATGTCTTCCCCCTCTCTCTGTATTAAATAGAATTTTTTGAGAACATTTAAAAATGTATGAATTTATTGGGGGGCGTGCAGCGTTTGAGAATATAATAGTGTGAAACAAACAATTATATAAAAAAAATCAATATATTATGTTGTGATCAATCAATCATGCCAAGCCCACATTAAATGTAAAAATGCTGTGAAAAAGTATTTTTTTAAACTTGGAATAAAATGATTTTATGAAGTTGTTGAGTATCTAAGTTGGATTGATATGGTACCTTGAAAACCCCCCATTTTGTTCTGTTGTTTTGGTTTATTAGATTATACCTTATTTGTTAATGAGGAAGAGGGCGGATTCTCAGTCAACAAGGTAATTGAAGTAATTTTTGGTAATAAATGCAAAATGAGATGGTATCACCATATTGTTTGTAATTCACTTTTTAAATAATGATGCATGTTACATGGCATTATTATTTCACTATATTTGTAGAGTCCTATTTCTTCTCCATATAATATTTATAGGTTAGAGCTTGAAATGAAACTAACATATACTGTTACTCATTCTCATCAACAGGGAATGGCACAGTGTGCTCTTGCAAACCATGTGATTCCAGTTATTGCCAAAATCATGGAACATGTACCAAGAATCCAACATCCTGCACTCCTAAATGTGAATGCAAGTATCCATACATTGGTGATCAATGCACAAAAGTGATGAGCAGTTACCAGCCACAACTGAGAGAAGGTAAGTGTACAGACTTGTGTAGTAGAAAAGGGTTACGCACCTTTTGGGTTTCTTTTTCTGCCTGTACCCATTGTGGGAGATTCATACTTACTTCCTGACCCTGTGATAATCCTACTTGAAAAGAGATTGTTTTTGCTTGTAGAAGCTTGTGTTTTTTTTACTTGTTAAAAAATTTGTCATAAGTCTGAAAATGGAAGTTTCTCCAGTAGGCAGACTGACAGTAGGCTCTCCTGTAACCCTTCGCAGTTCTCTTGTCCTCCACGGGTTGCTCCATCTGGGTAGCTTATAATTACATGCAGATATAACTCAGGGTTATTGGCCATGGGTTCAGTTGTTCATGGGGTAATCATGGACAGGTATGGTGAAAGGTAATATTGAGCTGTTCACCATTGTGCCAGTGACATAGCTGAAAGAACCTGGATCCCATACTCATGTATTCCTGCAGGTTAAAGGCCAAGCAGAAATTAATAAAAAAATATTTGACTTACTTGTTGGGGGACTGCTTATCTCCTCAGCGTGTCTGACAGTGTGAAGGCATGCATGGTGTAATATGAAAACTGTTTTGATATTTTTTTTATTTATTGTGAGTTGGGTTAGAGACATTGGCAAGCCTGGAACTTACTGGAACATAAAAGTTTTCCAATAGTAAATTAATAATAAAAATACAAAATAAAAAATTGTATTTAGTTAAAAAGTGGACTTAAGGTCTGATTATGTGGTTAACTCTGTGGTTTTGGTGCTACCACTTCTACCTACCATTTATTTTGAAGATCAGCACATAGAGGTTTTGTGCTTTTCAGAGTAAGGCTATGTTTACACTGGCGTTTTTTTACCGCCAGGTAAACGACCGTTTAGTGTGACCGACCGGCGGACGCCACATTAGGCGTCCGCCGGTAGGTTTTCGGGTGGCCGTGCCATAGGACCTCTATAGGGACGACCACAGGGAGTCATTTATCCCGCTGCTGCGGGAGCGCACTGTCGGTTTCCAAGCTGCAAGCAGCTCAGGAATCGCCAGTGTAAACTTAGCCTAAACATAATAGACAACTATGCCGTTAGTTCACAGATCCTTCCTTTGACATTTGTAACTGGTAAGTAATCATAACAATTGAATGTCTAATTTCTCCACAGATACAATGAAAAGGTCTGTGATTGTGACCCTAAGTAGAACAGATAACTTCACACATGAAAATGGTTCTAATAAGGTATGTGTACTTTTTAATAATAAATAAATGTTTATTTGAATGAAAATGAAAACCTTCAGGAAACAAACATTGCAATAAAAACCTTAATAACAACAAAAATCATAACATATACAGTATTTATTTGTTGCATTTAGCCTAATGGATGGAGAAAATGCATTCAAACGTGAATTGCACGAGAAACAGTATTCTATGCAGAAGACTATTCCCAGTGTGATTTCCAGGTGTGCTCTTTTAAGTTAACCCTTTCTCCCCTGGTGTACAGAGGGTGCCAAAGGGCATTGTATTGGATACAGTGATAACTGTATCCAATACAATTCAAAGTAAAACATAAAAAAACCTTTTCAATTGTAATAAAAATGTTATTATAAACAAAACATCAATATAAATACATACTGTTATGAAATCTTTCATACCAAATAAGTATTTGAGAGATTTTATCATTCAAATGATACTTTTTATTCATTTTTTTTAAATGCAATTTTTTAAACATAAATGTGTGTCTTTAACATTATAATATTCAGGATGTCTATTTAACCCTTGCACGGACATATTTTTGGACATAGTGCGCTTTTGGTACAGAAATCTGGACCTTGCAAGAGCGCTAGGGAGGTTAAAAACCACCAGTGGAACTCAGTTGAAGTCAGAATAGAGAGATATACCTTTCATGAAGGTAGCTCTGTATGAGTCTCAACTAGGGTACGTATCCAATTACGACGCATCCGTGACGTCCAACCCACAGATTACCCATGTTTTAGGGCTTGTAACCACTATTCATTTGAATTGAATAAACTTGGGAAAACCGCCCTACCCATACTTTTCGGATGTGGTTTTTTCATTTACTTTGTTGGCGCAACATTGTCCTGTCCTGATCCTGTCCCATTCAGGACGCAGAGGACACAAGCATTTAGGGTCTAATAAAAAATAAACCCCAAACTCTTTGCTCTTTTGCTAAGGTAAAAACTTACTCATCTGTTTCACTCATGCTGTTGTAGAATTCAGAGGTGTCCTACTTTCACAAGGGAAAAATCTGAACACATTTCAGTATTTCTTGTAAATGCAGCATAACAAGAAACATGGTGTCATTTACATAGATATAACTTTTATCAAACTGTTATGCTTGTCCTTTAGTGGTGATAGGTGATGGTATTATTCAGCTGTCGTTTAGGATAATGGGTTGTATTACATGATAAAATAAGTAACAGAAATTGTTCTGTATTCACAATATGTTCAGGTTTTTAGAACTTTAAATGAAAACTATAGAACACCCAACAACAATGAGCTTTAAATCATATGGTCACCAACTTAATTAACTGCAGGTTCTGAGAAATTTTTATTTGTGCACTGCTGTATACGTAAATTTTTTTTAGATTGCCAACATTCTTTCAGTTTTTATTGCTAAATGTATACAATTCATGTCCAATGGATTACTGCAAGGAAACATTTATAACTATGAAAGTTTGCAGATTGGGAAAATTGGGAATGTAAATTTCTGATCTGGGGGTTTAAAGTCAGAGTAGGCATATGTAAGGCCCTAGCTCCACGTCCACTTAAAATCCCTGTGTTGAACGCAGGGATTATAACCCAATTCACAAGCCCCCCTTTGATGGCAATAGGGCTATGACAGAGCCCGTCAGAGACCTTGATCCGCTGGTCTATACCTTTGTTGCGTTGACGCAACTATGCGCGTCTATAGGAACGCAATGGAGGTTTGATGGAACCCAGATGGAACTTAGGGCTTAGGAGTAGCTCCTAAGCCCTAAGTTGGAATCCTCTGGAGCCCTCAGACTTTGGGGGATAGGGACTTAAATGGTTATGCTGCACACTTTGTGTCTAAATTGGTCCATAGAACCTGAAGCTATGGAGGTCAGTTGAAGCTTGTAATACATAATAATAAATAGTGTAAAATATAAATACATTAAATATCCAGGCTGGTTATGGTTTATTTTATACCATGTATATTGTAAGGTTATCTGTATAATACAATGGTCTCTACTTGACTCTAGTGTGTTTTTTGTTTTGTTATTAATAATTCATTACAATTCACAAACTTGTTTTAAAAATCACAAATAATTTTATCTTATTTTCATGTTCCCATGCAGATTATGAGTTTACTTAACAATGCTTCTATAGATGTACTATCTTTGTTTGATAAAGAAAGAAGTTCCATGGATGAACCTAAGTAAGTAGATGCTGTTAGGTTTCTTATACTGTTAAAGTATTTTTCTTTACCTTGTTTTATAGTTTTAATTGCAATTAAGATAAAATATTAAGTACTCTCTTATTAACCCATAAATATTAGCAGATATTCAGGTGTAGTTTTTTTGTCCATATTATATTATTGTCCATATTATACATTCTATTGAAAGCTGTAAATTTAAACAATCTCCAGGATAAAACATTTTTATGGCCAGCTGGGTTCACAACTAAAGCCCCCCATACACCTTTAGATCATACAATTTCCGTAAGATCTACCAACAACTATACAATAGAATAGAATAGAATACATAGAATACATAGTGTTTGGATGAATTAGAAAGGTCCTCATAATACATGGTTTTTGTAAAACAGAAGTTGATTGTTCAGAAATTATATGGTAAGATTGTAAGGTTTATTGGGGACTTAAAGGCTGCCATACACGGCACGGATTCGTGCCGGATTCTGGCGCGATGGATTCCGGGCGCGTGCACGCGGATCCATCGTGCCGGAATCCCCTGCAGCCCACCTTGCCCGTCCGATCGCATCCGATGGATCAGGGGCACAGAATCGGATCCGAGGAAGAACCAACCTGTTGGTCTTTTCGGTCCGATTCTGCTCTGATCAGGGGGCGTTGCGGTCCGGGAGGCGAGCCATCGGACACGGATCCCTCCCGGATCCGGCCGTACAAGGTGGGCTGCCACGATCGGATTCCCTAATTGGCTAATCGTTCTCACCTGTGTCTCACGCCGGAATCCATCGGGTGCTGAATCGATCAGCCAGGGAATCCGTGCCGCGTGTGGCTAGCTTAAGACATAAAGTGTTATGCAAATAAAACTGCACACATTAAACAGCTCAACAGTGCAGTATTGTGTCAGCTAACATTATTACTTTTCTGTTTTCTGTTTTCTAAAGCAATAACCAGTGTAAAGGATTATTATATCTCATGTAAAAATATAAAACAAAAAACAATAAAACAAATTATAGTTACACTTGTATAAAAACAGCTTTATTATGTGCACCAGGCACCCGGACTCACACAGTCTCTAGCGGTCCTGGGAAACCTTGTATGGACAGAAAGGGCAGCATTGGTATAGGATGACAGAGGGAGGAACCTTTAATATCAATAATAATCATAAAGCTGTGTGTGGCTTGGGTAAATTTAAGCTGCAAAAAGCAGACTCAGGAGAGCTTACCTGCTGCTTGTGATCCCGCTGCTTCCTCTAGTGATGCGGACCAGGGAGCTCTTCTGTCTGGGACACCTATGGCCTGTCAGAATATACAGGCACAAGCTACCCATGGCCAAGCCTGTGATATCTGACAGGCAACCCCAGTCCTCACATCAAGGAGCCCAACATTTCAATAGATCACTAAGAATCTGTTTACATTTTTGTGCCTCTTTTTGCACCTAATTCTGGAAGTAATGGGACCGCCAAGGAGGTTAATAATCCTTTAGGTCAATTCTGCAGCTTTGCATAATTTGTTTTTTTACGCTGTTAGATAAGAAGCATATTAAATTGATAGCTTGATATGTTGCACATTGCTGTTTCTTTATAAGTCCAAATTATATGTGAATAATTTAATTTGTGATGTATTAGGGATTAACTGTTTTAATCTTCTTCCACTTCTGCAGAAAATCGAATAATGAATTTACTGCAAACTTTACAGCACGGTTTACATATCTGGCCAATATTACAATAGTTACATTCCTGAATGAAAAACTAGTAAGTTTTCTAAATTTTAAAAGAAGCAAAAGATCAACATCTGATATAACAATAATTGATGTCCAAGATGGTGAAAAGTGTAAGTATTTACTTTTCTATAATATTACTGAACATTAATATTTTAAATTATTGGACTTGTAGCCAACTAGCTAAAGTATTAAAGCAGAGTGTAGAACTATACTTATGTGGATTAGTCTGGTTTTTCTGGTTACCAGGGCTAATTTTATCTATGTACATAAAAAATAAATGTTTTATTTGAGTTCGTAAATACCTTCTTAAAACAGAAGGTATTTACATGCCCCAATCCACCACAAACCCCAAAAGTTGAGGTAAATAGCCTTGTTTCAGGACAGTGGGTGGAGCCATACAAATTATTCCATTACACCCTATCGGCCAAATGCACATCCAGAATTGCTGGTGTACAGCGCTAATATAGCCTTATGATATGTACTGTACACCAGCGGTTCTGGATGTGCATTTGGCTGTGCATTCTTACCATAACCTTCATGGATGTTCAGTTATTTCATGAAAAAATATTTTTGTTTAATGGCCTGGCCATGATTAACAATACTATTGTTGACTCTTTTATTTTAACTTCACAATTGTTCAGGCAGATCCACTGAGGTACAGTTACAGTGCTGGTAATACTTTGCTTTTCTGAATAATTTAGCTCTGTTTTTCCTTTTCCAAATGGACACTTCATGTTCTGCCCAACTGGCATTTTCCGTTTTTAGCATCTCGATTGACTTCAATGTGAATGCTCTTAAAACATCTGGTGGCTGATTTTTAGTATTTCTACAGCCTTTGTAACCCAGTTCAGAATTGTTTTACTGCTCAGGGTATCAGGTTACATGTTAAGAAACATCTGTCCAACCTCTGTCCAATACGGAAAGACAGAGTTAGGCGTTTCGATTTTCCTGTTGGATCGACCTAAACCGATCGATTTTAAAGTTGATCGATCAAAAATCGATGCCTGTCCACATGGTTCGATCAACCTAGTTGTCAAAGTTGGACAAAAGTTTGATCTAAAAAATGATCGGACATGTTGATCGATCGAATGTACATCAAATGTTATTTTGTTGTGCCCAACCGATTTTGGTTTGATTTAAATAATATGCATACTTATACATCTATTGGCAGACATTTTGGTGTGTTAATGATCAACTTCCTTCAATTATTCTTTTGATTGATCGAATCAACATCTATCAAATATTGGTTTCTCCATGTGGGAGGTAGTTAGATCGTACTTTGTTCGATCGAATCTGACATCGAATGTAGGGAAATTGAAACGTTTATGGGGGCCTTAAGGGCTTGTTTACACAGGCGGTTGTTAACCGGCTGGTAAATGAGCAATAAGTGCCAACCGCTTTTGCCTGACATACCTGTCATAGGGTCATTATCAAAACGACCCACCAGTGCCTGTAAACGTTTGCAGGAGTTTGCAGACAGGTCTTTCCAGAACTGCTGTGGACCAAAAAAGGGGAATGTTAATTTTAAGTAGATTAGTAAGTAAGGGGAATTAGAGTAGCAGCTTTACTATATTTACTAAGTTCTGTGCCCTTTGAAAGTTTATCTTCAATAAATCTACACTCCTGTTACTCTATTTGCACTTTATACTGTTGCTATATTCACCTCCCAGCTAATGGTAATGCCCAGTGTGGCTCAGTATAGATTTTCATTTAACAAAAACAGATTTGCCAAAAACACATACCCTGAGCCACATTGGGGGATTACTTACCTGATCCGCATAATAGTCTTCCATTGAACCCTCTCCAGCTCCTGTGTCCCCTGACCTCACTTCCCTGACATAATCAATGATGCTACTGTGACATATACCTGAAACTGTGCTAGTTACATATATATAACTATGGTACTAATTTGTTGGCTCTGTATGAATACAGATAATTCAAATAATAATCAATACAACCAAAGTCTAACCAGTAATATAGAATCGGAAATACCTAATAGCTTGACCTTGCTCATATTAGGACATTTTCAAAAAGCAGTTGATCATTCTTTTCTTTTTTTTGTAGTGACCATAAGTCAGCTGGCACTGTATGCCTCATGCAATGTGTCGGGCTACATTGTGAATCCTGACGATTTAACATGCGTTTCCAAATGTAATTCATACTGCATGAATGATGGAATTTGTGATCTGGTTAATGGCAATGCTACCTGCAAGTGAGTATACATGCTGTTCTTATGATGTCTCCTCCTACCCTATAGTAATATCCAATGCATACATCATACAACACAATATCTCTAGTGTTATGCTAGCCACACATGCATTGACTTTAGTTTTATTATTTTCAGTTTAATTTTTGCAGTATAAATATCAAAGTATAACTCAAATATTAAACAATGCGCTGCAATGAATGCAAATGTTTAGTTTTACTCCTGTAATCTGTAAATGAATCAGTATATCTTTAAAAATACAATATATTTTGACTTTCCTAATCCCCTAAAGCACCCCATAAATCGCCGTGTGTGCTCTCGCTGATCAGTCAACCAAAAAATTGGGTGCCGATCTTAAGCTTAAAGATATATATAGGATTAGTAGTTGGATGACCAGAAAAAAACGAATTAATCCTTCCACTATAGGGTTTTCCTTACTAAAAGCAAGGACGCTGGGACTTTGAGGCCACCGTAATTGTTACATACATTACCCCCCTCGAAAGGAAGGATTTAAACAATAAGAGTCCATGAAACACAACACAAAAAAGTCCTTAAAATCAGAAAAATAAAAAAAACGGTCAAAAGCAGTCCAAATTGTAGGGTCCAAGTCAAGCAAAATGGTCAAAGAGAGGTTTTTTTTCTCCTTTTATTTTTCAATCTGTATACACGGTGGTGGTCTTAAGTGTCATTGTATCTCCAGACCGGGTATAATGGACCAATACGTCCGATTCGTCAATTAATTCAAAAATGTAGCCTCAGACCTCGATGCGCGTTTCAAGGAACGTTTTCATCAGGAGGTGTGGCTTTCAGATCAGATGTATAGCTGGTTTAGGATATGGTCCATCGCGGGGGCATAGGAGAGGAACGGGGGAATACTGCAAGAGGCCTGTTGAAGTCAAAAGGTAACCATGGCTGGTAAAAGGGTGATACGGCTCCGGTAAAAAGAGGTTGTTAGGCTCCCTGCTTCCATGTCTCGGCACTTGCACTTTCTTAGATCGGTCTGAAACTTTAGACGCAGACAAAGTGTCCCCATCTAAAATATAGGTATATGCCTCCTCAGCTGCAAAAGGAACTCAGATCCATTGGGCTAAGGAATCAGCTGTCTGCACAGGCTGCCTCCTTCTTCTCTCCCTGTGCTGACACACAGCACAGCCGGCTTGTTTACCGGATCTGGCAAGCCGACAGACAGTGCTGGCACGCAGAGGGTGCTCAGGCCGATCATGACCTGATATTTTGGCCGATTGACCAGGTGTGATGATGTCATCACGCATGGTCCATCAGCCAAAACATCGGGTCATAATCTATACATGTATGGGGGGCTTTAGTTAATAAACTTAAGTGTATGTGACCACGCCCCCAAAATATGATTGCATGGACATCTATACAGAGATCTAAAAGCCCATCAGATACTTGGATTGTTGAAAATAAAATTGCAAATGCAACTTCCATTTCATTAATTGCTGGATTTAAAAAATTTAACAAACAATCAAATTATAGTGAGCTACTGTAATTGTTTATTCAAATCACAAACAGCACAAAGTCTTCTAACCTTAAAGCCATTGTCAGCGTCTCCATTTAGCACTGTTGCCATTGTAGTAAGAGATGGGACAACCACTATGATAATGTTCTCTGAACTTATGTTATAAACTCTTGCTTATCTTAAGCCAGCCATACAGGGGTCGATTTAGCTTTTGATACGGACCGATCGGTGTGTGCATTTGCAGTGATTGATTGTTCATGAATCGAACACAGGAAATATCAATTGAACAGGAAACCTACATGACGGTATTTCCCTGTTCGACCAAGGGTCCCCATCCAAAGTAGTGACCAAGGAATAAATTCCCCCACGTGGTGCACATCGTTTTCCTGAATGGTTGCTGTGCTGTATCTTTAACAGTTTAAATATTGTTCAGACATCAAAAGCAAGTATATGTCCTGTTACTTAAACTGTATTTTTATTCCTTTTAGATGTGTACCATTCACTATTTATGTCACTTCTGGTGATCAATGTCAGAATCTCTCAATGAACCTTAATGCATTCTTTGGAATATTATTTGGATCTCTGGCATTCCTTTTCCTGCTGCTCGTGGGCATAATATTGGGAATATACTTCTATAGGAAGAGGAGAAGCAAGAATGAATATGATGATACAGACCAGTGAGTGACAAATCTGTCTCAATACGTTTTATTAGAGGAAGCAATACAATTAACAATGAAGGAAATACAGAAGATAAAGATATATTCCCCTTGTGCTTTCTATGGCTGTGTTTTCTATGGATATATTGCTTAGAAAACCACACAAAATGTAGGGTAGGGTCAGACACATGCACCACTCTGGGGAAGTCTTAGTAAAAATTGTTTATGGTGTTCTTGTAGCAAAGTAAGTCCTTTGCAAAGAAACTATAATTAACTATGTAAAGTGAAAAGCCTGTATATATTTATTAAATAACCCTTTTTTATTGTTATTCTTCTGTTATTGTAGTGGTAATTCTCCTGCTAGAATACTTTACCCCTTTAGAAAATGACTGTCCATGTCTGTTATATTATTATTAATTTTTATGCCTTCCGGTTATATATATTCTTTCTTATTTTTTTATCCAGATTGTACCAGACACGATTCAGCTGGAAATCATCACTCTTTCCATGTGAGTTTATCTTTATATATTATTACTGATCTAATTTTCTAAGTAAATAACTATTGCATGTATTTAAACTTGCTGCAAGGTATGTAACATGTCTTTGTGTTTACAATTGTAGCTTTTCAAAGGTTTGGAGATAAGGAGATTCCATCTTTAGACAATGATACATCTCCAAATTTGGTACAATGGAAACCACACTTAGAGAAAGTCAACAGTATGGTAGAGGTATGTATCAATTGGGTTGAAGCATTACTACACCACAATGTAAAAACTAAAACAAAATGTGTATGCAAAGGCTGATTTCATGTGTTACTTTATACTAACTGCTTCATAAAGAAGCCTAAAGTTGTGCACAAGGCATATGCTGTATTGTGGTTCCTGCTGTAGTTATTAGGATTCTATGGAGGCCCATATGTACTGAGTGCATTTTCCTGAATTGTATGTGTATATGCAAAAAGTTACATCCAGGAAAGGGGCCATAGCATAGACATTTGCCCACACTCTGCATACAGGAGGTTTGTGGCAGCACTGTTACAGGAATACTATAGAAAGAAATATAGAATAAAGGTAAAAAGAACAGCTTTGTAAGAAGAAATGCACTATTGCTGTTATGTATTGCTTAATTAGTTACATTGGAAGGTTAACTAGTAGGATCAAATACAGTTTTACACAGAGGTTAAATAGCCTTTCAAATGCACTGACCCAACGTCCAGTTTCAGTAAATATTATCACTTTATATTTTACTTAAATTGAATGGATGATTACATCCATTTTAGAATTTCTGTCATTGTTTGTTCTGCACAAAACTGGGCACTTAAGTACATATAATACTAAGATTTGGCACTCAGGGCAACTACATGTTCATTTTGCTTATCCCTCTTGGTGTTTCACCCATGGCACACTTTAAAAAAATTATCTGGCCTCCCTCCACCCCCCTGAAAACACATCAACAACGCTGTAAAGGTGGACCTTGATAAAATTGGCAAGTCCACCGATACTCACTATTGTCTTGAACTCACCGGGATAGGTGAGCATCCACATGTGTAGCTCATGGTCAGTTTGTGAGGTAAGCAAACTTACCACGAGCTACACTTGGGCTTAATGCTCAGGAAGGTAAAAATAATTTTAAAAACATCTTGGGACCCCTATTATATGTAACTCCTCTGTGACACAAAACCTTACCAAGCAAAGCATTGCAGTAAGGCATACCTGGTAACTATCCTATTTTGGCTTATTATTATGTCACGTTTTTATAAGGCTTTTCAGGCCAAATCCCAATTTAACTATATCCCGAATTTTGAAATCTGGGGAATTAAGGAGGAAGGGGAAGTTGCCCTGCCTCCTAAGTTACCACCACGCTTGTGCTCATAATGTGTGGGGTGGGACATTAGCAAGGAGAGTAAAGCCCACTCCCTCCTAAATTAGCCTACAAAAAGTGAAAGAGCCACAATCCAAATGCCAGAAGTGACGTTAGGCCATAAGGTCTTCTAAAAGTGTGTGCAATTCACAAATTTTCAATGAATATACAATGAGTAACATTTCTGATATAATTATTTCGCTTTCCTTTTTCCTAGGTCAAGATAAAACGGCCAGAAATTAAACCTAAAGAGAACTCATATGAGTAGAAGAGCAAGTTCTACTTAGTTTCCAAGTACTGTTATTTCCAAAGAACAAACTAACTTTATTATAATTACGCAATGTAATGAAAAGCATATGTAATTGCATCCCTATGTACTTAGGGTCTGTTAGCCTTCTGCATTAAATACATGCAAAATTATTTATTTAATGACAATTTTGCCCTTTAAGGACAAAATGCTGCCTTCTTTTACCTTTCTTTTTTATGTTATTGCTAAAATCCCTATTCGAAAAAAGGATGAACTTCAAGGATTAGCGTCTTCTCCAATCCTACCCGGATAAAAAAACGCAGAGCAGGGTCTCCGGCAGCCGATAGCTATTCTATTTCAGTTCATTTCAGCTTTTCAAACCTTCGCACCAACATTGCATCAACCTTATTGTAATCTGAGTGATTGCTTTTAGCCACTTTGTCATAATTCTGACATTTACAGAAAGGCTTCATAAAATGTAAGGCTGCCTGAAGGATGCGCCATAATGAAGGGTAGTTTTACGGGTATATGCTGATGCTAAGTACAATGGTGACTGGTTTCCATAAAAAAAAAAAAAACTTGAAGAAAACTTGATTATTTCCAACGATTAGGGCTTTTATCAATATTATAATGCACTGTGCCTATCATTGCCTATTGTTATAACTGAAGAGTATATTTTTGTATCAGCTTTGTATAGCTTTTTGATTTAAATAATATTTTCATCTAGAATTGTGTATTAATTTATCAAAGTATATATTATTACGCCTGTTAAACTATGTACCACAGACTCTAATATACTTGATTTTATCAAACACAGACGATTACTGAGCTTTTCCTATGTATATACCTGACAGTTTTAATAAAAAATATATTAATTATACATCTTGTAATAATGTTTCATTTATCGGAGGATGGGAGAAACCTACCTGTTTATTTCACAAGACTTGATGATCTATTTGATGGGGTTTGTTAACCTCCCTAGCGATACGCCCGAAGCCAGTTCGGGCAAAGGGACGCTGCTGCCGCCTCCATCGATGCCCTCACCGGCTTCTCCCGGGTCCCCGAGTGACGTCACACAGAGGCTTAAAGAAAAAAATTTTTTTTTCGTTTTTTCAATATATTTTTTTAAACTTTTGGACTGGATCAGAGGAATGTCTTTTTCTAATCCAGTTCAAAAGTGGATCCAGCTAGCAGAACGCTCCCGCTGAGCGTTTCTGCCACTGGATCTACCTCCGGCTACACACGAGTGCCTCCGGAAATAGCTGATCTCTCTGGCTATTTCCGTGATCGGCAATCGTGTGCCAATGATGTCACAGCCCGGGCGGTAGATTTGAAATTTAAAGGTACAGAAAATGTTTTTTTTCTTAGATTTTTTTTTCTCATTAGTTTACATTTGTTTTTGTTTTGTATTGGATTGGATACATGTTTTATCCAATCCAAATCAAAAGAAAAGAAAACAAGTGTAAACTGATAAAAAAAAAAATATCTTTTTTTTTAACATTTTTTTTCTGTACCTCTAAAGCCGGTGATAGTGATATGCAGGCAGTCACTGGCAGCTCATTGGAGCTGAAGATGATCTTGTTTCTCATCTTCCATAGCGCTTTCTTAAAACAGTTGATCATCTTCCAGGCGATCAAGAATTTCTCCTTGTCCCTAGTCTCCATTTTCCCATGTAAAATTGCATCATAGTCCAACTCTTTGATGTCTCCCACCATTATCAATAGTGGTTTCAC
>CM070035.1:62841870-62864511 GCA_036250615.1 Ptychadena robeensis | reverse complement strand
GTGCTGGATTGGGCCGTGTAAATACCTTCTGTTTTAAGAAGGCTTGATTGTGCTATCTTTTAAAGTAAGAATGGGAACCATGGGCAATAATTTTAAAAAACCTGAATCCTAACTGCAGTATTTTAGTTGTGTGTGTGTATAGAGTGGGTGATAGTTTCTTCCTACCAGGTTTTTGTTTTGTCTTGTCTGCACTGGGGATCCTTAAGCCGGCCATAGACACTTCGATCCATGGCTACAGAACTGACAGGAATCCTGTGTGCTCCACTAACACAGGGATTCCCGTCAATTTGTAGCCAATTAACTTGGAGGAGGAGGAGACTCCCCACCGCATTAACTGCCTACAACAGGATCGACCACAAAAAGAACCAGCAGGACGAATCGCTGTGTGATCCAACCTGTGGCTTTTTGGGCTGAAACCTCAAGGTGGGTACCCCCAGTAATTGTAACCATCACAGTGTAACCATCACATGGTCTAATAATTCTTTGAAATGAGTAGCATTTAAACTCAGTAAAACAATGCACAACAACTTTGACCTTCTTTTCAACAAGAAGTAAGCCAGCATGTAGAAGAGGTGTGTGAATAAGTAAGCACACTTCATCCTTTAATACGTTGTAGATCACATGTGGCACAATATCTTGAAGTATTATTTTCTGGCCTCTTTAAGAAGAATTTTCACTCACTTTACTCTACAATATTGCTTCAGCTCATTTAGATTTACAGGTATAGATACTGGTTATTAGTGAACATTAACTTGACTCCTCTATGCAATATACAGAAAAAAAATTTCTTTCAGATTTTGTAGGTTAGCTGGTGTTCTTCATATCCCAATTTTGGCCATGCAACTGCAATTGCAAAGTCCATTTAATGTCCAGAACTAACCAAAACCCAGACCAGAATGATCTTAGATAAGACATACACAAAATTATTACTTGCCTTTGTCATTTTTGTAAAGAAAGAGGCATGGTGAAATTTGTTGCATGTTATTTTACACTTTAGATTAAATTTAAAAAGCAAATCAACTAAAAAATGATTACCGAATATACTTGAGTATAAGCCATCCTAAAGGTATCTAATTTTACAAAAAAAAATGCAAACACGGACTCATCTAGAATGACTGGCTTGTGTATAAGCCTACGGTAGGAAATGCAATGAGTAAGGCAAAGAAGCACACAATAAATGTGCTTGTGTTTCGGAAATGTATTGTTGGAGAGGTAAAGAAGGTTTGTGGGGAGATTAAGAAAAAAGTATTGCTCTAGCTTATGTAGTTTCTAAGTTCAAAGTTAAGGCAAATTAATAAAAGGGCAACATGATTTTGAACCTAATTTCTGTAAAAACTTCATTTACTAAAGCAATACTTTTTCTTAGAATAAAATTCTAAGTATCATATAGTGCTGTCCCATTCTCTCTGCTGTACCGGAAATACAAAAAATATGATATATAATATAATATAACTGTTTTTACCTTAAATATACGCCATAATATTTAGGCAACAATGGCAGTAAGTCACAGTCACATAGGGTTAGAAAATTAAGGTCTCCATACATGGACCGATTTTTCGGTTGAATGCTGAACGATCGATCACGGCATATGCTCTACGATTGATCGTACGGAAATTAAACACAGGGCACAGGGAACAGGGAAGCCATCCAAAGGATCATCCAGGAATTGATTGCGCAAAGTAGTGCCCATCAATTCTTCCCTTTAAGTGTAAGTTTGCATGCATCTGTGTGTGTGTTGTTATGTGTTATGTTGTAGGATTATCATATTTACAAAGACAAGTTATTTACTAATAGATGTAAATATTTATTCAGACTTGGTAGAATAACATGATAAAACCATAAAGTGCAACATTGTGACATAAGGTAAAATGTCACATCAAAATTACATTAAATTAAATAAAAATTGTAATCAATTCAATACATAAGGATAATAAAAGCAATATATGACCATTAACAAAAACTCTTAACATTTAAAAGAAATATATTATGTATATATAAAATATACATCATACAAAAATAAACACTTTAACAATGAGAAAATTATTCTGTTTTACAATTTGTCAACATGACAATGAGCAGATGTTTTCAGACCACAGAGATCGGTATAGTCCAGTGTCCTCATTTCTCTTGTGCTGGTAAAACATTCTGATTTAGATATCGGGAAATTCCCTGAGTGTCATCTTCTTTAAGTATCAGAAAGATCATGGATCTGTATTTGTATGTGGCTGTTTTTCCAGAGAAGGCCTTTGGATTTTAATCTAGGAGAATAAGAATATGAATATAGCAAATTGGAATAAAGAGCAAGATCTACTGTGTGTAGTGATGGTTATAGTGAGTGGTAATATGCTTCGTAATAAAAAAATCCCCTCTATTGTCCCATTTGGCTTATTAAAAAGAAGGAAACATTACCTGCGGAGCCACTGCAATATTTTCCAAGTGAGGAGTAAAACATTTAAGCTCAGGCTTCCCAGCCATCTCAGTCTCTGGAAGCAACCCAAATGCTGTAAAAAAACGTAAATATGGGTTCATTTTAATAAATGAAATACCAAGTTACTACCCTGGACAAAATAACAGCTTAAAACTGGATCAGTTTTATTTGCAACACATATATTTTGCTGCATATAAACATGTTTATACAACACGCACATATAGACCTACATCAATGAGCAAGATTTCAGTCACCAAGAAAACAGTTATAGCACACTACGCTGTGATGGAAAATGCTTGCAGGCCCCTCAGGGTCTCCTCTGCTAAAGACAGCATATGTACAGGCCCATCATTTAAATGATCCAGAGAAATACAGGGTGAAAGCATTGTGGTCAGGTGAGAAGAAAATCGTGCTCTTTGACATGAAACAAGTATGCCATGTTTGAAGGAGGAAGAATGCTGCCTAAAGCAGGGTACAGGTGGCTGGATATTCAAGATAGATGGCCATGAGCGCGGACGGCGCTCAAAGCAGCCTCAAGGACACCATCCCCACCAACTAACATAGAGATAAACACATTACTCTTAAGGCACAGGACACCTTTACTGCATAGAACAGTGATGGCGAACCTATGGCATGCTAGCCAGAGGTGGCACTCAGAGCCCTCTCTGTGGGCACGCAAGCTTTTAGACAGCACAGAGGAAAGAACTGCAGCTTATTGGCTCTCAATGCTGTCAGTTCTCTTCCCCTCTTTTCCACACAGTGCCCCATACACTCTCCTATTCTATCTTAAAAGAAAGTAGAGTGTGTGTGTATATGAGTTGTGTATGTGTAATTTGGATTAAATTGCCATCTCGGCACTTTGAGAAAAAGAAGTGGGGTTTGGGTTTCAGTTTCAGTAAAAGGTTCACCATTACTGGCATAGAAGGTATGATGGACAGGGCAATGTACTGTCAAGTTTTTGGTGAGCCACTCCTTCCCTCAGCCAGGGTAAAAATGAGACATGGATGAGTATTCCAGCATAATAACCACCAAAATCACATGGGCAAGACAACAAAAGAGTGGCTCAAGAAGAAGAACTTAATCCCATAGTGAATTTGTGGAGGGAGCTGAGTTTGAGAGGCATTTTTGTAGTTAATCTGTCTGTTGCTACAATAAACCTCCCATAGCAAATATAAATCGGTTGTTGCTTTATCAGAAGGCAAATGACAAAAATGAGCAGGGGATTAAATACTTATTTATGTTGTTGTATACACTCACACATGATATCAAGACCAAATGGGGCTTCTAGAACTTCTTTCTAATGACACTTTTAACTACTGTACTAACACTCATGTTATGGTTTCTTTTTTAAACGAATTTTGGAGGAACACAATTGCAAAAAAAGAAATACAGTTTGAATACAGTTAAACATTTTGTAAATGACTAATACAGCTAAACCAAAAAAACAAAAACTCACATGTAATTTGTTTCGATCCCCAGGAGAAGGTTATATCCCTTTTAAACAAATGAATAAAGAATAACAACATTATTATCTGCATTTATAATAATTAACAAAATAAACATACTGCTACATACCCTGTTTCCCCTAAAATAAGACACCCTTACATTTTTGCCTCATGCTGAAATATAAGGCATCCCCCTGAAAATAAGCCCCCCCGAAGATACGGTACTGTAACTTTGGATCAGAGGGGGCAATCAAAATGACACAGGAGGACCAGAAGGGGTTACTAAATGCTAATGCCCCCTATGAGTCTCTTAATTGATGGTGTTAGGGAGATTTTAAATCTTAATTTTGTAACAGTTACCTATGTAAACTAAAGCAATAATGATTAAACTAACAGTAAAGCCCGGCATAGCCGTCTCGATGCTGGGCTGATTCTGCGTGCATTTACTTTGCATGGGCAAAGTCCGTAATTTGTTAGATCGATTTCAGGGGCAATCTATGGCCGAATGTAATATATGACCATGCAAATTGTGACCGATTTCGCTGCAGATCGATATGGCCACCTTAAGGAATGTCAAAATGTAAAATTCCTATTTGAAGCCAACAACACAGTTATAAACTACCGCATATACTCGAGTATGGGGGGGGGGATTCATGCAGCAGCTAAGGCCTAGAAACACATAGCAAATGTGCTTTTGTGTTGAGATGTTATTATTTTAATTAACTGATTTCTAAGTTAGGGGGGGGGGTTTCCACATCCGTCGGGACCCCCTCAGCTAAGCGTATTGCTTGGTGGGGGATCCCGTTCGAGCACATAGACTATACCTGCTCGGCGGATGTCTGAACACAGCATCCGTCGAGCAGGTAAAAAAGTTGTGCTCCACTAGGTTCAGCCTTGCATCAGCAGAACGGCTCAGCACTGTGAGAACACAGCATCCGCCGAGCAGGTAAGTGTATGTGCCCCATCTGGACCTCAAGCCAAGCAAAACGCTTAGTGGAGGGGGTCCTGATGGATGTGGAAATCCCCCTTAATCACAAAGCCCCTGTACGTAATACCATCACCAAAACTGCTGGAGAAGGGTTGTAGGAACATTGTAAAAAAATTGCTTCAGCTTATGTACTTTTTGCATAAATGAAGTTCAAATTAAAACATTTTGACTTGACTTTGAACCTAATTTATAAAAAAAACTACATGTGCTAAAGCAAACATTTTTTTTTAAATGTACCTAAAACTCTTGTCTACATTGTGAGTAAATGTGGTGATGATACTCACAAAGACCACCTACGGAATGCCACGATTTGCATTCCTTGACTCATATATAGGGTATTTCCATGATAATGAAAGACATGCACTTTTCAGCATAATCAATATTCGTCAAGATAAACAAATCATGCTCATGCAATACCTGGACTTAGAGCGTCTTCTCTTTCGACAGTAAACAATCAACACGATAAAGGCGATAACGATGATAACAAAGGCGATGGCCCCAAACAATATTCCAAAAAAGGCATTCAAATTCATGGCAAGGTACTGACAGTTCTCACCATATGTGGCATAAATGGTAAATGTGGTACACCTAGACAAGACAAGAAAACATGGTAACATGGGTATGTGGTTGTTATATTACAGTTATTTGATATAATATGATTATCATTATATAACGCTAGCCATACACATATTGATTCTGCTGTTGATTTCCGAACATATTATCAGCGTGCATGTTTACAGTGATCGTTCGTCGACAGTGCCCCCTTGAATGTTCGACCCAAAAGGATCGAACAGGGATCTCACAAGTTGGTATTTCCTGTTCAATCCCCATCCAAAGTATCGGCCAGGGACCGTTTCCCCAAAGTGGTGCACATTGATTCCCCAAAGGATCGCTGAACGATTGTTTTCATGGTGACGTCACCACGTTACGATCGATCTTTTAATGCGGAATCTATATGTGTATGGCTTAAATGTTATAAATATATTATAATGTTATCAATCTAGTTACTGTTAGTGGATGTTCTGCCCAAAAAAAAGGAAAAACATTTCACATATAGAGACCCCTTACTTACTTTTAGACTGTCTCTGTCCAATCAATGAAATGATGGCAATTGGTTTTAGGTGATAAATTACGTGAGGAGCTACCACTATGGTTACACTATGGTTACCACTAGATTATATTACAGCACAGTTATAAAAGGACTCAGTTACCTTTTTTACACCATTGGCTGGCTACAATTGTTACATATGAGATATATATATATATATATATGAATGCTGTATATATAAAACAATACAATTTATGGTGTAGTAACATTTAAGCCTACAGTACAAATATACCTGCATCAGTCATATCTGATGGAGTTAAGATAAAGAGGTTTGGTTCATTACTGATAGCAAGATAATTATTAACCCTCCCAGTGTTTCGCATGTGGCCCACTTCTTTTTCTCCCCCTTCACATCACCAGCAGCAATGACACCAGTGATTAGAGATGGTTGAAATGTAGTAAATTAGATTTGACCTAAATTTATATTTTCCAGATTGCAAACTTTCGATTGCAATTTTTCGATTGGAAATTATATAACATGATATAATAGATATGCGGGAAAAAAAACTGCAATGCAAAATGTAGGTTAACATGTTTTAAAATGTTGGGTTGATTTTAAAATTTGTCCACGAAAAGTCGAGATGGCTTCAGTGAAACTCAACTATGCTAATTTTAGCAAATTTCGCAAATTTTTTACATTTCGACGATCCCTAAAAAAACTGGCGATGGCTATGCAGCACCACCACCCCCGCCGTCTCTGTGGCATCATGGATAATGCCAAAGAGGTGTATTTAGGAAAGATCGGTGGGCCTGCTGATACTCTCCATCGCTGTGGGCTTGCTGGGGATAGGTGAGTATCCCTGTGTGTAGCTCAGGGTGAGTTTGCAGGCTCAGCAGACTTGCTACACTCGGGGTACAAGTTAAATAGGTAATAATATTGCATTGACAGGCTTCTTACCTGCAGATGGGTCCACTTTCTTTGTGTTCGCATGTTGCATTATTCTGGCAGAAACCCGTATCACAGGGAGAGACACAGATAAAGGCATTAGCTGTATAGAGCAAGTTATAGCCTGAGAACCCCGTGCTATTACAGCTAAAGTAGTTTCCCAATTGACTGACTGTGGCTAAGAAAAAAAAAAAAAAGATGATTAATGCAGGAATACTACATTTCTAAATATAAACAAAGACAAGACACAAACCTTTTTATATAGAGGTACAACAATCTACTATTAAATAGAAAGTATTAAGTTATTTATATGATTTGTAACAATTCACTTGTGTCACATAGCTTTTAATTGCAGAAGTGGTGCAAATCTTAGGGCAACCTGAGCTGTCTGGGGTGTCAATGATTGTCATATTAGCAAAGACGCAAAAAGATTTGCTTAATGACCCTTATGGGCCTCTATGTAGCCTAACATTTGAAGACCAGAAGCAGCATACAGCCTATGTCAAGGTTTCAGCTACCCATGTACTTGTCTCCTCGCTATTAGACTATTTTAGGACAAAATGCATACAATTGTTAACATAGGTGACCTTACCGGTTTGTATATTTGTAACATTATCTGTACTCATAATTCCAAATGCTACTGTAGACAGATCTCGCCTCCTTCGCCCAGTACTTTTGGAATTGAACACAGTGACGATGGTCTGGACCAGATTCTCATTCAAGAATTTAATGATTGTAGCATTGTTGCTGTATGTAAACTCTAAAATAATGCGGGTTTGTGCTTTTCCATCCACGTTGCTGCAATTACACAGGAAATATCATTATATTCATGATGCCATTAAAATCAAATCATCATATCATCAATTACTGTTCCATTGTGCAATTTTATGAAAACAAAAAACTGACACAAACAACTTTTTTTGAGGTGTTAGTCCTCAATTTCACATGTGGGGATTTAATGAAATGTATTTTTAAATGCAGTGAGTACAAGTACTTGATTATAGCACCAGCTAGGCACCATTCTATTTACAGTGGTGTCAAGTCAGCAGTAAAGATAATAGAAATGACTGAACCTCTACTGGATCTTCAGTAGTTAGAGGAACTTTCTGTTTCTTTATTTCCGCGACATTCTATTATACTTACCTAAGCAATACATTACTGATCTTATCAAACGCCATGACTGCTTGCATGTATCCTGTGGCCTGCAAAAATAAAAGCAAAGAACATCACTAAGAAGCAGATAAGAATACATTACAAATACTAATAATACTATTAATAGAAGTATGCAGGAAAACTGTGTTCTGCTTTTTAAATCCAGATTTTTAAACCTATATTGCAGTCTATATTGGTCTTTTTATTACATGGGTACAAACTATGAATGTGTTTTTCCTCCAGTAAAATTAAGTGTTTATTTTTTTTAAATATGGGACAATAATGATGTTGGTGGAGGCCTTAGTTTACAGACACCTCTTGATTATAGATACTACATTTAACATATTTTGTTTTAATTCATTAAAGCAATATGTTATGGGATCATACAACTGTGCACTTTAGAAATTGACTCAGATTTTTAAGCCCGAGCACACAACTTTATCTTTATAACTATAAAGGTAATGGATTTAGGGAAATGGTGGTAGCATTAGCAATTAAAATGAGATTAACAGCTAATATATAATAAAATTGCAAATAAAAGTCCATCAGATTGAATATTAATTAAGCAAAAGTTGATGTATTTATGGCTACCCTAATACATTGCTTGATGATTAATATAATTAGCAAAATCCCTTCTCTAAGTGAGCAATTAGGCAACACATAAACTGGTTTTTAAAATCACACAAAACATTTTTTTGTAAAGTAAAACCATTTTGACTGTACCAAAACCATACACCCCTTCGCCACATAGCTATTAAAGTAAAACCACTACATAGATCTTGGTGAAATTCTCTTAGTTACCGTGGTGTTTACTGCTTGCTGAAGGGAGACGTATTTGACTGAAGAGACGTCGTTCAGCCCAGAACCATTATCACCTTTAATAAGCAGCTTAACTTCAACTATCCTTTTGGGAAGGTCTGTGAAGAACCATAAAGAAAACAGTATTAATACTGATACAATAATGGTAAACTGTCACTTTAATAATTTTATCATCAGAGATTTTTAATGGCGTTACATAACTGTAGAATTTTTATCTCACTTTCATTCACGGCTAGAAGGGAACAAAAGGCCTTAAGCTTAGCTAGTTATGTAATGTGTTGAACAGTTCTAATAGTGGTAGAACCATAATAACTATTTAAATATCAATTAGCATTTTAGAAAACGTCTTGGTCAATGTAACACAACAGTAGCAAGCAGCATCATACCATGGCTGCCCTAAACGATGACAAATAACAAATAATGCAGTGATTGGGGTAACTGCAGGTAGTCATCCACCATGAAGCTTCTACAATAACTCCCATGTGAACCAGACCTAAATAAAATTGAACTCCAGACAAGAAAAATATTTGCCTTTGCAGTGGGTCACCCACCTCAACCCATTAGTTATTTCATTGTTTATGTCCAGGGAGAACACTAAAAAGGATTTTCTTACTGAATTTGCAATTATGTAATTTTTTACTTTTCAGTCTAAATTCTGTGGGATGATTTAGACTTTCCCACTCAAAGACGATTTTTGCACCATGAAAATTCAATCACTTTCATAAGGTTATCTTAATGACGCCAGACAATAAATTTTTCTATGCAATGTTTTATCATGGTCTATTTATAAATAAACATATTGTTATGTGATTTTGGTAAACAATATGTGACAATGTTCAGAAGAATATGATTAAGAACCCTATTACCAAGTTTATATATTGTAACACTTTTGTTGAATAATTGGTGTGTTGTACCGTAGATTGATACCCAAGGGGCGAAACATGTGGGGGGTGGATCTACGATCAAAACAGTTCATGGTTGTATATGGGCTGCATATTACCGTGGCCAATGTTTTTATTTATAATTGAAGGGGTCATCCCTATGTGTGTTGTGGCACTGACCCCGTACCATTCAATGTGTGTGGATATACAGATTTATATATGTGATCAATAAACTTGTTTTACCATATTTTTCTTGAAGAGTAAAGAACCTTAAAAACCCTGCCGGTCTTTGGATTGGCTCATTGGTTTAGGAGGTATGGTATGTACCCTCTTTCCAGTTAGACCAATTTCTTTCTTTCTTACTTAATTAGGGGTGTGGCACAGGACTACAGTTTTCTTTCCCCTCTATCCCTTCTTTTTTGACATTAGTTATTTTATTGTTTATGTCCAGGGAGAATACTAAAAAGGATTTTCTTACTGAACCTGCAATGATGTAATTTTTAAGCTGAAATTTTTACTTTTCAGTCTAAATTCTGTGGGATGATTTAGACTTTCCACTCAAAGACAAAATTTGCACCAGGAAATTTCAACCTAAAACAATTATATTAAATAACTAAAAAGTATAGAATGAATATAAAGGTCACCATGACCCCTTACCCATTCCATGGGTGACATCCAAGGACATAAAAAAAGTGTTCCCCTGCTAGTGTTCATGCCCAAAAGGTTACTTTTGGGCATATTGATATTTCCAGGCAGGTACCTGTAGTACATTAGTGCTGAAGACTTCAAGGGGTATCTACCCAGAAGGGATTAAAGTGGGGGACATCGCTGTGCAGGTAAGCATGCTAAAGTGCAGAATTCAATTAAGACATTAGGAATGGTTAAGAGGTTCGGGAGACCTCTATACTCACTCAATTTCCATATGTCATAATGTGTCATTTCTACATATATTTTTTTATTTTATATTTTTAGTAGAAATTTTAATCCTAATTTCACTGGGAAGGTCAAAATATTGCAGTTAAAAATATGACCGGGGGACAGGTCTTGTCGGGGAAAAATGTTCACATCTCTAGTTGGTAAATTTAAGTCCAGTTGGTTGAATGTGTGTACTTTGGTAATATGGAGCAAGTGCACATGCATTAGAAAAGTGATCGATCACTTTTGAAATGATGATACTGTGTGCTAATACGATTGATCAATGTTAAACTGGCAATATTTTAATCCCACAAACCAGGCACATTGAAGCAAAAGTTGATGTGTGTATGGCTGGTATTGTAGAAAGTCTAGATGGGAGTAAAGGGATAGGTGAGACTCCTTAACATAAACAAGCAATTAGCATTTCTAGTTCATTGGTGGACTCTGAGGGTTAAGGATAATAAAACTTCATCCAACTTTAAAAACCTGTATTCCCAAATGTAACTTAATTTGGGGGGAAACATGTTTTCATTAAAGAAGGTGGTAGTCACAAACATCCAAAATAAATATCAGTTTGTGATGGGCTCCAATTCCAACAGCAACATTAGAGCACTAGTGCTGACAACTTATCTTGAGTTTATATTCCTACACTTCCTCCATAATTGTATCAATAACATGAGTTTTCATTTTTCTGTATACATTATAACATTTATTAAAATGGTCTATTATCACTGCAGAGTTTTGCAACATTGAGTTATTAGTTATCATTGACATGCCATACTTACTTCTGTAAGGCTGAGGAGTGAAAGTATATTCAACAGAGTTACATCTGCTTCCTGTGTATGGAACATTGCATTTGCATTCTGGACTGCAAGTTCTTGTGTTAATGGTACATGTTCCTCCATTGCTACAATATCCTACTGGGCAGGACACTTGAATACAGCTTAAAGTTGTAGTACCTTAAAAGAAGTAATACAAATAGGAAAAATGTCACCACAAAACATAAGTAACATGCTTTAAACCTTAGTATCAATTAAAGGGTATTCCAGCCGAAAAGTTAAAACATACAGAAATAAAAATCTGTCTGTTTTGCTGTTGGAAAGTTACCCTAACTTCCACTCTCTAAAAATTATGCAAATTTCTGGTGACAGAAAGCTGTACAATTCAATATTTTTTTTAGCACTCTATGCAAAACTATGCAAAGAAATCATTTTATCTTGACATAAAAAAAACATTTCAGGAAACACCTCACCTGTGGATGTTGTTGTAGAGGTTGCAGTGCTTGATACATTGGTAGATGCTATAGTGTTAACACTAGTGGAAGTATTTGAAGTTTTGTTATTAATTGGCATGCTGGTAATATTCACTGCTGCTGCTGTTGTAGCGGTTTTATTAGAAGGTGTACTTGGGGATGAAGTGTTCATTACTGTATAATTAGGGTTTGTGGTAGGCGTTGCAGTGCTTGATGCATTGATAGATGTCATAGTGTTAACACTGGTAGAAGCATTTGAAGTTGTGTTATTAATTGGCATGCTTGTAATATTCACTGCTGCTGCTGTTGTAGCGGTTTTATTAGAAGGTGTACTTGGGGATGAAGTGTTCATTACTGTATAATTAGGGTTTGTGGTAGGCGTTGCAGTACTTGATACATTGATAGATGCTATAGTGTTAACACTGGTGGAAGCATTTGAAGTTGTATTATTTATTGGCATGCTTGTAATATTCACTGCTGCTGCTGTTGTAGCAGTTGTATTAGAAGGTGTACTTGGGGATGAAGTGTTCATTACGGTACAATTAGGGTTTGTGGTAGGCGTTGCAGGGCTTGATACATTGGTAGATGCTATAGTGTTAACTCTGGTGGAAGCATTTGAAGTTGTGTTATCAATTGGCATGCTTGTAATATTCACTGCTGCTGCTGTTGTAGCGGTTTTATTAGAAGTTGTACTTGGGGATGAAGTGTTCATTACGGTATAATTAGGGTTTGTGGTAGGCGTTGCAGGGCTTGATACATTGGTAGATGCTATAGTGTTAACTCTGGTGGAAGCATTTGAAGTTGTGTTATCAATTGGCATGCTTGTAATATTCACTGCTGCTGCTGTTGTAGCGGTTTTATTAGAAGTTGTACTTGGGGATGAAGTGTTCATTACTGTATAATTAGGGTTTGTGGTAGGCATTGCAGTACTTGATACATTGATAGATGCTATAGTGTTAACACTGGTGGAAGCATTTGAAGCTGTATAATTTATTGGCATGCTTGTAATATTCACTGCTGCTGCTGTTGTAGCAGTTGTATTAGAAGGTGTACTTGGGGATGAAGTGTTCATTACTGTATAATTAGGGTTTGTGGTAGGCGTTGCAGTGCTTGATACATTGGTAGATGTCATAGTGTTATCACTGGTAGAAGCATTTGAAGTTGTGTTATTAATTGGCGTGCTTGTAATATTCACTGCTGCTGCTGTTGTTGCAGTTGTATTAGAAGGTGTACTTGGGGGTGAAGTGTTCATTACTGTATAATTAGGGTTTGTGGTAGGCGTTGCAGTGCTTGATACATTGGTAGATGCTATAGTGTTAACTCTGGTGGAAGCATTTGAAGTTGTGTTATCAATTGGCATGCTTGTAATATTCACTGCTGCTTCTGTTGTAGTGGTTTTAATAGAAGTTGTACTTGGAGATGAAGTGTTCATTACTGTAAAATTAGCGGTTGTGGTCACTGTGGTTACTAAGCTATTTATGTGTGATGTTGCTTGTGGTGCGGTTGTAGTTGTAGTCATATTTACTTGTGATGTTACAGTTTTGGGGTTGGTAGCATGTGCACTTGTAGAATTTTCGGTATTGGAGCTTGTTGTGCTGGTTCCTGAACTCCAAGTTGAATAAACAGGCTTTGTAAAATTCAGTGTTGTAGTCTCTGTGGTAACTTGATGGTTCAGGTTTGAAGAGGTTGGTTCTCTAAAGTTCGTAATATTAGTTGTATTTTCTGTGCTAGTGACTGCTACAGAAATGGAACCCAGGGTTGAATTGAAAGTCTCTTTAAGTTGTGTGTTTGTTATAGATAGTGTGGTATTTAAAGGTGATAAAGTTGAATGCACAGAATTTGCAGTTGGTATGGTTGTTGAAGGTTTTGAAGTTACAGTCATATTGTGTGTAAAATTGGAATAGTCTGTTACATCAAATGTGCTTGCTGTGGGTCCACTGGTGGTCAACTCTAATGTTAAATGCTGTGGTGCCTCAGTAGTTGAGGAGTTTGTTGTGCTTGCTGTACTGCTATGGAAATTTGTGCTTCCTGTCCGCTCTTCACCAACAGGAGATGACTGTGTTGTTGAGCTTGTGGAGCTTGTTGAGCTAGAACTGACAGTAGTGACAATGGTTGTTGTTGTGGACTTTGTAGTACTAAATTCTGTTGTATTATTAGCAGTTGATGAGTTGATTGATGGTAAAACATTTTCTGTTACATTGATTGTTAGATTTGTTGTGGGTCTGGTGGTGCCTAAATTTGAAGTTGGTACTGAGGTGGTGTGATGTGACGATGAAGGACCTGAAGAAGTGCTGATTGATGTGGCTGCTGAACTCTCAGTTGTGGCACTGGAAACTTTGTTTTCAGAAGTGGAATATCCAGCACTTGCTATGGATCCTGTAGTATGTGATGTTGTTTGTTCTCCACCAACAGTAGATGATAATGTTGTTGCATTTATGGTGTTAGGACTGACAATATTGGTCATGGTTGTTGCTGTGGAACTTGTAGTGCTAGCTCCAGTAACTTTATGAGCAGTCATTGAGCTTGTTGATGAATTTATAAAAGCTGTTGTATTGTCTGTTGTTTTTGCAGTTAGCACAGGGGTGGTTTTAGATGATGTTGCAGGAGTGCTGGTTGGCGTGGCTGATGAATGTTCAGTTACTGTTTCTGTTATATTGTATGTAGTTACTGAAGTTGGTACTGTGGTGCTGTTATGTGATGATGAAGGACCTGCAAAAGTGCTGATTGATGTGGCTGCTGAACTCTCAGTTGTGGCACTGGTAACTTTGTTTTCAGAAGTGGAATATTCAGCACTTGATATGGATCCCGAAGTATGTGATGTTGTTTGTTCTCCACCAACAGTAGATGACAATGTTGTTGCATTTATGGTGTTAGGACTGACAATATTGGCCAGGGTTGTTGCTGTGGAACTTGTAGTGCTAGCTCCAGTTATTTTATGAGCAGTCATTGTGCTTGTTGATGAATTTATCAAAGCTGTCATATTGTCTGTTGTTATTGCAGTGAGCACAGGGGTGGTTTTAGATGATGTTTTAGGAGTGCTGGTTGGCGTGGCTGATGAAATTTCAGTTATTGTTTCTGTTATATTGTATGTAGTAAATGAAGTTGGTACTGTGGTGGTGTAATGTGATGATGAAGGACCTGCAGAAGTGCTGATTGATGTGGCTGCTGAACTCTCAGTTGTGGCACTGGTAACTTTGTTTTCAGAAGTGGAATATTCAGCACTTGATATGGATCCCATAGTATGTGATGTTGTTTGTTCTCCACCAACAGTAGATGACAATGTTGTTGCATTTATGGTGTTAGGACTGACAATATTGGCCATTGTTGTTGCTGTGGAACTTGTAGTGCTAGCTCCAGTTATTTTATGAGCAGTCATTGAGCTTGTTGATGAATTTATCAAAGCTGTCATATTGTCTGTTGTTATTGCAGTGAGCACAGGGGTGGTTTTAGGTGATGTTGCAGGAGTGCTGGTTGGGGTGGCTGATGAACGTTCAGTTATTGTTTCTGTTATATTGTATGTAGTAACTGAAGTTGGTACTGAGGTGGTGTGATGTGATGATGAAGGATCTGCAGAAGTGCTGATCGATGTGGCTGCTGAACTCTCAGTTGTGGCACTGGAAACTTTGTTTTCAGAAGTGGAATATCCAGCACTTAATATGGACCCTGAAGTATGTGATGTTCTTAGTTCTCCACCAACAGTAGATGGCAATTTTGTTGCATTTATGGTGTTAGGACTGACAATATTGGCCATGGTTGTTGCTGTAGAGTTTGTAGTGCTAGCTCCAGTTTCTTTATTATCAGTCATTGAGCTTGTTGATGTATTTATCAAATCTGTTGCATTGCCTGTTGTTATTGCAGTGGGCACAGTGGTGGTTTTAGGTGATATTGCAGAAGTGCTGGTTGGCGTGGCTGCTGAACTTTCAGTTTTTGTCTCTGTTGTGTTAATTGTAGAGGTTGTACTAACATCTGTGATAGGTAATGTACTATTTAATATTGACTCTGCAGTGCTTAAATCTGCTGCTGAGTTTGTACTGCTGGTACTGACAGTGCTGGCTGTGGTTGTTGTCACAGTTGATGGTGTTGTTAAACTAGTTGTGGTTTCACTGGCCGTACTAGCTGTTGTGGAAGAAGTAATTTCTATTATATTATTAGTAGCAGTTGGGCTTACTGATGAAGGCATAGTTTCTGTAACACTTTGTGTTTCACTTGCTGTGGCCTCCTTTGTGTTTACAGCTGGTTTAGTAGAACTTCCAGAATATATAGCTTGTGATGTGGTGTTTAGTCCATCTTTTGTGATGGGTAGGTTTGTAGTAGATGTGGTGCTAGATTGTTTAGTTTCATTTGATGTACTAGCTGCAACCACAGTAGTGTTAAGATACAATGCTGTTGTTTCAATGGCTGGTGGTGTGGTTGATTCCACAGTTGTGTTATATGTAAGAGCGTCACTGGAAATTGTTGAGTTCACATTGGCTGTTGTCCCACCCGTAAACTGAGAAGAGAGAGGAACTGATGTTGTTTCGGAAATATTATATTTTGTGGATGGCAGGGTGGTGGTCGTCTGTTTAAAATCTGCAACAATAATATATAATATAAGATTTCTAGACAAATCATTTACAATATTTATGTTGTTTTCCATTAGCTAGAAATGTATCATAAAATTGTCATGATTAAAAGCAATATAAATGATAAAATAAAAAGAATGATGTATTTTACAGCAACATAATATTTAAAATATTTGCTGGATTTACCCTAAAACAATAATTTTTTTTTAATTTTTTAGATATTAGATGTAAAACAGGACTGTGGAAGTCCAATTGTGACCAGTCAAAGGCACATAAGGATCTGTGCCTTTTAAAGATCTGTTTTTTCATACAATACAACTTTTTCTATTAGCTTATTATTTTTATCACCTAAAATTAGTAGTTTAGCCATTAAAATGCTCTGTAATCTCTGAAGTCTCAAACACAGGTAAGTGTTAGGTAGCATTTACACAGGCAGCTGGAAACACAGATTTTCCAGCTCCCGGACGTCCAAAAAGTGCTGCAGCCAGGTGAACAGGACATATCACATTCCCTGTCACTTTTCTGGTGCTCATCTATAGGATTAACAAGGGGGCACTTTATTTCACAAGTGCTTCCCAAGGGCCTGCACATTGTCTGCAAGTGCCCGGACACGAGTGGGGATGCTGCCTTTGTGGTTTGTACATGGGAAAAATAGAACTTGCTTTGTTGTGAAAAAACAAGCAAAAACTGTTATGCATAATGGATGACGAGGTATGACCATTTAAATTGTAGAGAATAAAGATTTGGGAGTATTTTGATAATATTTTCTGTATTCACCTCCAGCCAGAGAAGGAGCAAAGGTCACAAAGAATTCAAAATCTCACCTGTACAGTTTGGTCCTGTGTATCCTGCAAGGCACTCACATATGTAGGATCCATTTGTGTTAATGCACATAGAGTTGGTTGTACAGTTATTCGATGACGATGAAGCACATTCATTGATATCTAGAAAACCATAATTAATTTGTTTGTAATTGTATAACAAACAAAATAGTAATTGTGTTGTAACACTAGGTTACTATGGGTGAACAAACCCACCTTAGTAAGGCTATCTACATATCTAACATTTTCAACAGTTATCCCCCACTGTTGTTTAACAATACATCCTATAAACACAATACTGACCATTCTGTGACCATTCACAATGAATACCGTAGTCCCTGCTCAGCATTTTACAAATAAAAGGAACAAAACTGTGGATGAAACAACACATTTGTTTTTCTCTTGGAGGAGACAAAACATGAGAGTAGTATAGAGATAACTCCATCTTTGCTGGCTTTCCACAACACTGTATTAAACTGTGTGCAGTCGTATGATAATGATTCATTTAGATATTTCAGGAAATCTTTTTACCTTGACAGCGGGAAGGATTTTGTTGGTCAATTCTGTAGCCTTCATTACAGGAGCAGTTGTAACCATTAAGTGTATTGATGCAAATCTGCTCACAAGCAGAGAGTCCCAAATTACATTCATCAATATCTGTGAAGAAAGCAAAGTATAACATTGGAATATGTATTTTCATAATGAGTATGAGTATAATTGTTACATTTAGCAGTCTTGTTTACACTTTACTCATAGTAATATAAGGGTGTTAGAACAGAGTGAAAGAATTTCTTTCTAAACAAGCAAATTGTAAAATGATCCACCCAACATTATGGCTATAAGGCCTGATCCACCTTCTGTTCTGGTTAGTCATGTTTTTGATCCATTATATGATGTCATATTCCTATCATGTTTAATTGTGCGATGTTTTGGGGTTTGCATGCATTTTATATTGTATTAACTCATATATCCCAGCCAATGAAATTGGAGGACCAAGCAGAAGTTGAGGAAGCTGCGAGTTCTCATGCGCTTAAATGCACTACATGCATTTTTTTGTGGTGCCATGAATATTTATATTAGTTCTAACATACAAAGCTGTATTTAACATAGCTCTATTTAACATAGCTGTATTTAACATATATTTGCTCCTTTTTGACATATCACCCCATCTGACTCAATAGAGATGAGCTCTCTAGAGTGAATTTTCAATACATTCCAGTGGAACAGAACACATTAAAATTAGATGGCAAGGATTGTATTGGAATCTAAACCGAAAGGTAACAACACAATCAACTTTAGTTTTATCAAAAGTATGTACTATGAGGACATTTTTAAACTATTCAGTTATTCTTTATCCCACCAAGAGGGCCCCTGGGCTATGAAGATATTGTCAAATCTAAAAGAAATTGTACAGAGAGATTGCAAGGGAGCTTTACTCCCCATGTAAACCTTGAAATGGACTTACCTGTACAATTGGGACCAGAATACCCAGGGAGACACTCACAGTAATAAGAACCATTTCTATTTATACAAAGAGAATTAGTTGAACAGTTGTTGAGGGGAGGTGAAGCACATTCATTAGTATCTGTAACAGAAATAAATGCAGTAAATGAAATACAATTAATTAAGGAAGAACCAAAAAAATACTTTCATTGTATTTTACTCAAATATGTTATGTTTTTTATTTAAATAAGCAGTGGACATGTGATCCACTATCTATATCACATCTATCCAATATACTAAATATTAAAGTCCAATCTATTTTTGCATAGTTGATAACATACAAAAACTCAAATTAACATACCTGTACAGTACAAATATGGATCTCCATTATAACCACTGGCACAATTACAGATGTAGCTTCCTAGTGTGTTGGTGCAAACAGCATTGTCTGCACATGTTGATGTGTTCATGCATTCATCAATGTCTGGAACAAGACAATTTAATAGTAATTCCTTAAAATGTGGCCTTAAGTAAACCAATAACATTTAAAAAGATATCCACACTTTAAAAAGAAGTTACTGAGCGTGCCAGTATCTTGATTCAACACTTAGTGTCTTAAGTTGGACAGGAGCCATAACCCTAAAGTAAAACTGTAGTTAGGTAGTGTGGAAAAAAGGGTTTTAGCCTAAATCAGTCAAGTAAAATAGCATTTTCAAGGAGACTATGAGAAGGACAACTAATATTTCTGACATACTGCCCCAGGCACCAAGTCAAAAGGTGGACAGTTCGGCCGCGAACATAACATGTTCATGACCCGCCATGTTCACGGGTGGGCAGAAGGTAACTATTCTCCTGCTGGCTGGATCAGGAGCAGAAAGATTCAGCCAGTGGAAGAATATTTTCACTAGAGACCGGTTAGAGAACCCTGTCTCTAGTGAAAGAAAACCGGCCTAAACCGGAAGTGACGTCACATCCAAGTATCGAAACCGTTTTTTTCCAAATCAAATTCCCAGCGATGGGGAATTTGAATCTTCCAGCGAGCAGGCACACGTCAGACTTTTTTAAAAGTCTGATCCACCTGTTCATGGACAGACCGGCCAAAGTACAGCCATCACTTGTGGTAAATTTGGCCATGACTTTTCAATATTTGGTATGACCTTGTTAATTTCTATAGTCAATGCAAAGTAAAAAACATCAGCCAAGGGAGTAATATTCAGATCACTTACCATCACAAATATGAGGATTTACTGGATCAGTCATGTATCCTGTATTACAGGAACAATTATACCCAGAATATGTATTGATACAAATTTGCGCACAGTCAGATATATTTGCAAAGCATTCATCAACATCTGTAAGAAAAAAGAGGTAGGTAAAACCATATTTTAATAAATGTATATATATATTAATATGAAGTTAGTGTCTTCATTGTCTTCTTCTCACCATAGCATTTTGTCCCATCCCCATGCAGTCCAGCAGGACAAGGTGAGCACCGGTAGCCATCATCAGGAGGGTGATTGTCTATACAAGATGACGTATTAAAACAGCTATTCTGCAGGCAAGCATTATAATCTTCAGTACAGAACTCCCCTGTCCATCCAGAAGAACAATTGCAAGCTGCAATCTAAATACAAAACATTAATTACAAAGAGTGTTATGCTACAGATATCCATAGTATGTACATACAATGTTTATGAAATTGTTGAGTAGTGCACCAGTAACACTGGAAAAAACATGTGTTATAAAGTTCAAGAATTATATATAAAAAAAAAATAAGGACAATACCATAAACTTGGAGTTGTTCGTCTCACTCCTCAGAACGCTGTTCTCATAGTCACAAGTAGCATTGTTGCTGCAGTTGCACAGTATAAATGTGAGGCCTAGTTCTGCAGTAGCTTCAGAGTTGTTGGCTATGACAGTTGCAAACACAGGAGTGGAAGAAGAAGGTAGCCACCTAAGCGTACCGTTTTCTGTCAACAATAACAAAGACGTAATTCAGTATAGTTAAATAAATAATTTAATATGTAACCAAAATTGCTCTCTCTTTAACTTCTGTAATGGGATACACAGCAAACTCACAAATTGATTTAATGTGTTTTGTAGCTGGCAGTCTACATAAAGTGTTATTAAACCCAAAATGTGTTTTGTCATTACAGGTTTCCAATTGTTTGTTACTTTGAGAAGATCTTTCCATGTAAACAAAAATAACTGACCATACGGCAAGTGTATAGGTCTACCTCATTCCTGGTGACCGCACTCTGCAGTATAATTTTTCCTGTGCAGGGTGGCCTTCAATTTGAGCATCTCGATCCCAGTAGAATGTTTTTTCTTGTGTTTTTTTTTTACTGAAGTTACATGTTTCAAATTTACAATACTGAATACAGCAGTGACATCACATGTTACTTGAGGCATTGGAGGTTATGTCTATCTGCTTGATCACTGCACAAGTCTGCAGCTTATCAATCAGAACTTGGCCACTGCTAGTCCAGCCCAAGGAGACTTTGAAGACACAAATGAACTAAGGGGAAGTCAAATTAATGCCTTTGTTTACTTTTTTGTACATTTCATAGTGGCTGATTAGATATAGATTTATAGATTGTTACACACAGAAACCTTTAGTCGTAGCATTTATTTTATGTAAATAACATATAATGCATATATACAGTACATTGTACAGTGCATGTGACAATAAAATACATAAAAATAATCACATTATTATACCTGATGGCACTTTTGCAATAACTATCGCTTATAGATTATACAGTTTATTATACTTGCACAAATCCAGCATAAAAGTTGAAGGAATCTAATTTGGTTATTAGGGATTTATTTATTGATACAAGAATGCCATACCTGAAAGTGTGATGTCAGGAGAGGTAGTTTCCATACTGAGAACAGAGTTTGCAGCCGAATAGGTAATCAGTACCTGTTCTCCCAAGGAGCAATTGATAATTGAAGGACCAGAGATAGTTGGAGGGAAAATTTCTACAATAAAAACAATTGCAACAAATCTGATTATCTGAAGTAAATAGTAGAGGTAGTAGTAACAAGATAGCATGATTTTATGTAACTAAATTTTCTTATAAGTTATTCTTCCTCTTATAAAATTAGAGCAACCGCATCTCATTTGCAGTGTACCTTTCAATGCCCTAAAAATACCTACTGGATCTATGTCATATACCGTATGTATTTTTGAATTCAGATCTGCAGCCTTATGTACCTGCTGCACCTACTCAACAGTTGGATGTAAATATATTGCATCTGTATATTGGAAATACAGAGCTATAACATCTGTGTACAAGTCAAAAGCTGTGTTTACCATTATATCTGCCCCTTCCAGGTGGCCATATGCATTACTGCAGATATTAACCTCCAGAGTACTGGAAATTACTCAGGAATAGACATAGTGACTTTCACAGAAGAGAGCAGACAAATATATATTTTTTAGGAATTAACCAATTGGTCAGCTCTGAGTAAGTATTTAATTCAATTATTAGTTTTCTCTTTTTCTGAGTTTGGTGCGCTAATGTGTTCACCTGGCATTTTATGTGTTGCGGTGGCTACCATAGCTATTGGGGTGCTGTGGAACCCTGAATGTAACTCTAGCTGCATTCTCATCCCAGAATGCCTGATTTGCATGTGTAATCCAGAGAAGACAGTTGATGACTAAAAAGTCAGTTTCACCGGCATAACTGGCACAGGAAAACTGTTTCTTTAAAAAGACATGTCATTTATCTATTTAGCCTATCTTTTGCTTATAGGCTGGAACACTTTAACTTGTGTTCTCAGACTTTAGACATCTGTGCCAATATATGTTATAAGTCACCTAGGTGGCACTTACCTATCAGAGATCTCCTGTCAGTATAAACATTATCACTAGTCATAGTAGCAGATCCCACAGCAAAGTTTCCAGTGCTGAGAATATCATAGAGACAGTCTGT
>CM070035.1:62831635-62841770 GCA_036250615.1 Ptychadena robeensis | reverse complement strand
ATAGTAGCAGATCCCACAGCAAAGTTTCCAGTGCTGAGAATATCATAGAGACAGTCTGTGTTTCCACCACATGTGCTGTTTGCTTTTTGGATAAATGCAGGATCAGAGGTCAATAGTAGATCATCGAGGAACATTGGGACAAAACTATTGTTGCTGTAAGTGTACCAGGATTCCCCATTAGCTGTGTTGTACAGGAAAATTGTATTTTTAGGTGTTGTTTTCCCTAAAAAAAACAGCAAAAAAAAAATCAACTTAACTATGAAAAGCAAAATATTACATTCATATATTTTACAAGAGTAAGGCTGAGTACAATACGTTTTCCATGCAGTGCAGAACCCCCGGCTTTCCCCTATGGTAAATGACAAGCCATTCTATACTGGTGCATCATTACCCACGTCGGGCAGGTCGCGCCAAATGCTGCGCCCTACTGGGCATTGTGGGTTTGTCAGCGTCATAACTTCACACTAACACGTGGCAGTCATATAACACGGCCATTGATAAACAATGGCCACATCATGTGACATAAACAAAACATGCCCAATGTGTATGTATGAGTAGAAATCTCAGTATTTATTTTACGCAATTGGTATTTTTATTGTAAGACATAGGAAAAGAAAAAGTAACATGAATTGCAGCAGCAGTTAGATCATCTAATGTGGCGGTCCCAAATGAAATCAAATTGTAATGAAAATATTCTCTCACATGTCATGCCAAAGGTAAAGATTTGTGAGTCCTTTAGCTTAGTACTGTCATTATATGGTAACGTGTAGCCGTCAGCAGACAGGAAGTCATCATAAGGATTTCCATTCAATACCCCTAAGGTAAAAAGAAAAAAGGTAAATATAAACTTTAAAGATTGTGAAATAGCAACCTGAAATGTTAACGTCTGTCCTCACTGCTGTACCTTTGTTTCCAATAACAGTGAAATTGCAAGAACACATTGAGCTATTCCTTTCCCATGAATACCCAAAGCTGAGTGAAGCTTTAGGCAGAAAAAAAGGTAGTACCATAAAAGTTGTTAAGTGGGGGGGGGCGCATGATTCTACTAGCACGAATTGCGTGCAAATCTTTGGGGCCCTATACTTTGCATAGCGGGAGAAATGTCAGTAATGGCATCCAATTCTAGCATTCATATATGTAGTAGTACTTAAAGAAAAGTTAGGCCCACCATTACTGTCTATTTACAACTGCAAGCATTTGCCATAAACAATTTGACCAAGTTCTCTGCTGAATGCATGAGCATTGCTTTTTTTGTGGTTTGGAAAATACAGAGATAAAAGTCAACCAGCAAACAATTAATTGCAGACATAGATTGACCGCTATGCTATTTATGAGATAAAATAGAGATATTTGCCAGTTGATGTATACCAACATCACTTACCTAGAAGACCTTCGGTCCTGTTTTGATAATTGGATTGTAATGTCACCACAAAACTCAAAATGCCCAGGTTAGCGGAACAAGACACAAAAATTCCCGACTGTCAGTAGGTGTCCTAGGACTTTGCTTCTCCAGTTTTTGCCTTCTGTCAGACGCCCCACCATTTAGTCTTGACTACAGATAATATAGCTGTCGTTCAAAAGAAAAAAAAAAACCTTTATCCTCTGATCAGACATAATACCCAACATTGGAAGACCGAACCTATTCTATAATGTTTGTATTCGCATAGCTGTAGTGCCATTATGTTGACTTACGTTATTTAATATGCACACAAACAAACCTTGACATTTCTTGTGACTCTAAATATATCTATTGTTGTTTCTGTTGACTCTAAATATTAGTTTACAAGTTACTTAATTACCGAACATAGGCGTTGTTTTGCGACGCAATGGTAGTGATATCACCTAAGTAATGCTTTTTAGCTCACCTGATAGATGCAGTGTGACCAACACACACAACAATATATGGCATTTTAAGGTGTCGCATGCTTACTTTGGATGCAATGTGGACTGAGCCATTCCAAAAAATTCATATCCACAGTAACTTGACAATTTCTAAAATTACACACCAGATTGCGCTTATACTGGATAGGTTGTGCCGAGTCTGACAGCTCTGGTTTAAACCATATTATGTTTCTAAACTTATTATGCTCTAATTAAGTTGTACTATAATCTGTATTATCGACTAGTGGTGACTATTTGTTGGTATCTGACTATACCCATTACATCATTATTACCATTCACCAGAACAAAGTTGTCAATGCTATCGTCCACACTTTGTAGCTTACTGTACACTTCACTATCACTCTGTCAATGATCCATCCTGAATCTGAAATGCCAGCAGTTTCAAAAACCATTTAGTTAACAAAACTTCTTGTTTATCAATAAATACAACCCATTTTATACTGTTTTTTACACATCTACACTGGAATCAACCAATGATTTTGTACGAAAGCTGCTACCAATGCCCATCCAAAGTTTTGTTGCATTTGCTGGTATCCATTTCCTGCCAAGGCGCTGTGCGCCCACTGACATCTAAGACAACTGCCTGTCATTCTCATCTTTAACACATTGCAGCAAAACCATAAATTAACCAAGGACCATGTAAATGATTATACTGCACAGGCATCCCGGCAGAGTGTTAATGTGAAGGGCTCGCATGTTTAGGAGAAATCCTGCCTAGAAAAAGGAATGAATTAAACCCAATAACTCCTTATGTGAACACTGCTTCTTCTCAGCAAATAAGGATGCAGTTATCCGTGAAGCTGTAACAGTGGACTCACCCGCAGGAGGGCACAATAGTCCTCGATTGTCATGATAGCCCATGGCCATACCAAGAAGGAATACATTATAGATGACCACCATTAAGCTATGGAAAGTGTGGAAAAAATGATCGATTTATGATTTCTTGAAAACAAGCTAAGATCTGTATAAGGTTGGTGAAGAAATATAACTGTTTTGTGACTTTCTTGTATTTGATATATATGGTACACATATTTGACATAATTGTACATCCTACTATTAAATCTAAGTGAAGCATATTTCATGTACTTAGTTAATTATATGACAGAAATGTATAAAAATATATGTAATATAAGTATATCAAGTATAAGCAAAAAGTGACACTCCAATTTATTTACTCATATTCAGGTGGACTTGCAGCAACAAAATAGTTAATAACCTTAAACCTATGAGTCACACATAAGGACAATAGCAAACATTGACGTTAGTGCAAGCCACATAATGGAATTAACTTCACTTCTTGTACAGGAGGCTGTGAATGTTCTTTCCACTAGCATTAAGTGTCAATAGCAGTGAAGCAGAAGATATTGAAGGTGATCGCTAGTGGGAGGATAAGGACGAGGGAACCAACAAACGTGAAAAAATTTGTTATATCTACCAAGCGTGCGAGGTGGAGACCCGGGGACATAGTTGTCACATAGAATCCAAAGGTCTTTTCTCTCTGAAAGAACCGTTGCCACCATGTCAGTAGATCCAGAAGTTTTTGCCAACCCATTAAGGATCAACCTCTTCAACTGCCAAAAAAAAAGATCGAACATATATGAAACGTAGTCTTCAGTCAATTGCTACTGAAGGCATTAATAGGTATGTGTCATTAATACCTTATCGTTTGCTTTGAGAAGGAAGGGACGGTATTCCAGAAGTAGTCAGTATTAAGAATTTTCGGTTGGCAGAATATGCTAATGTGTTAAAGGAAGACAATGGCGTTGGGATAGATAGGGTCACACTTTTCGTACACATAACAAGGGCTCCAGTCCTAGCCAATGGGTAGTAACATCGATATCACCAAGCCCCATTCTGGATGGTTGGAAATAAACGCTAGGGTACTGACCAAAGTTATTGTCTGCAAGATGAAACGATAGGTGGTTAGAGAGAAGCTGTGTGCTAGCCTTATTTTTAAAGTTTCAGACAAAACAAACACTTAATTTTCACTAGTGGCCGCATAATTGATGAGAGCTAAAGTTACAAATGTGCATGTTTCATTTTCTAAATTTGTAGTTATAAGCTTATGTTATTCGATTTTTAATTTAGTCAAACCCCACATTCAATAGTGCATTGTGGATTATTAAACTAGTATTATTTTCCACAAAGATTATTCAAACACCATAGAAAAGAAGCAGTGGAACCTACCGGGAACCTTCCTTTACATTCAAAGCCGTAAATAACCAAATGTGTTAAGGTACCACATCAATACAGAGAGAAGTCCCAGGTTTGCCTGTTGTAAGTACAAGGACAAGTTGATCTTCCAGAGAGCCCAAGTAATGGAGTTTCTCCATTATATAACAGTTTAGGAATGTAGTTCGAATTGATAGGTAGTTTTGACTATTACTCTCCACGGCGATATGCCCACCCCCCTTACGTTAACGGAAGACCGTCAAAGCAGACGCTCACACCCCTCTATAAATAAAAAAAAACAAGCTTTTACAATAAAGTTTTCACTCTAATTTTTCACACCCACCTGTGTTATATCCCAATGTACTGATCTGGACGGTATCTCCGCCGCCAAGCTTACAGATGATTCTGTTTTCATTAAAAGCAGGAAAATTGTTGACATTGCTTGCACTAGCAATACCACTAGAAGGAAAAGAAAAATTAATCTTAAATGCTTTGTAATGATTTACATGACACATTTATAGTGCTGTGAAAGACAATATGAGTGTCCCAGGGCACACTACTGAACACATTTACCTGAAATAGCCCATTTTTGGGAGATGGAAGTTGGAGAGAGAGTTGAATCTCCACTTCATACCTCCATCATCAAACAGAATTAGAGCAAAAGAATAGACGCCATCAGTAGCCAAGACAACCTGGAAAGTATTTGTCTAAAAAAAAAAAGAAAAGAAAATGAGTTTCATATTCATATTACATTTAA
This sequence comes from Ptychadena robeensis, assembly GCA_036250615.1. Taxonomy (NCBI): domain Eukaryota; kingdom Metazoa; phylum Chordata; class Amphibia; order Anura; family Ptychadenidae; genus Ptychadena; species Ptychadena robeensis. The sequence continues at coordinate 62,836,939 of CM070035.1, read as the reverse complement.
ACTTAAGTCCTGGCATATGGAGCCACATTTATCATGGTGTAACAAGAAAATGGAATATACACCCAAAGCTGTACAGGGCATAGGAGGCAGGATGACTTGAGTAGGAGTAAGACGGTATAGGGAATTATAATGGTTAAAAGGAGAAATGGAGATCACATGAGTTGGAGGGGTTTGGTTAATTTAAGTGGACAGGGAAGGGGAAACAATAAAGATCAACCAACCTCCTCCCTGTTTTGTTTGTGTTTTAGCTTTTAATTGTATAATTTTTGGATTTTTTGTTGTATTACTTTTGTTTGTGGATATAATTTGTTTGTTTTTGTTTGTCACAGTGAATTACATTTTTGGCTAATATGACAGACACCATTTATTTAGTGTTATGATTAGGTATGATGAGTTAAGGCTCTATGTTATTGATGATTTCTGGTAAAATGGAAATATTTTAAGGTACCCACCAAGCTTGTTTAGGTAGGGTGTTGTGGCTGGTATGGACGGTGAGAAGGTGAATACAAATTTGGAAGCACTATCGGTTGACCCTTTAATGTAATGTGTTTATCGTATGTTAATAATGTGTTTATTTGAATGGATTTGTGGTAACATCTTTAACCTCCTAGGTATTAGCCCAAGTTAATCCGGGTGAGTTTGTTTATTTATAAAACTCACCCCAAGATAACATTGGGCATACTCACCTGTCTGCTGAAAGCCCACGGTATTCCTCTGTATTTAAAAAAGTGCACTATGGGCGAACCACCCTGGAGGTTAAAGCCGTGGCCTGTTTTTCAAAAAATTTTAATTTTAATTGAATTGTGTTTTTATTTTATTAATGTTGCTAATGTTATGTTTAAGGTAAGGCTAGCCAATCCTCTGATTGTTGCTCAGTTCTACCCAAGGCAATAATCAGATTTATTTTGTATGGTAGCTACAGAAACACTAGAAAAACATTTAAACTGTCCAGCACTTACATTGTTAACCTGAGTTTTCCAATAATCCTCTGAGTTATAAAAAGCAGACATGAATGGAGGAACTTTGTCCCATGTTATCTTGACAGCCCATAGAGCTTTAAACTGAAGTGAGTTGAAATTTTCCGCAATTGAGCTCTCTAGTGAAGCTTTGAAAACAGTATCCATGTTGGAGGACTGGAAATCATAAACCTGAGATAAAGAAAAAAAAGGCAGAACAAATCAGAAAATCCATGTATATGCTAATAGAATAGACATGTCCCACTTCCATTACTCATTTTTTTAAACAAGCACTCACGATTGGCAGTAACCAAGACACAAATTAGTTTCCTAGTTAATCTCACATTCTCATCTTGCTCTAGGCCTTTGAAAGTTTAAGCCCCAGGTAATTTGCTTGTGCTGAATTCTTCCTGATGACATGTTGCCCAATCATCCATATGCACCCCTCTGGGACATGTTACATGCATGTCCCCTTCCCTATGCTAACACACCCACCACCTTCACAGTTCCTACTTTACTTAGGGGAAGGTGGTTTAGTATAAGGCAAGAGGGGGGCAGATAATAGCACATTGATATAAAGTGGCAATCCCATTATGTTGGCTGTAATTACTCTTTGTTACAGACAATGCTTCTGCGTAGATTATACATTTAGGAGAACTGTTTACATTTGACAAAACGTGTGATGTCACATGGGATGCCCCACAAACAATCTAATAATGCATGTATGGATGGATACAGATCAGTAAATATATGAAATTATATATATATATATATATATATATATATATATATATATAAAACATTTTAAAGATTTAAAGAGCAAGCAAAAGCAATGTCACCTGTAAATTGCAAAAAAGGCCCATCACCACAAGGAAAAGGGAGATAGAAATTTGAGCATGACCAAAAAAAAAAATATGTTGCATAGAAATCTTCTTGTCAGATCCTTTTAATAACCAGCATTGATAGATATATTTTTGGCTATATATCTGGGGTTTCACTAAGTAAAAGTTAAAATTGGAAAAATTACATTGATTTCTTCCAAATAGCACATACCAAATTCAATTCTGTGCAAAATGATCTGGAACTCGAGGGTTTAATTTAAAGAATTCCATATAAGGGACAAGAAAATGCAAAGGTGTGTGGGAGCTAGAAAATGCAAAGGCTGAATTGGAGAATTATGGCAGAAATATCTTTCCAAGACCAAGCCTGTGAATAAATCACTTTTTGAAGAACTGACCTTTTAAAAAGGATGAAATTATTGTTCAACACTTTAACCACTTACATAACATTACCTGCAAGAGTACTCCAAACTCTCCATATAAAATTACCTGATAATAGAGATCTCCAATTCCTGATATGTCTACATCGGCCCAAAAGGCAGCTATGACTGGGGGTGTATATGGGTCATTGCTCTTAAAGGTTGTGTAAGGATAACTCAGAACATAGGTGGGATCGTATGTGTTGCGTTGAAAAACAATCACACCATTATCTGTGAACTGAAAAACACAAAGTAAACCATTACAACATATTATTTCATGTGGCTTGAGATAAACACATTTACATAAAGAGACAAATCCTCAATGGTACTTTCAAGCAAACAAACTCCATGTGAAATCCCACCAGGACAGGCAATATAGACTTGTTATAAATCCTCAGTCCACCACATAAACTGAAAACAATGCACATCTAAAAGGATTTCAAAATACCAAAATTTTATTGTACAGGACAAATGCATGCTAACTAGCCAAGAGAAGTCCAGCACAAAATCTGGTAATGCATTTCATCTGTTACCGTTGTAAAGTCCTAATGGGTCAATTGGGATGTTGGGGTGGACTTCATATTTTGGCTTGTAATTATGCACTGTAAATATGCTTTGCTTCTGATATTTTAATCCCAGGTGGAGTTTGATACCCTTGTGACAGACTCACATTTAACATAAGTAATTAAACATTAGAAAAAAAACATTATATTTACCAAATGCCAACATACAATGGTGTGTCATGGGAGTCTTCCAAACATACTTACATATAGGTTGTTATAAAATGCAGAGTCAAATGGAAAGCCAACAGGGATATTGATCAACGGAGAAACAAAATCTCTGAGACGTTTTGTTGCTTTTTTGTCCCCTGCTGAAGGACCGTAGCTGAACAAACGTATTTCTGGAGAAGAAAATCACAATTACTCATTTTCACAATACTCTAGCCCCTGTACTATTTCATTAAACGTATACCAAAAGGTGCAGCAAAGACCCACTATGGTTCCTGAATTTGGTAGACACACAATAATTTGATCCAGTAGAACAAAAAACATTTAGTACATTTAAAATAATCTTTGCCTGCTCGGTCCAAGTAAGTGATCATCACACTTACCAGTACAGGTAAAGCCATCTCCCTTATAGCCATTGGCACAGGTACATGTGTAGGATCCAAGTGTATTGGTGCACACTGCATGCTGGTCACAGCTACTGAGGCCTACAGAACATTCATCCACATCTAGAAGAAACAATAAATTAGTTGCTGCCATCTGCACAACTTGAATGTTTACAGTTCAATTGAAAATGTTTTATCCTCTTACCTGTAGTACAGTTGCTGCCAGTCCAACCTTTCTGGCACAGACAAGAGAATGCGTTGACTTTGTCTACACAGACTGCACCATTCTTACAAGGGGAACTTGCGCAATCATCAATCTCTATAGAAATTTAAATTGTAATCCAAATGTTAGGAGGACAACATATGCCATCATCACATGCAAACTGTGATAATTGGAGCAGAGGAACAAAGTACATGACCTAGTGTGGTAGCGGGCAAACTTTTTGACTTTTGTGCTGTAGTGTAGTGGAATACACTCAAACTGGATATTGTATATAGCTGGCCATGACAGTTATCTATATGGTAAAAATGTGTATATACCTTTTAAAATTGTTTCATTTGTTGTACAACAGCTGCCAGGAATGACTCATTGCTCAGTTTTCCAGCTATTTTAAATAAGATCTCCTGCAGCCTAAAGAGAGTTCCCAGCCAAGAATCTGGGTGAGGATGTCTCCACCACGGAGTGTAACCTATTGCATGGACTGCCTTTCTGTAAATTTGGGGTAAAAGAGCCACCAGAACATCCCTGAGCAGCTGGTTGTGGATTGTAGCCCCTTTCTGTATGTACTCCTCTATTAAAAGTTATTCCCCATAACCAGATGTGGACATTCTGTTTATTCCATGTATGCTAGCGTGTGACAGAGTTGGGCATAAAAAAATCAAAAAGGACCTGGTTGCCCCAGGGCATTACCCTGGTCAATGGCTTTTTTAATTAAAGCGACCAGGCCAAGAGCTGCCTGGCAATGGTTTGCTAATTCCACACATTGTGTATCTTTTGATCAAGGTGACAAAAGGCCTAAAATAAAGCTAAATGTGACAGATCTAGCCCTTATACCTTAGCTTGCCCATGCCTGACCTAGTGCAACACAGTTGAGTATTATGAAGGGTAAAGAGATGGAAAAATGACACAAGGAGCAGCTACACAACTCCAGATGCATGCAGGCAAGCACATTTCCTGTTCAATTTGCCTGGGACCTTCAAATTTAAAGGGACACACATGTTTTGGCAGAGATATAAGCAATCACTTGAAAAATAACTTTACTGTACTTTACATAAAGTATTATATTTGGAGGGAGGAGGGCTGCTGAGGAGAGTTTGTATTCTTTTAAAATATTAGATCTATTGATCTAAATGAACAATTTCCATTAGTGCAATAATAAAAAATAAAAAGCAGATACGTTAAGATAGGCAGTACTCACCAATTTCACACATTCTTCCAGTGTATCCCGCAACACACGAACAGGAAAAGGAAGCCAGAGAACTTATACATGTTGCACCATTCCAACAAGGATTGCTAACACACAAATTTATAACTGTTGGGAGAACAAGACATTCCATTAATTTTCTACATTAAATGGTTAAAATCCTAACTGCTGTAATTAGTCTGTACATCTGTCCATGAATGTACTTTCATATTTATGCAACCTAATTGCCTAACTTTCCATAGAGACAAATCTTCATAGCTTATGTTGATGTGCAAATTATAGTCAATGCTTTCGTGGTTTACACAACACCCTTACTGTTCGCCGGCCATCACTAATGTGCATGCGGTTTGTGTACTTTCATATTTCTACAACCTAATTGCCTAACTTTCAATATAGAAAAAGCTTCATTGCTGATGTTGATGTACAAATGTTGATTATAGTTAATTGCTTTAGTGGTTTACACAAACATTTTGGTCTTGCCAGCCCACATTATTAGTGTTGCTCGAATTATGCTATGTTCAGCTACAGAGGTCTGCTTGGCTGTATTGTGAATAT
>CM070035.1:62803686-62815457 GCA_036250615.1 Ptychadena robeensis | reverse complement strand
GTGGGCTGGTGAATTCGGAGGTAGATTTTGTATCTGTGCTGAAGTTTGTTGTGAAATCAGTAGAAGTTGTGCTTGATGCCTCTATTGAAGGGGAAAGAGAAATGCTGAGCTCAGATGTTAATATAGATGATGAAGTTCTAGATTCTGTAGTTGTAGAGTCAACACTTGTATGTTCAGTCACTGTACCGGTTGGTATTGTTGTGACAATATTTGATGATGTCTCTCCAGTAGTGACATCTTGAGTCACTGTGGAAGCAATTGGGCGACTTATTTCAGAGGTAGATGGGGTTTGAGACATGCTGAGTTTAGATGTTAATAGAGATGATATAGTTGGAGGTTGTGTAGATGTAGAGTCAACGCTTGTATTTTCAGTGGCTGTATCAGTGAGTATAGCTGTGACAATACTTGATGATGTCTCCCTTGTACTGATTTCTTGGGTCACTGTGGTAAAAAGTGGGCTGGTAACTTCAGAGATAGATATTGCGTCTGTGCTAAAGTCTTTTGTGAAATGAGTAGAAGTAGATGGTTCAGATGTCAATACAGATGACTTAGTTATAGATTCTGTAGATGTAGAGTCAAGACTTGAATTTTCATTCACTGTACCAATGAGTGTTGTTGTGATAATATTTGATGACATCTCCCTAGTACTGATTTCTTGAGTCCCTATGGAAGGGAATGGGCTGGTAACTTTAGAGGGAGATTTTGCATCTGTGCTGAAGTCTGTCATGAAAGGAGTAGAAGTTTTGCTTGGTGGCTCTATAGATGGGGTTAGAGAAATGCTGAGTTCAGATGTAAATAGAGACGAGATAGTTATGGATTCTGTAGATGTAGAGTCAACGCTTGTATTTTCAGTTGTACTGTTCGCTGTACTGGTGAGTATTGTTGTGACAATACTTGATGATGTCTCTGGTGTACTGATTTCTCGAGTCTCTGTGGATGGAAGGGGCCTGGTGAATTCAGAAGTATATTTTTCATCTGTGCTTAAGTCTGTGAAATGAGTAAACGTTGTGCTTGGTGGCTCTGTAGATGGTATTAGAGTAATATTGCTTTCAGTTGTCCATTGAGATGATGTAGTTAGAGGTTCTGTAGAAACAGAACTGAAAGTTGTTGAGTTGACATAGGCTTTTGATCCACCAGTTATCCGAGAAGAGAGAAGAACTGATGTTGTTTCAGAAATGTTATCTTTTGTGATAGGCTGGGTGGTGGTTGTCTGTACACCATCTGCAACAAAAATACAAAATATAAGACTTCTAGAAAAATCATTTACCATATTCGCAGCCTAAATTACAGGCTGCTAATGTTAAGATTTCGGTGTAGACTGGCCAGATTGAGGTTTTGTTTTTGAAGAAAAAGAATGCCGGAAAAGTATTTTCTCCTGTGGTTGAATTTCAGTAACATTTGTTTTTTTATTTCAAGAATCTTTCTATATATATCTAAATTTGCATTGTATCCATTAAAATGCACTGCTTTGCTTCAGAAAGTGTTAGGGCCCTAAATGCAACACAGTCCGCTCTATACACAGGTTTCCATAGTAAACCTGTTTTATATTTCAAGCTTAGCTGTGTTGTGCAATGTGTTAATGCAAAGGCACTGCAGCACAAAGTTGCGGGTAAATACACCGCCGCAGCATGTGCAGTGTAAAGAGGGCGCTTAGTACCAACAAACATTGGGCTTGCTTTATCGTAAAAAAAATAAGTGTAGACAAATAAAATCAGCTATGGCAAATTTGGATTTAAAAAGAATTCCCACATCTCACCTGTACAGTTTGGTCCTGTGTATCCTGCAAGGCACTCACATATGTAGGATCCGTTTGTGTTAATGCACATAGAGTTGGTTGTACAATTATTAGATGATGAAGATGCACATTCATTGATATCTAAAAACCAGAATATTTATTTTTAAAATGTTATAATTTACAAAATTAACAAAATAATAATTGCCATTTAGTTCAAAGAATTAAATGGAGATCTTTCTTTTTTAAAGCCATGTAGGGCATACAGTATAATGTTCCATGTGATGTTATATGACTAGAAAGCAAGAGTTACACTGAACAAAGATCTGTGAAGTGTCTCTCATCTCAAAGGGGCAAGCCAAAGACTGTGCTGCCACTGTCACACTGACATGGTCATCCCTTGTCTGGTTAAATAGTGTAACCATGTGAAGAGCACCGCACCAGGCTAATGACACCAAGTGCAACCTTACCTGTAAAAGAGTTAGGGTACATTTACACTGGCGGTTTTAAACTGCTAGGTAAATGACCCTTTTTACGTGACCGACCAGCGCACACCACATAAGGCGTCCGCCAGTCAGTTTTCCGGCTGCTGTCCCATAGGACTTCTATGGGGTCCTTAATTAAACGCCCTGTAATCGCCTGCACTATTTTGCAGATGATCACAGGGAGTCGTTTCTCACACGGCTGCGGGAGCACACTGTCGGCTCTTAAGCTGAAAGCAGCTTGAGAACCGACAGTCTAAACTTAGCCTTAGTATTCCTGGTCAATGAGTCCTGAAATATACAGATCAGTTACAAATAGAAGAGTGTTGTCTAGCAGGGAGGGGGTCTTATGTTTCTATGTTTAAGATTCACTATAACTCTCCCTGTGTACGTGAACAGTCCCTGTGTACGTGGGATTGCGCTACTGCGCATGTGCCCCACGGACAGCCGTTGGGACTTGGAGCGCAGAGACTTCAGGCGGCCGGTGTTCTGTCGAAATCTGCTCCCCCGTTGAGATGTGCTCCCCCTGTAGCACAGAATGGCCAACACATCTAATGAAATCAGATAGGCGAGGGGGGAGCTGATATTGACTGGGGAGTCATCCAAAGCAGCACCCGTGAAGTAGTCACGTAGGGCGGCTGCTGTGTCCATGACCCCCTAGTCTCCATGGAGATGTGCTCCCCTGACCCTTAACAAGTAGTGGCCGCAAACCTGTCACCTACGGCGCCTATTGTGTCCATGCTCCCCCCGTCTTCTTGCCCTCCGTCAAGATCTGCTCACTCTGTAGCAGGCAAAGTCATTAGCTAGAGGGGGAGCAGATGTCGACAGAGGGCATGGAGACCAGGGAAGCATAGACACAGAAGCCGCCGTGTGCCAGTATGGATTGGGAGTGGCTATTCAGAAGGATGCAGGTCTATACCAAGCTGTGTCATAGGGAAATCGCTCTAGCTCTACCCCCAGCCAGATGGGGGATGAAATTAGTCACTCATGTTATAGATGGTCCTTGCATTCCACAGGCATGTGTCTAGGCATGTCTCCCTTCCTTGTAGTTATGTAAGAAAGCCAGTCCCAGCAGAGGGTGCAAACAGGAAGCAGTAGGCAAAAAAATTATATTGACAGCCCAACTGAGGCACAGTACCACACGTGTACTGGGCCAAACTATGTACAGTTCAGGTACAATATTGTTGGCCATTTCATTGCCATTTGGTTACACTACAGAAACACACAGGACACTGGTACAAGCATAACAGAAAGGATCCTGATTAGTGATGGCTGAACATCGGACTTGTCCATTCGCAAACTTTTTAGAAAAGACAGAAGTCCGTATGTTCACGGGGAAATTGAATCGGGCAAAAACGGAAGTGACATAGAACACAGAGCACTGTGTTTCATATGCTAGAAATTTCACTTTTGGTAAATGGAATGCACAGATCCGTATTACATATACCGCAAGTGACATCACTGACGTAACTCCCGGTTCTATGCCCAATTTTTCACTGCAGAAGGAGGTCTCTAATAAAAAAAATTCCCCGGCTGGATCAGGTGCATGAAAATCTAGCCGGTGGCCAACACCCATACTGTTCAAGCTCAAGAAGAACAGCGAACATGTAATGCCTTGTGGACAGTTCATACATCAATAATCCTGATCCTAGGTCATGCACCCCATGTCTCTGCTCATATACAATATAACCTTTAGGGGTGACCAAACCCACCTTAGTATTAGCTATCTAGATTTGTAACATTTTTTACAGGTATATCCCCAGGTTGTTTAACAATGCACCATGTGAACACTATACAACATTCACAATGACTACTTTAGTCCCTGCCCAGCATTTTCCAAAACTAAAGGTAAAAGAGCTGGAACAAAACCTTTAGTAAGGAAACAAAACATGGAAATAATATAAAGATTAGTCCATCTTTCCTAGGTTCAGTTTTCATTGTAATAAACTGTGTGCCATCTCATGATAATGATTCATTTATATATTGATGGAAATCTTATTACCTTGACAGCGGGAAGGATTTTGTTGGTCAATTGTGTAGCCAGCATTACAGGAGCAGTTGTAACCATTCAGTGTATTGATGCAAATCTGCTCACAAGCAGAGAGTCCCAAATTACATTCATCAAAATCTGTGAAGAAAGCAAAGTATAACACTGAAATATGTATTTTCACACTGAGTATTAGAATAACTGTTACTGATGGTGAGGATTTTATAAATTATGGAGAGAAAAGTATTTAGATGTCTCGCATATTTAATTCTATTTTACTTGTATGAAGTTGTCAAGCTGCATAGTGAATTAATTTAGTGTTTGGGTTAATTTTTCTAAGCAAGCATTATGTAAGATGATCCACCTGGCATCTTTCAAGGCCGGCACACACCTACTTTGTCCGTTCTGGTGCGCCAAGTTTTGATGTTGGTTAATTTATCATGCTTTATTGTGCAATGTTGTGGGTTGTTCATGAGTTGTGTGTTGATTTGATTTATGAATCCCAATGGAGTAGGGGTTCCTAGGGGAAGCTGCTAGTTGCATATATGCGATTGTATGCTGTGCCATTAAGATTTATATCAGTTGTAACATACACAACAAACTGTTAAAACCAGGCAAATTTTGTTTTAGAAAAATACTACAGCGCAATGTACTACGATGCATGAACTAGCCTATTGAAACTACAGCATATCCACTTTCATGAATTGTCTTATGGTTGCAAAAACACATACTTTATTTTTCAGACTATACGCACTTTTTACCATTAAAATCAATGGGAAAGTGTCCCTGCGTCTTTTAGTCCAAATATGAAAAAAAAAATATATATTTTTTTTTATCCCAATCATCCTGGAAGCAATAGCTATGCGTCACAGGAGGCAGAAATTTGTTCCATTCCCTCCAGCCAAGCCAAAAAGCCACTGCCAAAAAGAGATATTATCTGCATTAGCACTAGCAGTACCCATTCTCTAAACACACTGACCAACTTATGAAGAGAGACACAATTTACAATTACAATGAGTTGTGTATCTACATTAATATTCTGCATTGCAATAAATACATTTTGTGACAAAGACTCATATCTCCTCCTATATGTAAATAGCTGCTCATGTAGAAAGTTGTTCAGTGCCAGATTGTAAAATTCGTCTCTTCAATTCGGTCAGTGTGTTCCTGGCACTGGCATTTGGTTAGAAGAATAAAGAGTGAATACTGTATGGTCCAGTCCTGCCTACTTTTCTGCAACATTCTGTATATCCACTTGATATCTGAATAGCTGTCTCTTTTTTCCCCCCTAATTTTCTCTTTTAAAACTTTTTGGTGCAACATATGGTCTGAAAAATACGGTAGGTGTTAAAGGAGCCTTAAGGTTAGAAAGAAAATGCAGACATGCAGAAGTTTACATGCCAATTTAAGAGAACAGGATGAGGAATCTGCTTTACACATTGCAACCCTTATATAGCACTTTAAAGCTGTAATCTGGAAATAAATAAGAAAGGTTGTTAGGATCTACCCAAAATTTTGCTTAAACAAGGGTTATAATGTTGATCTCGAAAATCTTATTTTTTTCCACATGTGTATTGAGAATATCATATAATGTAATATAATTTGCAATTGAAAGTTCGCAAGAATACTCAAAAATTTGCAATCGAATCGAATTTCGATTGGAAAAATCTTAATTTAACTCAAATCAAATTTACTATATTTCGACCATCTCTACTTTAGAGCGGTCATTCCTATTACCTTGCTGAAAAATAGCTGTAACATTGACTCTCTGTGCATAATACTTTTTGAGCTACTAACTCAATATAAGTCAGTCAGTATTTTTTTGGCCTAGTGACTATTTGTACTAGTAATGGTCCACAGATATTCAATATTGACCGCAAATGACAGCTTTCAACCAACCATGTGAAGCCAGCCTGAAAAAACTAGAGCTGTGATTTATGTAAAGTAGTTAAACTGGGATTACTGCTACAACATGGAGCATTATAAAAAAAACATGCCGCAACTGCACTGTAAATCCAACGCTTTAAACACATTTTGCATGCATTGGTGTCCATGGCATGCCACTGTGTTGGTGTGGTGAAATGTTTCATTTTACTGCTCATTTCAAGTAAGCCTAAGGGCTTAATTTTATAATCACACTCTTCAATGTATGTGCAAACTATGTACTTTAAGGGCCTTTCTAAACAATCATGTCTTTCTTTATCCCACCAGGAAGACATCTTGACTATGTAGTTGTTGGCATATATCAAATAAATTAAAAGATTGCATAGTGAGCTTTACTCCCTATGCAAATTGGCTTACCTGTACAATTGGGGCCAGCATACCCAGGGAGACACTCACAGTAATAAGAGCCATTTGTATTTATACAAATAGAATTACTTGAACAGTTGTTGAGGGAAGGTGTAGCACATTCATTTGTATCTGTAACAGAAATAAACACTTTACAGTAAATGAAGGAACATGTCATGAAAAAAGGAAAACACAACTATATTGTTTATTTTGCTCAGATATGATAATGAGTGTAATAGGTTTTTTTTTAAACCCTGCAAAAACATACAGAAATGTGAATTATTAGTTAACATACCTGTACAGTAGATAGATGGATCTCCATTATAACCAGTGGCACAATAACAGGTGTAGCTTCCTAGTGTGTTGGTGCAAACAGCATTTTCTGCACAGATTGATGTGTTCATGCATTCATCAATGTCTAGAACAAGAAAATGGTAATTCCTTAAAATGTCTTAGATAACCCAATAATATATACTAAACTATCTATACAAAGTTTGACTTTTGTGATTTACATATTGATAATCAGTCTAAAGGCCTCTGTACACCTTACAATCAAATCATACAATTTCTGTACAATCAACTTTTCTTCTACCAAAACCATGTAATATGAGGACATTTCTAAACCTTCCAATCACTATGGATATGGTTATTTACTCATTCTGGGTCAGTTTTCAGAACTTGCTAGTATTTTTAACTATACTACAGGGACAACTAATATTTCTGTCATACTGCCCCAGGCACCAACTTACAAAACCTGATGTAAACTCAATATGTAAAAGTTTAATTTGTAAAGTTGTAAATTGTGGCTTAGGGCTCCAGGATTCTAAAATAATATACTTACATGCTGTTTACTGGAATTGTATGAGCGATTCGATATTTATGCGCCAGGCCTCCAAATGTTCAACTCCGGGTGCAATATTGTGGGTTGCCACTGATTCAATGGTTTTCTATAGGAATTTTCCTCAATATACTTTGAATGGACAGCCGAGATGACAGCATTACCCAACAAACACTGTGTTTAGAGATCTCAGCGGCTGCGGCCCAACCAGAAAGTGCGGGGTTGCTACGAGGGATCTTACTCATTGCAGGTAAGTTTTTTATGCTTTCCTCCCTATAATCAGCACTTCTAGTGCCATTCATTTAATAATGTTCTTCTGGTTGTAGGTCCGTTTTAAGTATGGCCATAACCAAGGAATTGGTCAATATATAAGCTATAACCTTCTTTATTTCTATAGTCAATAAATAGCAAATATAAGCAAAGTGCCCCATTGATATTGGTTCCTTTGAGAAAGGATCAACCAAGGGAATAATATTCAGATCACTTACCATCACAAAGATCAGGATTAACTGGATCGGTTATGTATCCTGTATTACAGGAGCAGTTGTACCCGGCATATGTATTGATACAAATCTGCTCACACACAGTTTTATTTGCAAAGCATTCATCTATATCTGTAAAAAAACAGGAAGCAGGTAAAACCATATTTTGATACTTGCTCATAGATTAATATACATATATATATATATTAATATGAAATGATTGTCTTCTTCTCACCATAGCATTTTATCCCATCCCCATGCAGTCCAACAGGACAAGATGAGCACCAGTAGCCATCATCAGGAGGGGGATTGTCTATACAGGATGACATATTAAAACAGCTATTCTGCAGGCAACCATTATAATCTTCAGTGCAGAACTCCCCTGTCCATCCAGAAGAACAATTGCAAGCTGCAGTCTAAATACAAAATATTAATTACACAGAGTGTTGTACTACAAACATCCATAGTATGTACATACAATGTTTTTGAAATTGTTGAGTAGTGTGCCAGGAACATGAAAGAGCATGTGTTATAAAGTTACAGAACTAATAAAGACAAGTAAGGACAATACCATAAACTTGGAGTTGTTCGTCTCACTCCTCAGCACGCCGTTCTCATAGTCACATGTAGCATTGTTGCTGCAGTTGCACAGTATAAATGTGAGGCCTAGTTCTGCAGTAGCTCCAGAGTTGTTGGCTATGACAGTTGCGAACACGGGTGTGAAAGAAGAAGGTAGCCACCTAAGTGTACCGTTTTCTGTCAACAATAACAAAGACGTGATTCAGTACAGTTAATTCATTCATTTGATATGTAACCAAAAATTGCTCTCTCTCTCTCTGACTTTAATTATATGACTGTGTATGTGTTGTGTTGTTGGCACGTGTCAGTAAACTCAAACTGGCAGTTGGGTTTACTGAGACTTGAATGCAACCATGAAGCTCATGATACAGGATTGTGTAATAGTAAAATAAATGATAGAGCCAGAGCATGGGGGCACGGGGGCCTGACAGGGGGCAGGACATCCCGAAAGTGACGTCGGGAGGCGGACTGGAGCATCAAAAAAAGGGGTGGCAGTGACGTTGTCCTTTTTGGATTCTGGACATCCCTGCCCGCTCTGTTTCTTAGCTTGTGGGTTGCTTTTACGGTACGGGTGGTTGGAATGGGTTAGGGGGTTTGCTTTTGTACTTTTATTTCCTTGTTACTTGTTTTTCACAGCATTGGTGGGCCCCTGGCAGTGCCCAAGCAGAATATTTACTGTGTAATAGGTTGACGTGCTGGTGAAGGAGGCAGTCACCGGAAGTTCTACGTTGTGCTCCGGTGCAGGGTCAATGACCCAAGGTGACAAGGATAAAACAGGGTGGGAGGAGGCAACGAAGACAGAGTACCCATTGAGCTGGTGGAGGTGTGGTTGGTGGCTGGTACTGGAGGTGGTGGTGTAATTTAGGCTGATGTTTATTTAATGTTTTGGGGGGCAATGTCAGGCACCAAATGTTTTGCACATTTGTTAAAGCTGTGGCATAAGTACATAGGCATTTACAGTGTCCTCCTGAATTCTGAGCCGTTATTCTCATGTAGGCTGAACCTGCATACACTACACTCAAGTTGAATGAAAAAATATTGGAGGAGACATGGCTAATCATTGCTTATTCACAAACCTGCAGCTTATCAATTAGGACTTGGCCACACCTAGTACAGACAGGAACATTTAAAAATGTGAAAAGGTAAACCATTCTAACCATTTTTATTGTTGTGATGTTTATTTCAATAACATATATTTATTTGTCAATAATATATATATATATATATATATATATACAGCTCATTGTACTTACACAGATCCAGCATTAAAGTGAAAAAAAATCTTATTTGGTTATTAGGAATTTTTATTAATATTACATTGCCATACCTGAAAGTGTGATGTCGGGGGATGTAGTTTCGAGACTGAGAACAGAGTTTGCAGCAGAGTAGCTAATCAGTACATGTTCTCCCAAGGAGCAATTGACAGTTGCAGGGCCAGAGATAGTTGGAGGGAAAATCTCTAGAATAAGAAGAATTACAACAAATTTTAATATGGGAAGTTTAAAGGGATCAGTAGTAGTAACAAGATTAACCATAGCATGATTTTATGTAACAATTTGTCAGAAATTTTTCTCCCTACTAAAATTAGAACAATGGCCTCTCATTTGCTAAAAAATCTGCTGAATCCCCTAGTGAAACCTAATTCTATTAAAGCATCTTTTTGATGGTGTGGCAATGATGAAACACTAGCCTTATATTCCAACCAGTGGCTTTAATGTACCTGCTGCATATACTGTACCTGCTTACAGAACAGTTGGATATAAATATATCAGGGGGGCATGGTTAGTGTTAAGCTGGCCATACATGGATAGTTTTTTCTTTGTTTAGCGAACCATCAATCACAGTGCACATTTGTGGCAATCAATCGAATGCTGCCCACCTGGAATCAACATGTTGGAAAATCCCTGTTCCTTTGCCATTGCTTTGGATGGGGACACTCGGCCAGGGTTACTTCTTAACCATTCAGTGTGCAATATTAGCTGTTCATACATTTTCCTGCCTACTGATTTGTGTCAGCACTGCCTATGCTATTTAAGTCCTTTCGCTCTGAGCTGAAGTATCTGAGAGAAAGGTTTGTATCGTCAATTGGTTAATTTGTGAGGCTTCTGAATCACAGGGCAACAGGATTGGTGTGACGGACCAGCAACCAAAAGCTACATGTACTGAAGCTGCCTAGCCTCCAGCAGTAATTTATGCAAATGTTATTGCCTGAGGACTGTATTTAGGATACTGCAATAACCCCAGTGCTAGACAGTCAATACAGAGTGCCTATCTCACACAAGTGGTAATATGGACACACGCTGGACAAGATAGAGCCGTCAGAAGCGCCAGGGGGTTAAATCGGTTTTAAACACAAATAAAAAAAACCCACACATACATTAAATAGACGCAATACTCACTTGTCAGCAAAACGGCTACACAAATAAACACAAAACATACTTACCTTATTCACCTTCAGTTCTGATGCCGGCATCTTAGATCCTGGAGACGTGAAGCTGCTTCCACCATCACTGCCCCCCCCTCTCCCCCCTCCACTCCACCTCCTCTCCTACAGAGACTAGGCTGTCTCCACTCTGTCGGAGCTGGAAAGCTCCGTGGGGGGAGGGGGTGTGGTGGGGTGAATCAGCTGCTTGATGAGATGTGTCTCTGGACGGGAGATAATCTCTTATCACTGATGACAGCTCAAGTCTTGCAAGACATGAGACCGGGCAGACCTGCAGTTCCTGCATGGGACAGTTGTCCCAAATGCCATTGTGACTGCCTCAGCGCGATGTAAGTAAATTTTTTTCTAAGTGTGGATCTCAGCAGTATCGGCTGACCCACAGCTAATACCGCTGAGTGACCTACCAGGTGGTAGGTCCGCTTTCATATGTACACTAGGCACTACATGTGTTGTGATGGGTACCTTAGATATTGGGATACTGTGGAAACCCCTTAAGTAACTCCCTTTTGTGAGTTCATCCCAGAATCACTGTTTGGCATGTGAATGAGCAGCATTTTGGGACATGTAGCAAGACATGTAGCAAGAGAAGTTCTCCTTATGTATACAGGAGGGTGTGCTCCCCAAACAGGAAGTTTGGGACACGTCTGACAAAGGAAAACAGAGGAAGGAACATAGAATAAATAGTAATAAAGGGGTTACAAAAAAAAGAAATGCCCTTTATTTATTACAATGTGTGTTGCTCTATTCGTGAGGGTTTAATATGACTTTAACTTGTGTCCTCAGACATAAAACATCTGTGCCAAGATATGTTATAAGACAGACAACCAGGTGACACTTACCTATCAGAGATCTCCTGTCACTATAAACATTATTACTAGCCATAGTAGCAGATCCCACAGCAAAGTTTCCAGTGCTGAGAATATCATAGAGACAGTCTGT
>CM070035.1:62777845-62795186 GCA_036250615.1 Ptychadena robeensis | reverse complement strand
TGTGCTTGGTGGCTCTGAAGATGGATTCAGAGAAATGCTGAGTTCAGATGTCAATAGAGACGATGTAGATGGACGTCCTTTAGATGAAGATTCAATGCTTATATTTTCACTGGCTGCACCAGTGTGTATTGTTGTGACAATACCTGATGATGTCTCTTTAGTACTGATTTCTTGGGTCACTATGGAAGGAAGTGGGCTGGTGAATTCGGAAGTAGATTTTGTATCTGTGCTAAAGTTTGTTTTGAAAGGAGTAGAAGTTGTGCTTGGTGGCTCTTTAGATGGAGTCAGAGAAATGCTGAGTTCAGATGTTAATAGAGATGATGTAGAAGGAGGTTCTGTAGATGTAGAGTCAATGCTTATATTTTCAGTTGTTGCACCGGTGTGTAGTGTAGTAACAATACCTGATGACGTCTCTTCACTACTTATGTTTTGCGTCACTGTGGAAGAAAGTAAGCTGGTTAATTCGGAAGTAGATTGTGTATCTGTGCTGAAGTCTGTTATGAAATGAGTGGAAGTTGTGCTTGGTGGCTCTGTAGATGGAGTCAGAGAAATGCTTTGTTCTGATGTTATTAAGGATGATGTTGTTGGAGGTTCTGTAGATCTAGAGTCAATGCTTATGTTTTCAGTGGCTGTACCTGTGAGTACCGTTGTGACAATACTTGAGGATGTCTCCTCGGTACTGATTTCTTGAGTCACTGTGGAACGAAGTGGGCTGGTGAATTCGGAGGTTGATTTTGCATCTGTGCTGAAGTCTGTTGTGAAATGAGTAGAAGTTGTGCTTGGTTGCTCTGAAGATGGATTCAGAGAAATGCTGAGTTCAGATGTCAATAGAGATGATGTAGATGTAGGTTCTGGAGATCTAGAGTCAATGCTTATATTTTCAGTGGCTGTACCAATGCGTATTGTTGTGACAATACCTGAAAATGTCTCTTCAGTACTGATTTCTTGAGTCACTGTAGAAGGAAGTGGGCTGGTGAATTCAGATGTAGTTTTTGTATCTGTGCTGAAGTCTGTTTTGAAATGAGTTGAGGTTGTGCTTGGTGGCTCTGTAGATGTAGTCAGAAAAATGCTTTGTTGCGATGTTAATAGAGATGACGTTGTTGGAGGTTCTGCAGATCTAGAGTCAATGCTTATATTTTCAGTTGCTGTATCTGTGAGTACTGTTGTGAAAATACTTGAGGATGTCTCCTCAGTACTGATTTCTTGAGTCGCTGTGGAGGCAAGTGGGCTGGTGACTTTGGAGGTAGATTGTGTATCTGTGCTGAAGTCTGTTGTGAAATGAGTGGAAGTTGTGCTTGGTGGCTCTGAAGATGGAGTCAGAGAAATGAGTTCAGATGTCAATAGAGATGATGTAGATGGAGGTTCTGTAGATGAAGATTCAATGCTTATATTTTCAGTGGCTCCACCGATGTGTATTGTTGTGACAATACTTGAGGATGTCTCTTTAGTACTGATTTCTTGAGTAACTGCAGAGGCAAGTGGGCTGGTGAATTCGGATGTAGATTTTCCATCTGTGCTGAAGTTTGTTGTGAAATGAGTGGAAGTTGAGCTTGGTGGCTCTGAAGATTGATTCAGAGAAATGCTGAGTTCCAATGTTAATAGAGATGATGTAGATGGAGGTTCTGTAGATGTAGAGTCAATGCTTATATTTTCAGTTGCTGCACCGGTGTGTAGTGTTGTAACAATACGTGATGACGTCTCATCACTACTTATGTCTTGCGTCACTGTGGAAGAAAGTAAGATGGTTAATTTGGAAGTAGATTGTGTATCTGTGCTGAAGTCTGTTATGAAATGAGTGGAAGTTGTGCTTGGTGGCTCTGTAGATGGAGTCAGAGAAATGCTTTGTTCCGATATTAATAAAGATGATGTTGTTGGAGGTTCTGTAGATCTAGAGTCAATGCTTATATTTTCAGTGGCTGTACCTGTGAGTACCATTGTGACAATACTTGATGATGTCTCCTCGGTACTGATTTCTTGAGTCACTGTGGAACGAAGTGGGCTGGTGAGTTCGGAGGTAGATTTTGCATCTGTGCTGAAGTCTGTTGTGAAATGAGTAGAAGTTGTGCTTGGTGGCTCTGAAGATGGATTCAGAGAAATGCTGAGTTCAGATGTCAATAGAGATGGTGTAGATGGAGGTTCTGTAGATGTAGAGTCAATGCTTATATTTTCAGTTGCTGCACCGGTGTGTATTGTTGTGACAATACTAGATGAAGTCTCTTCACTACTGATTTCTTGCGTCACTGTGGAAGAAAGTGGGCTGGTTAATTTGGAAGTAGTATTTGTATCTGTGCTGAAGTCTGTTGTGAAATGAGTAGAGGTTGTGCTTGGTGGCTCTGTAGATGGATTCAGAGAAATGCTTTGTTCCGATGTTAATAGAGATAATGTAGAGGGAGGTTCTGTAGATTTAAAGTCAATGCTTATATTTTCAGTGGCTTTACCATTGCGTATTGTCGTGACAATACCTGATGATGTCTCTTCAGTACTGATTTCTTGAGTAACTGCAGAGGCAAGTGGGCTGGTGAATTCGGAGGTAGATTTTCCATCTGTGCTGAAGTCTGTTGTGAAATGAGTGGAAGTTGAGCTTGGTGGCACTGAAGATGGATTCAGAGAAATGCTGAGTTCAGATGTCAACAGAGATAGTGTAGATGGAGGTTCTGAAGATGTAGAGTCAATACTTATATTTTCAGTTGCTGCATCGGTGCGTATTGGTGTGACAATACCTGATGATGTCCCTTCAGTACTGATTTCTTGCATCACTGTAGAAGGAAGTGGGCTGGTGAATTCGGAGGTAGATTGTGTATCTGTGCTGAAGTCTGTTGTGAAATGAGTTGAGGTTGTGCTTGGTGGCTCTGTAGATGGAGTCAGAGAAATGCTTTGTTCTGATGTTAATAAAGATGATGTTGTTGGAGGTTCTGTAGATCTAGAGTCAATGCTGATATTTTCAGTGGCTGCAACTGTGAGTACCGTTGTGACAATACTTGAGGATGTCTCCTCAGTACTGATTTCTTGGGTCACTGAGGAAGGAGGTGGGCTGGTGAGTTCGGAGGTAGATTTTGCATCTGTGCTGAAGTCTGTTGTGAAATGTGTGGAAGTTGTGCTTGGTGGCTCTGAAGATGGAGTCGAAGAAATGCTGAGTTCAGATGTTAATAGAGATGATGTAGATGGAGGTTCTGTAGATGTTGAGCCAATGCTTATATTTTCAGTTGCTGCACCGGTGTTTATTGTTGTAAGAATATCTGATGACGTCTCTTCACTACTTATTTCTTGCGTTACTGTGGAAGAAAGTAAGCTGGTGAATTTTGAAGTAGATTGTGTATCTGTGCTGAAGTCTGTTATGAAATGAGTAGAGATTGTGCTTGGTGGCTCTGTAGATGAAGTCAGAGAAATGCTTTGTTCCGATGTTAATAAAGATAATGTTGTTGGAGGTTCTGTAGGTCTAGAGTTAATGCTTATATTTTCAGTGGCTGTACCTGTGAGTACCGTTGTGACAATACTTGAGGATGTCTCCTCAGTACTGATTTTTTGAGTCACTGTGGAACGAAGTGGGCTGGTGAATTCGGAGGTAGATTTTGCATCTGTGCTGAAGTCTGTTGTGAAATGAGTAGAAGTTGTGCTTGGTGGCTCTGAAGATGGATTCAGAGAAATGCTAAGTTCAGATGTTAATAGAGATGATGTAGATGGAGGTTCTGTAGATGAAGATTCAATGCTTATATTTTCACTGGCTGCACCGGTGTGTATTGTTGTGACAATACCTGATGATGTCTCTTTAGTACTGATTTCTTGGGTCACTATGGAAGGAAGTGGGCTGGTGAATTCGGAAGTAGATTTTGTATCTGTGCTAAAGTCTGTTTTGAAATGAGTAGAAGTTGTGCTTGGTGGCTCTGTAGATGGAGTCAGAGAAATGCTGAGTTCAGATGTTAATAGAGATGATGTAGATGGAGGTTCTGTAGATGTAGAGTCAATGTTTATATTTTCAGTTGTTGCACCGGTGTGTAGTGTTGTAACAATACCTGATGACGTCTCTTCACTACTTATGTCTTGCGTCACTGTGGAAGAAAGTAAGCTGGTAAATTTGGAAGTAGATTGTGTATCTTTGCTGAAGTCTGTTGTGAAATGAGTGGAAGTTGTGCTTGGTGGCTCTGAAGATGGAGTCAGAGAAATGAGTTCAGATGTCAATAGAGATGATGTAGATGGAGGTTCTGTAGATGGAGATTCAATGCTTATATTTTCAGTGGCTCCCCCGGTGTGTATTGTTGTGACAATACTTGATGATGTCTCTTTAGTACTGATTTCTTGAGTAACTGCAGAGGCAAGTGGGCTGGTGAATTCGGATGTAGATTTTCCATCTGTGCTGAAGTCTGTTGTGAAATGAGTGGAAGTTGAGCTTGGTGGCACTGAAGATGGATTCAGAGAAATGCTGAGTTCCGATGTTAATAGAGATGATGTAGATGGAGGTTCTGTAGATATAAAGTCAATGCTTATATTTTCAGTGGCTGCACCGGTGTGTATTGTTGTGACAATACCTGATGACGTATCTTCACTACTTTTTTCTTGCGTCACTGTGGAAAGAAGTGGGCTGGTGAATTCGGAGGTAGATTTTGCATCTGTGCTGAAGTCTGTTGTGAAATGAATGGAAGTTGTGCTTGGTGGCTCTGAAGATCGAGTCAGAGAAATGAGTTCAGGTGTCAATAGAGATGATGGAGATGGAGGTTCTGTAGATGTAGAGTCAATGCTTATATTTTCAGTGGCTGTACCAATACGTATTGTTGTGACAATACCTGAAGATGTCTCTTCAGTTCTGATTTCTTGAGTGACTGTGGAAGAAAGTGGGCTGGTTAATTTGGAAGTAGATTGTGTATCTGTGCTGAAGTCTGTTGTGAAATGAGTGGAAGTTGTGCTTGGTGGCTCTGAAGATGGAGTCAGAGAAATGCTGAGTTCAGATGTCAATAGAGATGATGTAGTTGGAGGCTCTGTAGATGTAGAGTCAATGCTTATATTATCAGTGGTTGTACCCGTGCGTATCGTTGTGACAATACCTGCTGATGTCTCCTCAGTACTGATTTCTTGAGTCGCTGCGGAGGCAAGTGGGCTGGTGAATTCGGAGGTAGATTTTCCATCGGTGGTGAAATGAGGGGAAGTTGTGCTTTGTGGCACTGAAGATGGATTCAGAGAAATGCTGAGTTCAGATGTCAAAAGAGATGATGTAGATGGAGGTTCTGTAGATCTAGAGTCAATGCTTATATTTTGAGTGGCTGTACTGGTGGGTATCGGTGTGAAAATCCCTGACGATGTCTCTTCAGTACTGATTTCTTGGGTTACTGTGGAAGGAAGTGGGCTGGTGAATTTTGAGGTAGATGTTGTATCTGTGCTGAAGTCTGTTGTTAAATGAGTGGAAGTTGTGGTTGGTGGCTCTGAAGATGGAGTCAGAGAAATGCTTAGTTCAGATGTCAATAGAGATGATGTAGTTGGAGGTTCTGTAGATGAAGATTCAATGCTTATATTTTCAGTGGCTTCACCAGTGAGTTTCGTTGTGACAATACTTGATGATGTCTCTTCAGTACTGATTTCTTGGGTCACTGTGGAAGGAAGTGGGCTGGTGAATTTGGAAGTAGATTTTGTATCTGTGCTGAAGTCTGTTGGGAAATGAGTAGAGGTTGTGCTTGGTGGCTCTGTAGATGGAGTCAGAGAATTGCTGAGTTCTGATGTTAATAGAGATGAGGTAGATGCAGGTTCTGTAGATTTAGTGTCAATGCTTATATTTTCAGTGGCTGTACTGGGGCGTATCGTTGTGACAGTATCTGATGATGTCTCCTCAGTACTGATTTCTTGAGTCGCTGCAGAGGCAAGTGGGCTGGTGAATTCGGAGGTAGATTTTGCATCTGTGCTAAAATCTGTTGTAAATCTAGTAGAAGTTGTAATTGGAGGCTTTGTAGATGGTGGAAGAGAAATGGTAGGTGTTAATACAGATGATGTAGTTTGTGGTTCTGTATATGTAGAGCCAATAGTAGTAATATTTTCAGCAGTTGACGTCCCAGAATTGCTTGCTGCGTCTGAAACTGATATCTGATTTGTGCTTGATACTTCCCTTGATGCTGTTGGTGATGTTAAGCTTAAAGTAGGTGAGATTGCTGTAGGTGACTGATTTGTGTAAGTGCCAGATGGTATAGAATCAAACTTTGTTGATTGCTCCAATGTTGAAGAAGCAAAGGCACTTTCTCTTTGTATCGTGGTTTCAGTTGATATTCTTTGGGATTCTGATGATGATTCATATGTCATCATTTTCTCTGTGATGAAGGAAGAAGATATGTTAGTAGACTGTGAGGCATGCACTGGATTCATACTGGGTTCTGATGTTGAAATAATATTAGATATAGTAGAGAAGTCAGAAGATGAGGAAAGAGAACCTTTAGAGTCTGTAGAGACTAAGGATGTAGACATTGCTTCTGCAGATATGAAGTCAATGGTTGCTCTATATTCAGAGGTTGACAACTCAGTTGCGCTTGTTTCTTCGGAAGTAGAAACCATATTTATTCTTGTTGTGTCCCTTGGTGATGTTGAGATGACAGACAAGGATTGCTCTATTGTGGTAGTTTCTGATAAGTTATATTGTAATTCAGTTGGCTGCTCGGTTGTAGGAGAAGTAGAGGCATTATTGCTTACAAGCACTGTATCAGGGATTAAAGTGGTTTGAGTTTTTAAAGACGACTCATCTGTATTCATGTTCTGAGTAGATGAGAAATCAGATGTTCCAGGGAAATCTGAAGTATAATGTGGAGATGTTCTGCTCTGAGTGGGGGAAAACACAGGAGGTGCACTTGTTTCTTCTGAGGAAGAAGAGATAGGAATACTGTGTTCTGAAGTAGATAATGTTATGGTAGTCAGAGCATCAACAGATGTTCTAGAAGATTTTTCTGTATTTCCAGAATTTGGTAGATTGGATGTATATTTTGCTGTAGGAGGAGAATAAAAATTTGAACTTGGAGTTTCCATCAAAGTTAAATCTGATGATGTTGTGTGTAAAGAAGTTGGCATTTCATTTGGTTTACTTGTGGAAGTTTCAGATGAAATAGAAAGTAACTCGTTAGATGAGACAGCAGTTGGGGAATCCAAAGCATTTGTATTTTCAGCAGGGTTACTTGTGAATATTGTTGTCTTAATACTTGATGATGTCTCTCCACTTCTTATTTCTTGTGATGACATGGAAGCCATTGGGCGAGTGAATTCAGAATTATATTTTGCATCTGTGCTCGATTCTGTTGTGAAAAGTGTTGAAGTTGTACTTGGTGGCTCTGTAGATGGTGAGAGAGAAATTCTGAGTTTGGATGTTAATACAGATGATGTTGTTTGAGGTTCTGTAGATGTAGAGTCAATGGTTATAATATTTTCAGAGGTTGACATCCCAGATTTGCTTGCTGCTTCTGAAACTGATATCTGATTTGTACTTGAATCTTCCCTTGATTCTGTTGGTGATGTTAAACTTGAGGTAGGTGAGATTGTGGTAGGTGACTGATTTGTGGAAGTGCCAGTTGGAATAGAATTAAACTCCGTAAATTGCTCAAATGTTGAAGAAGCAAATACACTTTCTCTTTTTAGTGTTGTTTCCGATGATATTGTTCCTTGGGTTTCGGATGATGCTTCATGTGTGGTCATGTTCTCTGTGGTTAAGGAAGGAGATGTGCTAGTAAACTGTAAGTCAGAAGCCCTTGGTTCTGTAGAGAACTCTATGGATGTAGACATTGCTTCTGCAGATGTAAAGTCACTGGTTGATTTATATTCAGAGCTTGACAATTCAGTTGCGCTTGTTGCATCTGTAGTAGGAGCCATATTTATTCCTGATGTTTCCCTTGGTGATGTTGAGATTGAAGACAAGGATTGCTCTTTTGTGGTTGTTTCAGATAAGTTATATTGTAATTCAGTTGACTGCTCGGTTGTAGTAGAAGTAGAGGCATTATTGCTTAAAACCACCGTATCAGGGATTATTGTGGTTTGAGTTTTTAAAGACAACTCATCTGTATTCATGTTCTGAGTAGATGAGAAATCAGATATTCCAGGGAAATCTGAAGTATATTGTGGAGGTGTACTGCTCTGTGTTGTGTAAAATACAGGAGATGTAATGGCTTCCTCTTTGGACGAAGAGATAGGAATACTTTGTTCTGAAGAAGATACCACTGTGCTAGTCAGAGGTTCAACAGATGTTCTATAAGATGTTTCTAAGGTTGGTAGATTGGATGTATATGTTGCTGTTGAAGAAGAATATAAATACTTACCTGGCGTTTCCATCAACGTTGCATCTGGAGATGCTGGGTTTGAAGAAGTAGGCACTTTATGTGGTTGACTTGTGGATGTTTCATAAGTAAAAGAATTGAACTCTGTAGACAGAACAAAAGTTGGGCTATCTGAGTCATCTGTATTTTGTATAGTTTCTGAAGTATCTGCAGGATGTTTGTTGTGAAAATAATGTCAGTTTGTTTAAAGAGGTAAATTTACTGTTTATGATTTTAAAGATATAAAAAAATTATTTGCTTATTTAGCTTAGCATTGTCACTTAATACTAGGTGGTAAAGCAATTATTATGTTTTTGTTGATCCTATATCTCTAATGGATGATCTTAAATCAGGATAGACATTAAACTCATCTGATCATGCTGGAAGTGATGTCACAGAATGTCAATTTGGTATTTGGATCATGGAAGTGACACTCAACACAGCAGGTCTGCTTTCCAAATACAGGAAGTACTTTACAATGTCACTTTCAGGGTCTAAAGCATCTTATACAACCTACATTAAATGGAGCTCATTTTTATTTATTTTTGTACATAATTTATTCATCCTTTAAGGTTGTTTTCCATTCCCCTACAAGTGTTAAATGCTTACAGTAATCTCTTGTGTTCTCCCTTTCTAATGCAGTGCCATAAATTCTGCTTTGTGAGTGGTGATTAGAGATGGTCTGCAATGCCCCTAAAGCAGGGTACAGACGTGGAGATATAGGTCAAATCGATGGCCAATTCGAGCGCCGTGTGAGCTCACGGCCATCTATTTGACCCATATAATCTGCCCCCATCTCTGTTTTCGAGTGGGACAAATCAATCACTCGAAAACAGCCATATCGGACATGACCGTAATACGGCCGATGTCAAATGCTTTGCCTAGAGACCGCGGGTCTCCAGGCAAAGCTCGGCTCAGGAGGAGAAGCCGGGGAGAGACAGTTCTGCTCTCCCCAGCTCCTCTGATATCTGACAGCAGCGTGATGACATCATCCCGCTGCTGCAGGGTACATCGGACGGCTCGAATATCGAGCTGTCTATACCCTGCTTTAGGATGGTATCATCACTGAAAATTACTCAAGATATAATGAAGGGTCCAGGGTATACTAGAATTAATGTACTACTCTAACTCAAAATCAAGTGGAATTTGTATTTTGATTATGAACTGTGCTAGAGCAATGTTTTGGTTTTTCAAATGTTCCCAAGTCCCTTCACTGCATCTCCAGCTATCTAGGTGATGATAAAATGTTCAGGGGTTTTGCTAGTCAGCTAGTCAAAACAATTTGAGCATCTCTAGTGCATAACCATGGGCAACTCTCACATCAGCATCTGAAACTATATGTGAATTGAGCCCTCAAGCTGCCCAACTTACAGACAGTAAGCATAGAGCCATAGTAAAGATCCACCCACAGGCATATGTTTCATATGCTTCCACTCTCTGTGTCTGAGCTAGAAGCATTAATCCAGCTTTAACTTACATAAGCAGAGCCAGATAGAAGTAATGCCCTTCTGATGCTCTTTTATCTGGCTCTGCTTCTGAATTGTTTATGTCAGCATTATTTGCATACAGTAAACATAGTTCTAGGGGATAATTGTTTTCTTTTAATACATTTAAAAAGGTTATAATTTGTTAAAAAGGCTAGAAAAGATTTTTGAAAAGGCGGGGGTTGTGTTTTTTTGTCTTGAATTTATCCAATTGTGTATAAAGGTGTTTGCAAATTTCACTATCTGTAAATAATCTGTACTGTAGGTAATGAAACAGTCTTAGTAAAAGAAATCAAATAGTTGGGAAAATATTAGATTGCAGATTTTAGTAAATTGGCAGTAATTACAAAGATTGTTTTCTAATCAGACATGAATGTGTTTGCAAACTGTAGCCCCATATATAAAGGCTGCATTTCAGCCTTCTTTCCATGGACCCCTTTGATGAATCATTGATTGAACAAAAATGTATTGGTTGATCAGAAAACATTTAACCAACAATATGGGTGGCTAGTCCCCAGGACTTTAATGGCACAATCAATATTCACAATCATAAAATTTAAACATCATTGTATTAAGATCAATTAAAAAGAATATACTGTTAATACATGTGAATCATCAACACTTATTACAGTGATAATGTTTCCACCAGTAGTTTCCTCTATTCAATATATAATAAACCAATGGGTAACTCTCAACGTGTTTCGCCCCCTAACTAGTTATTATAAATCATTCATTAAAGCATATTCTTCCATAAGGTATCTCTTTAGCTTTATTTATATCTACAATATTACAAACAATCATAACTACATTACAATCAGACAAACATGTACCTTCAAGACAATAAAACTGTCTACTCTATCAGCTTTCAGTACTTTAACATTTACATTATTAACTATTATCTATCACTAACTCACCCTAACATGACACTTATGTCTACTCAGCACACATCATCAAAATAAATGATCATGCATTATCATATGCATTCATTAGCATCTGACATTATTAAAGATGAAAGCTAGCAGGGGGCTTAAACCTGATGAAGGGTTCTAAGACATCCTAATGCTTATGTAACATTTGTGCATCAAACATTGCACAGCATTCACAGCACAACTTCTGTGCATACAGGGACTTTTAAGGCCCACAAATCGAAAATTGTCAAATTGGCATTGCTAAGGGCTTGATAGGGGTTATAACAGACACCTCTCCTGTGTAGAGGACCAGTGTGTATTATTATCACTATTAAAAACTGTTGAATACTGTAATGCAATTCTAAATTTGGTAAGCACATCCCACAGATATTAGCACTCCATGCATTTGTACACACTAGTGATGTCAAGCCACTCTACAGTTCTCTTATTGGAGTTGTCCATTGATGACCGAAGATTATGCAACACTGTACAAATTGTTATAGCAGTAGATTTACATGGTATGAACCATTATGGGCTTTATTTATATAGTGGTGATATCTCAGGCAATGTTTTATAGAGTCCTAGAATATAACACATTTGTTAAAACCTTTTGGGAGGAGGATTGACACAAACTATCCACACTACTGACTAAATATATTTGGAACATACGGAGATATTCTTTCTTTTTACAGTGAAATTGATTAAGGCCTGTTTACGTAAGGAATCATTCACACGGTTGGTGTGGTGTTTCAACAGACTGATCTCCGATCTCCCCAAAAATTGCCTCCATCTGGGGAACTTAATACTTCCAAATTTTTCCATGTAATAATGGGGCAGAAATTTTTAATAATACACAACAAATAAAAAACAAAAAATATACAAATAACACCATTTTTCAGTTTTTCATACTGACTGCAACTTTCACTAATGAAAGCTGGCAAAAGCAATATGCAACAGATCAGAAATTCCTTTAAACACTCTCTGCCACTTTTGAAGTAGCAGTTTTATTGGACCACCAAGCAAATTTTTTTTTGCCAATGATGATGCACGTTTGGTGCTGCTGATCTTAACTTTTAAGTCATTGCTACAAAAAAAAGATGAGGATCAATTAAAAGAGCTTCTGACTGGGTTAATAGTGATTTTTCATCTTGCTCTCATTTGTGTCTACAGGTAGAAATTGAAAAATTCTATGCCAGGCAATATAAATCTATTTTTACAGAACTTGATAATAATTTATACTGGTTTATGGTTACTGGCACTGGTACATAAAAAGTAAAAGAAATAAAGGTTAAAGACTTGCTAAAGAAAAACTTGTTTTAGAAAATCGTTGTTAACAAGTAATTACCTTCCACTAATCAATAGGAATCCTTTGCAAAAGAGCACAATGAACCATTAAACTTAAGGGCAAAACCATCTATAATGGTAATGAACAACAGTCATTGGAAGGCACAGTGAGAGGTGATAATCCCTAAACAAACAAAATAGTGTTTACTGTGTCACACCTTTTTATCTAATGTTATTGTATAACCCCTGGAAAGAACGTTGTAGGCAGTAGGCAGTAGACAGTGTTGGTTGATTTTGTTAGGCTAATATCCACTGGATCAGGTAAAAATCTCCATGCCCTGTCTAGTTCATTAAATGAAACGTTATAAGGGTTTCTGTATTGCTAATCCTTAAAGAAAGTCCTTGTGTGGGATGTTTCCCCTGTCTTTTTATTATTTATATTATTTACATGCACAGCTGGAACAAATTTTTTTTAGCCTTTTGTCTTAAATTTCAACAAAATAATGAAAAACTTTTAAACAATTATGCAATTACTACTAGTGTTGAGTAGCATATGATATATTCGAATTTGCATAATTTCGCAAATATACAAAGACATATTCTAAATTCACAAAATTCAATTAGTCTGTATTCTATTGCCTTCCACTGCGTGTGCCCGTGCGCATAGATTCACAAAGTTTCGCAATGCAGTTTTACAGCTTCTCTTCCTCATTCTGTGATCTTAGCCAGCACGAGCGAAGTGTGTATTGTGCATATCCATTCGCAATGCGCACACATATGCGCGATGTATGCCGGTAAACAATGTTGAAGCATAATATGATAATTATCCGCCATTACGAATATCTGCACGCACATTCGCGAAATATTGCGAATTCTCGAATGACAGATATTTGTAGAATATTTTCGAATTTCGAATATTCTCGCTGAACACTAATTACTACTATGGTTGTATGGTGCTGGATTAACCTGCTTATTAGTGCACCTACAGCTTAAAGGTTGCGGAACAGGGAATTTCCTGTCTATTGTTCATTGTACAATCTGTATCGTCACAGCTCTGAATCTTATGCTTCATAGTATGTTTTATCTGTACAGAGCTATATTTGTTTGATGTTTAGGACATTCTAATTACATTTCTAAAATGATTACAACCTGTGCAGAGACAATACAATTGTAGGGAAAAGTAAACCAGTCAGGTCACAGGCCACGGCTTTCAGTTAGTTTTCCCTCTGGTCAAGCTGTGTTGAGCATATTCTTGCAAATTTTTGCATAGAACTCTATTGACCCCTTTGTCTTCCACCAGCCCTGACCTAGCTTGACCCTGACTATATTCCTTGCCTGGATTGTAACCCATATATGTCCTCTGTCTTTGTCTTTGCATTCGTCTGTCTCCGTTAGAAACCTTGCTCAGTTTGTTTAGCATTAGACGATTAGCCTAAAGGGACTGAGTGGGGGCTTATCTTCAGATGAAAATTTCAGCATATAATGAGCATTGATGTCTGGGCTGCATTCAGGCACCAGCCTCTGCTTGTATTTTTCAGAGAAAAAAATCGTCAGTTCTCTACCAGGCCTTACATTAGGTGAAGAAGATTGCATGACCTATTATACATTTAAGAAATAATAAGTCAAATTGCAAAAGCAATCTGTGAAAAGTTTATCTTTCCATACAGACTAATGCTAGGCATACAAGCACAAGCTTCCTCGATAACGAGCTGCATCACCTCTGCATTATCTATACCAGGGTTTACCACCATGTTGGTTCCCTGTTCGACCAAGCATTTTTCTATCGATTCTTATCGAATAAAGGCTGGACTGCTCTATTTCTAAGGCCCCCCCATACATGTTTCGATGTTCCCGTTCCATCGACCTAAACCAATCGATTTAAAAGTCGATCGATCAAAAATTGATGCCTGTCCACATGGTTCCATCAACCTACCGTAGCTTGATCTAAATTGGACAAAAGTTTGATCAAAAAATGATCGGACATGTTGGAAAATTTTGATCGATCGAATTTACATAGAATGTTATTTTGTTGTGCCCGACCGATTTTGTCTCGATTAAAATAATAAGCATACTATACATCCATTGGCAGACATTTTGGTGTGTTTACGATCAACTTCCTTCAATTATTCTTTTGATCAAATCAACATCTATCAAATATTGGTTTCTCCATGTGGAAGGTAGTTCGACCGTACCCAACGCCGATCATAAATTATGATCGAATCTGACATAGATTGTAGGGAAATTGAAACGTGTATGGGGGCCTTTAATAGATTCAAACACTGTGCTAAATTGTGCTATAATTTATTTACAAAATAGAGCCGCGTATGCCTAGAAAGAGCCTCACGCCACCCTCCATGTTCGGGTAGATGCCTGAAAAGTGGCTGGAGGTGTCTCATGTCGCATTTTCTCGCCTTTATCGCTTTTCTGTCATCCAGACATTGAAATGCATTGTTTGCACACGTCCAAGGGGATTACCATTAAGAAGGAAAGTAGCAGGCTGGTGCTGCTTAAAAAATTAGTTTGATTAACTTATCATTTGATCAACAAGCATTTGCTGGTCAGCAGCATTTAGGTGTGTGTTAACACAATGTCATACAGGAAAGACAACAACAATTATTTTTAAAGCACTTATCTCCATAAGACCATCTCCCAAAAATTTTTAAAATTTAACATTTTTCCACAGTGAAAAGAATATTCACAGTGATGATTACACTGGGCTTAGCAAATATGTTTGACTATAATTAAGGGCTTATCCCCATAGCCGAATTTGGCCATGCGGCAGCACAGTTTTGAGCCCCGAGCCGTGGCCGCCTCCATTGTTTTTAACGGGACTGTCCCCACTTGCGTGGCTTGTCAGGGTCGCAGATAGGAAACGCGGGCACCCATGTTTTGGCCATGAGCCGCGACCAGCTGATAGCATTAACATGTAGTTAGTCACTAGTGGCGGCCGTGACCGCTAGTGATCTTTGGCAGCCGCTAGTGACTGGCGGGAACGTGCCGCCCCACGGCCAGCTTGGACTGTGAGGACAAGCCCTTAGTTACATGAAAACACAAAAATTATATTTGTGTTAGCTGGTTTTGTGTCTCTATTCAGTAAATAGTTTTTCTGCTGTCTTTGTCACACAAATTTCTTTTTAAACACAATTTAAGTGAAGTGGTTAGGTCCACAACCCTCTTCTCCCGCTCTTCACATACTGATAGCAACACCGCAGGAGAAATGCTAGCACAGGCTTCCAGTATCCATAGTTTCAGGTGCTGTACATCTTGTATCTTCACAGCATAGACAATTGCTTTCAGATGACCCCAAAGATAAAAGTCTAAGGGGGTCAGATCGGGAGACCTTGAAATTGCTACATGATGATGTGTTTCCCTCTTTATGCGCTGAAGCTGGCACGTTCCCTGAGTTTTACCAGCAAGATGGTGTACCGCCACATTATGAGTGACAGGTCTGAGCATTCCTAGATGAACAGTTTCCTGGAAAGTGGATTGGTAGTCGTGGGCCAGTTGAATGGCCCCCAAGGTCTCCCAACCTGACCCCCTTAGAATTTTATCTTTGGAGTCATCTGAAGGCAATTGTCTATGCTGTGAAGATACGAGATGTGCAGCACCTGAAACTACGGATACTGGAAGCCTGTGCTAGCATTTCTCCTGCGGTTTTGCTATCAGTGTGTGAAGAGGGTTGCATTGACAATCCAACACAATGGGCAACACATTGAACACATTTTATAAGTGGAAAGAAACTTGGAAATAACTCATGAAAGAATAAAGTTACGTCAAAACCAAGCACACCATTAAAAAAGCAAGCTTTTGGGATTTCTTGAATACCTTCTTCCGGCAGAGGTCGGCCCCTGGCTGATCTTTATATATTTTTTATATATTTATGACCTTGTAATTTTGTGTATAAATGTGAATCTCAAAATCCAGAATTGTATTAAGCCTGAGGACGAGGCATCCCGAAAGCTTGCTTCTTCAATTACTTCGGTTAGCCAATAAACAGTAGCACTTGAACTCCAAACTCTCAAGAAACCATATAAAAAAGCTAGTTTTAAAGATTGGAGTATAATTGCAACACATTTTTATCAGTGGGCAAGTCTATTATGCTAGAGGCAACTAGATTATAAATTAGTAAGAAGAAATCAAAACAGAAAACTATTATGGTTAACTACAGAGGTAAGTAGCATTTTCAAAGTGGAAAATATGCATTTAGGATATAGAAGGAAAAAAAATGTGTAGCTGATTGTCGTATTGTATAACACAAGGAAAGACAGAGAACAATACATAAATTAACACTACTGCTAAAGCAGGGAAAGGGGAGAAAATTACAAGATCGGTGAGAGAGAGGCCATAATGGTCATAATCCACAATGCCAAAAATGATAAAAGCTAAAAATAACATATTAGCACAAACACCGTAAACCAGATGTCTGGCACTGTGGATAAGTCCCGATGTGAATTGGATGAAATGCGTCAGAGGATGAGGTGACCCCCAGGGGTAGTTTGCATCACTTGTAAGTCTATTGTCAATGAATAAAGAATGAAAGGCTTTTGGAAATTTCATCTGGTGTGCGGAACATTTGCCTTTCTGAGGATTTGTGTTTTGGAGGTCTACAGACAATTCCTTTGATTTCATGCTTGGTTTGTGCTCTGACATGAATGTCATCTGTGGGACCTTATATAGACAGGAGTGTGCCTTTCCAAATCAAGTCCAGTCAACTGAATTTACCACACATGGGCTCCAATTAAGCTGCAGCAACATCTCAAGGATGATCAGGGGAAACAGGATGCACCTGAGCTAAATTTTGAACTTCAAATGCTGTGAATACTTATGTACATGTGCATTCTAAATTTTTTATGTGTATTAAGTTTGAAGTAAAAAATTTTTTTTTACATTGACATTTTAGGATGTTGCGTGTAGTATTCTAAGGAAAAAGTTAATTTGATCCATTTTGAAATAAGGCTGTAACGTGGCAAAAAGTGGGAAAAGTGATGCACTGTGAATATTTTCTAGATGCACTGGACTACAGAAGATGGTAATTTACTGTGAACCTACTACAGGTGATGGAGAGAGAAGCCAAGGTTTTTTATTGTCCCTGCTGGTAATATTTACCATATCTACTTACTGTGGGAGGGATTTCAAATGGTATGGTATGTCCTGCATAAATTAAGATATAGTAGATGGGTAGATGATGTTTACAGATGGTGGGATGTTCCTGCAGATGTACTACAGAAGATTATCAGCCAGTTATTGTGGACATACTACAGGGGATGGAATGTTACAGTAAACATACTGTAGGGCAGGGGTTCACAAACTTTGAAGGGCCCCCCTTTTTTATTAAGGGACATCATCAAGCCCATCCTCCCCATTCAAACACAGGTTAAGAATGAGGGCCAGCCCCCCCCCC
>CM070035.1:62739637-62770936 GCA_036250615.1 Ptychadena robeensis | reverse complement strand
CCCCCCCCCCCCCCCCTCCTAAGTTCCCACTCCGCTTTTGCAGTAGGAACTTAGCAGGAAAAATTCTGGATTTATTGAAATCGGGATTTGGTAGGGAAAGTACATAAAAACATGACAGGCTAAATTGGATACTTGACAGGCATGGGTTCACAAGCAATCATGGCATATGTAATTGTTATCCGCAGCAATTTTGTGCCCTCATTTGTCCCCACTACACATGTAATGGAGGCAGCTTTGCTTTTTAACAGCACATCCCCAGCATCAATGGTGCTGCCCACCCATGCATCCAGCATCATATATGGATGCATGGGTGGGCATTAGTGATGATCACGAATATTCGGATTCCGAATATTAATCGCGAACATCGGCAATTCGGAAATTCGCGAAGATGGTGAATATATTGCCGAATATTCGCAATTCCGGATATTCGGTATTTTTTATCCATTACACATGCCTCTCAATGCAAGTGGACGAATGGGAAGGCTGCAACAAGAGCTTAGCAACACCATCAACAGTTTTTTAAATGAATATTGAGGTGATGCGAATATTGCGAAAATCGTCACTTTAAAAATTCACATAAAAATTTGCGCCATGTTAAACATATATTGCGCGTGCGAAATTCCCAATAAAACTGCAATATTCACAATAAAAAAAAACCCAGAATATTGCCGGATGCGAATATTTTCCGAATGTTTTCCATAAAATTTGCTGCATGCCGCGAATACGAATCTTGCCTATGCCGCTCATCACTAGTAGGCATATCATCATGGAGTACGCTAGGGGGGTTAAGGGATACTCAATGTGTGCATACATTTAATGAATAAAATAATGTTGCAAATCTGCACATCTGTCACCCCAATGCGTGTTTTGTTGTTTGTTGGAAACTTCTTCAGTATCCAGAACTATCTAGGTAAGTCCAGTTTAGATGTCTATCTTTAGTGGAAAACTGTCAGTAGTATGGTTCTTTCCACTGCCACTAGAACCATACCACTCACCGTTCTGTGCTGTCCCGTGGCTCTGATCTTCTGTAAGCCGAGTGGAGTGATTCTGGAGATTCAATGTAAATCACACGAGAAACAGTTTTCTAGTTTTCAGTGGGATTCCCAGATGTGCCCCTTTTAAGTTAACCCTCCCTCCCCAATACAATTCAAATTAAAACAATAAACATAAAACATTTTTCCAATTGTAATAAAAATTTTATTAGAAACTATTACAAACAAAACATAAATATGAATACATATTTCATACTAAATAAGTATTTTAGAGATTTTATCGTTCAGATAATACTGATCGTTTTTTTAATGTAATTCTTTTTACATAATTGTGTGTTTCAAACATTATTATATTCAGGATGTCTATTAGACCCTTGTACGGACATTTTGGGAAATTACAGGCCTACAACATTAAAATAAAATTCCCTTAGAGTCTATTGTGCACTTGGTACAGAAATCCGGAACTTGCAAGAACACTAGGGAGGTTAAAGTCCCCTTGCCCTTGTCAAGGGGAAATCCTTGGTAATGTACTTATGCCATCATCTTTTTCTGCTTATAAGTTCAGATTTATTTAGCAGTTCAAAAAAGTCCCTTTTTTAAGGCTAACAACATTTTCCAAATTTGCAAAGCTGATTTTAAAATTTTAAGGTTTTCATTTTTTTTCTAAAATACTGTTATCACTAGGCCTGTTCAGTAAAGCTAGCCACACATGGTTCGATTTTACCGTTCAATCGACGATTTTCGATGAAAAAAACGATCAATTGAACGTTAATCGATGTACTGCCCACATAGTACAATCGACCACCGTTGAACGATTTTTGTAAAATCGTCGATTGAAGTGATCGGACAGGTTGAAAATTTTTTCTCGATTGGTTGATTTTTTTTGGGCTTGATTTTGTGTCTCCATTTTTTGGATTTATTTTTTTGGCTACTTCCAATTGAAACTAAAATCGTAAGAGGAATTCAATCGACTATTTTGGATTACTTCGATTAACTTTTCAGTCGAAATTGAACCATAATCGTACTCCCCATGGGGTGTACATCGATTAAATTAAAATCGAGGTTCGATTTTTTGGATCGAACTACAAAATCGAATCGAACCTCGATTGAATGAAAAATTGCACCATGTGTGGCTAGCTTTACATTTCAGTTATACAATTGAAAGACAAGGTATGTGAGCCCTTTAGGATTACTTGGAGTTGTGCATGAATTGGTCATAAATTTTTAATAATTTAGATTGAACCCTTGCCTCACACCAATCCAGTTTTCCTATCCCAATTGATTTAAATACAACAAAAAAGGGTTCCCTCAAAATGGGGCTTTAAGTGGAATGCTGGATTGAAACAATTTAATATATCACACATTTATTAGTCAAAACAAAGACCATTTTTTTAGTGAACCAATATGCTTAATTTAGAACTGCACCATCACTTTATGTTCTGGTTGTTTACTTGCTACCTGTTTCACCAAAATGGCTTCACAGGCTGATGGTTCTGGATCAGTAGGATATTAATGACACATATATGACTACCCAATATGCATAAAAAATGGTGTTACATACATAATGGCACTCGCCAATTGGTAAAGATATTGAGTTTTGGTTTCACAGTGCGGGTCGTCAGCAAAGAACGCCCCTATAGGTGGGTTTCTTACAAGGGAAATGGCAATTGTCTCACATTCTAAAAATATATAAAATATGCATAATGTGGGTATGAAGTAGTCAGACTCAAGTTACATCATCTAAGGCACATATACCCACACTGTAGAATAGAATAATATGTGGACATATGTGCCTTAGATGATGTAACTTGATCTGACTATGCCAGGATCTGAACCCAGGGACAATTCAGTGCCTGGCTGCAGCTCTATCCTGTGAACCACTGGAATGTTTGCTTCAGTACCTTGTCGGATACCTTGTACTTAGACACTTGTTAACTAGTTCTCGTGAACCCTGAACCCTTGGCCCCTCCTATGGACTTCCTATAAAAGCCAGGTCCCAATTGGGATTTAATGCCAGATTATTTTGCTTTCAGCCAGCATCTTGCTTCCTGTTTTTCCCTTCTTGTGCCTTTATCATCTTCGTGTACCGACCCTTGCTTTGACAACCCGACACCTCTTTATCTTGCTCCTTAGTGACTCGACACCACTGGCTTTGGACATCTCTTGCTTTGACCACGCTCCTGCTTGCTGCCTTTTACTACCTGTTGATCCTGCCATTACTGTTTCAGCTACTGGACTCCGAGCCTGACCGCAGATCGTTACAGACTACTTCATACCCACCCTATACATATGTTATATATTTTTAGAATGTGAGACAATTGACACGCCTTACTTTGGCGAGCAAGGCTTTTGGAGATACTTTTGTAACCCATTCTTGATCTTCTGAGAGCTCTTTTCTGTGAGGCATGGTTCCCATCAGACAGTGCTTTTTGAAACCAGTAAACCCCAAACTGGTGTGTGTTTTTAAAGGACAGGACAGCTTTCAGCAACACTTCTTATATCATGCCACTGATTGGACTCAAGGTTGGCTCCAATTACCTCTTGGACAAGTCATTAGGCTTGTGGTTCACATGCTGTGTTTCTATTGGTGTGACTTAGATGAAGATCAGAGCACATTTTATGACCAATTCATGCAAAATTCCCCAGGGGTTCACATACTTTTTCTTGCAACTTTACTCACTAAAGATGTATTTAAATATATAAAATATACATATATTTATAATGTTTTGGTTTTTTTTACTTTACTTTTTACATTAAAAATTCTTAATAAGTAATTTGTAGATGTATATATAGTGTATGCTGTACCTGTCACAATTGCTTTTCCTTCCAAAAGTCTCCCTTATTCTCAAGCTCCAAGGTTTGGAGATATGCTATAGCTAGAGAGACATTACTCTGGTAAGTCAGTTTTAATAGACTGTTACCTGAGTCGACAAATGACAGGATCTCGATCTCATTTTTCTTTCAGGTGCTGCTTTCTGGACGTCATGGACTCTGTAAAAGTGCAATCATAATGTCATACAAGGAAATCAGAGAAGTGTTGTGAAATCAAAATGCTTTACATCTTGAATTGGAATTTATTAATAACAATTGGCTCTATAAGGAAAGAAATATTATTTGCATCTCTATGAAATCTGATAAATGCATCGAACATTCCAAACACATTGTATTTTGTTCTGGATTAAAACGAAAAAGCCTAATGCATTTCTGAAAGTTCATGTACAATAATAGAGAAATTGCAAAAATTCTAAAGCTTACAAAATTTTACTACATGAGAAACTTATGACATTTTTAGCAATTTTTTAGCAATGTCATTGTTTAGAGTTTTTTTAAACTAATCAATCCACCATTTAAAAGTTTAATTATTTCCTAGTGGCACAGCGTTAGAAATCAGGAAATATGAAATTGATGAGATCATAAATTTTATTTGAACTAACATTGATCTAAATATATTTGGTCAATGTAAGAAATAAAGGATATGTGCTATGTTAACACTTCAGATGCAGACTACCTCCCTGGTAAATAAGAGTGTCCGGAAGGTGGAAGGGACAGGTAACCAAAAACTTTGTGAGGTTTTAATACCATGGCTACATGTGGAGTTACGAGAATGCATGCAATACATGTATTAGAATATAATATCACAAAAGAAAAGCTCTGCAAACAATAAAGTACATTTGTCAACAGTATTATATTTGACATAATGGATAAAACTAACAATGTAACTATTTTCCTGATGACAGGCCTTTGTGGCAGGTACAGGTTTGTGCAAGATGATTCCCAAAGCTAAAATCACTTGCTTTATCTATGTTATTAATGAGCAGCACAGGCCATATTCGTATTTGCAAAATATCAAAAAATTTGTACATTTGAGATCTCCAGTCATTGTTACCTTCATTGCAGAAAAGATTTTCGCAATGAGAAACTGTTGATAATCGTGATCAACACTATCACATGGAAATAAATCATTTATTACCTTGTACATGCATACATGCACATATTGCGAACGCAATGCACAGTAGTTCCGCCTACTGATGTAAAAAAAATCAAATAATTATGACTATAAAGATGTAGCACTATATTGAAGACAAAGAATGTGGCACCCTACCGGAAACAGGGCAAGAAGGCTCTGATCCCGGTCACAGTGGACTTTAACGGTAGCTATACAAAATAGTGTATTCAAAAAAAAGTAGTGACAGTAATCCGTACAAATCAAGTCAAATTTATACAGCGTATTTAGAACGGTAGTGTAAATTGGTCAAAAGACTCTATATAGTCCATTCAAATACATGTCATAACAAAATCAAATTTAAAAATCTCGACGCGTTTCGCGACACGCTTCTTCGGGAGAGGATTTGCAAACGGCAAACAGAAAAAAGGTACGTTTATCCCAGCTATAGATAAAGAAAATCACAATCAATTTATGTCCCAGAGGTGATTATATGTGAAGTAAATCTAGTAATGGAGGGTGAATATTTACCCTATGGATATCCCATATGAGGGTCCGAAGGAGTCACCACCAAAAGGGGGGAGGTCCAAATACGCCCATGCTGGGGAATGAGAAACTGTTGATAATCCTGATCAACACTATCACATGGAAATAAATAATTTATTACCTTGTACATGCATACATGCACATATTGCAAACGCAATACACAGTAGTTCCGCCTACTGATGTAGGCGGAAAAATGAAATAATTACGACTATAAAGATGTAGCACTATATTTAAGATCTTTACCAATTCTCGAAATGACAATATTCGTAATAAAAATTCCTGATTAGAATATTTGCGATTAACACTAGTAATTAACTACACCATGGAAGCACTGGTCTTGTTGGCAGAAGAACCCTTGCCTCTGTAGTAGTCAACATTGATAGACCAAATGCAATGATAAGCTTTCTTTAAAACAAAAAAAAACATTTGGAATATTCTATGAAATAAATGTAATAATGTAAAAAAGTATTATTATTATTAAAAAAAAATATTAATATTTTTTTCCTATCCCAAGGGGTTGGCACTCAACCAGTGACACCTAATGTTGGAAACACCGCAGATGTAATAAGGTTATAAATGTAATTCTGTATTTAAATTGTATTTTCAATACAATTTTTTACTCTTTATGAGGAAAAATTACATTTAACATTATGCCAATGGGAACAATTGGTGGACACTTCAAAATGATCGATCAACGTCAACTTTGTGATCCAGATAATTGAGGAGTAGATGAAGCGATAGCTCCGAAGTGTCTCTCTCTCTTTGAAGCACATAACTAGGGGATTATTCTGCCAAAGTAAATTGTCAGTACACGATACCTCAATTAAATAACAATTATATTAATCTCAAAAGAATATAAATAGTTCATACAAAAGAAAATAAATACAACCACATCTACATTCAATTGCTGTTAACCTTTTTAACACCCAATGGGTTTTGCTTGTGGTCTTTTTAGGCCACTTTTATAGAAAACCTATATATATATTCACACACCTCTCATTCATAATCAGTGATATGAAATTAAAAATAAAAAAACTACCACAGCCCTTTTCTACATCTCCAGCAATTACGTGATGATACCATTTTCAGAAGATTGGAAATCAGCTCTCAAAGTCAGCTAGTTGAAACATTTTACCTTCTCTATATGAAATACATTGTATTTATCTTTGCTTGTTTGTAAGGATGCCTTCAAATTCCTATTATTTACCAAAAGAAAAGAGACACGGAAAACAGCTCACTAGCCATTAAGAAACCTTGTGCCCCAGATAGCTCTTAAATTTTGGACGCTGGACTGCAGAGAAACCAGTTATTCCAACCCAGCACTTTGTGAATCCATTTATTTATAATTACTAATTCATACAATATACACTTTTATTATTACAATATATGTTATATTTTTTATATATTACTATATTATATAATAGACAATGTTTTATAGTGTAAGAATATGGTCAAACTTGCAGCTGAACAAATGTTTAGAAAGTCAGGTGTACAAATGCTCTCTCTGATCTAATGTGCTCAGGGCTTTTTTCTCAGAGAAAAGGTGGTGGAACTCACCCCCCCCCCCCCCCCCCCCCCCCCCCCCCCCCCCCCCGCCCTGCGGGAGCAGCTTCATTGTTCAATGTCATAGATGGCAAGTTTTGTCCCACATGTCCACCAGGGCCAGGCAGAGCAGGATACATGGCATAGAATTCATAATGCCCAGAAATGGTGAGGCCACAACATACACACGTGGTATAGGACATATGCACAGTGTCACAGCAGTCATACAGCTGTGAAACTGAATGGGGCCCCACCCTATATGCTACACAGGTGCTACTTAGTCTGGCTCCTGCTCGCTGCTCATTTTCCCCCCTCACTGGGCACCAGGCCAGGGCAGGCTGCGCATGGCGGCGCGCAAACGTTCTCAATCCCTCGAGACCTGCTGCGGGAGTTCTCAGGTCTCGCGGTATTTGGCCCGGCCTGGAAGCTAGCTATTCGTGATTATAGAGAATAAGGGGCCAGGCTGAAAATAGGTGGCGGAACTCCGTCCCTGTGTGTTCCCCCAGAAAAAAAGCCCTGAATGTACTCAGATTACTTCCTCTTAGTATAGATATTGTGAAAAAAAGAGTAGGAATGTGGTCATCCCTGCACTGTTTTCAGTGCCTACAAAAACTAGAAAGGTTTCTTGTTAGTGTCATAGAATCACACAAGACAGGAGGAATGCTGGTTGGGAGAGTTGCCTAAAAATTCCAACCTTTTAGGTTCCAAATAAATGTAGCTTCTGGTAAATTGAGAGCCAATATAATAAATATGATACCAAGCTTATAGGAATGCATGTCCCAGTAAAAGTCTCAGTAAACAATTTTACAGTACTATTTAATCCAAAAGTGGTCATTCACTCTCCTGTCATCTCTGTGCCAATATTCCTTTATTACACATTAGATGTTGCTGGGGGTATGTTTTACTCTCAACATGTTTTGCATTCTCACTTCTTAAGGAGGTCAAATATACAACATAACTACAAAGTCCATCTACACAAATATATAGTGTCACTATGCGGTCTCATTAAATCATACATATGTGTGTGTACATTATACATACTCACAACATATAAAGATGGTTCATGCATAAGAAGCTGACAAATGCCTCCCTCAGATTAGGTGCATCCCCAGAGGCCCATACACTGACTACGCGCCCCCTGCACACCAGGGGGTACAATATCACAGGACTGTATATAAACTCCATTAATTAAGCATATGTCCATTGAGGGTGACTGGGATTCTACTGTATATATACATTGACACATTGACATGCCCAGGTAATCATCAGGTATATACCATTATATATCAAATAAGAGAATATGCTATTATCAGCTGAGAGCTGAAACAATTGGAAAACTTTCGTTAACCTTCCTATTTGCAGGAGTCAGAATGTGTTGCCTACTAGGGGTCAAAAGAAACTTGCCCCTGAGTCCAGATATATGATCATACACAGAACATACACAGGGATGTAAGCAAGGACCCCACAGGTGTACTGAAACATGTCGCTATGCCCACACATACTGTATGAAGATACACAGTACTCTACTTATATGGGGTTGTAAGTAAGGACCCCAGAGGTGTCCATAAAAATATCTCTAAGCCCAGATATACTGTATAAACATACACAGTTCTGTACATACACAGGGTTGTATCAAGGACCCCACAGGTGTCTGGGAATTGGCCTCTGAGCACACAGTAGGGAACACAATATTGAGTACAAACAGTACATAATCTGTGGATAGTCAGTGCATCTTGGCCCCAAAAAAAGTTAGGAAAGATGGAAAACAAAAAATAAACAGGCAAATGCAATTAAGCTGTCAACTTGAATGGTAAGTACAGTCTTAAATTGTTGTTTCTGGAAGGCTAGGAACATGTTATACCTTTAATTGCTATTAAAGTAGGAATAATATTGGTGTTTCTTGTCTGTTACAAATATCTTACAATCTTTCATGGTATGAAAATGTTAGGTAAGTGGTAGTTGGGGGGTCAAGAATTAATTATTTCTATTATTTCTTAAGGAAAAATCTTGTAGAATTAAGTTCTGAAGTTGAGGGTCCACTGTATTAACCAGCATCAATGCATCATTTCAATAACACAATGCATTGTGGCATGCATTATTGGTTTCCATAGAAATTAATATGTTGTTTTAAATCCAGGCTTAGCAAACAACACCAAAATCCCAACAAATAATCTAGGTATCAGTCAAAACAGTGAACAGGATTAGTTTAGTGATGAATGGTGTGCTTTTCTGAGCTTTTGGCTAGAGGTTAGGGAAATAGTTATGAAACTATTCAAAACTTGAAAATGTTGTGAAGTCATACATTCCATTTCTTTAAAACACATCGCCCCTAGTAAATCTAACATACATACATTCATACATACATTCATCTTAAATAAAATGTGTCTTTTTGGTGCAAACATTTATCCTACAAAGATGTGTGCCTGGAAAAGACAAGTTGTAGCTGTCCTTCTGAAGACAACCAAATAACTGTATTATTTTTTTCTTAAAAAAAGATTGCAATGTAGATGTAATATTATTAGATATCATCTGTTTTCACCTGTCTTGTATCGTAAAACCACCTGATATTCCAGACCAATATGTACTGTAAAGCAGGGTACAGACCTGCAGATATGGGCCAGATCGATGGCAGCTTTCAGCGCCGTGCGCGCTCACGGCCATCTATCTGGCCCTTATAATATGCGGCCATCGCTGTTTTCGAGTGGGATTATTCAATCCTGCTCAAAAACAGCCATATTGGACATGACTGTAAATACAGCCGATGTCTGTTGCTTTGCCTAGAGACTGCGGTTTTCCAGGTAAAGCATCAGCTGAGCTGGGGAGAGCAGAGCTGTCTCTCCCCGGCTCCGCCAATAACTGACAGCAGTGTGATGATGTCATCACACTGCTGC
Source organism: Ptychadena robeensis (assembly GCA_036250615.1). Lineage (NCBI taxonomy): Eukaryota > Metazoa > Chordata > Amphibia > Anura > Ptychadenidae > Ptychadena > Ptychadena robeensis. The sequence goes on along the minus strand of CM070035.1, from coordinate 62,761,022 downwards.
AGGGAACAACGGATGGCTCGAATATCAAGCCCTCTGTACCCTGCTTTAGTAGGTAATTTTTTAGGATTAGTAGGATTATAAAATAAAATAAATTTCTGGCCAATGTACCTGCAACTGTGGTGTAGAACAGACTGTGAACGTATGAAATGGGTATGATAAGAGCAGACAATGATTTTGCCAAGACTAAATCCCCCAATACAAGCTTCAATTTGCACCTGTTTTTTCCGCAAATCAAAGTTCCAGCACACAAAGGGTGTGCAGCTGATTCTGAACACAATGACGCCATCACGCGTGGTCGATCTGCCGCGAAATCGAAAGTACATCTAATTGTGTATGGGGGCTTTAGGCATTAAAATGCTGAGCACAGGGGTGATTTTTTCTTTACATTTCTAGCAGCTGCCGAAGAGACCCCTGGAATGCACACTGCTCAACGGCGTGTCCGCAGCGTGGAAAAAGACACAGAGAGGACACTTCCCATTCTGATGAACGGGACAGTGTCCACTCTGCGTATTCTCAGCTGTACACCCGCGGTGCTGTTTTGAAGCTGTGAAGATGTATGGAGGTGTCTCCAAGACATGGGAAAACAGAAGCTGTTCGGACGCTGATTTTCCGCATCTTTCTCCTGCTGCATGAATAGGGCGGTGCAGCAGGGAATCTGCCTGGCAAATGTGCCAGCGCATCTTGATTCCCTGCGCTGGACATGAATCAGCAGTGAACACATGCCCTTAAACAACACAATGTATCTCCAAGTCAATCACACATTTGTGAAATCATACTGTCCACTTAGGTAGCAACATGCTGTTGTACGATGGACCCAAAAAGGTCTAAATGGATCAAAAAATGGATCCAAAATGTCGTTATTTTCCTGTTCGACCCCCATTACTTTGGTAAAGGATCAGCATTTCTTGGATCGATCGAACAAGGGTTTTACCGGTCAATTCCTGAACGATTGCCGCAAATGTGCATGTTGATCAAACATTTGGGAATGAAGCGAAAAATGTACCCATGTATGCATATATTAAAGCCCCCCCCCCCCCATACACACATAGATCCTGGCGCGATTATCAAACAGCAGATTGCAGCATGATGACATCACACTGCGGCTGATTGTTCAGAGGATGGAAGCACACTATTGCACTATTCATGGGGCAATTCTTTGGATGGGAACCTTGGTCCCCATCTAAAGTAATGCAATTGATCAGAAAAAAAAACAAGTTAGATGGACCAACTTTACTTTCAGCATTAAACAATGATAATGTCCCAAGGGTCCACACACTTGTAACAAGCCGTTGCCAATTGTGCTGTCAAACGATGTGCGTGCCGGTCGGTGGCACATGTCCGTAAATCTCTGGCTGATGCCATTAGTTTGAATGGGGACCGAAGTCCTTGTTCAAACTAAGGGCCAGCACAAAAAGGGTGCAGCATGATCTTTCGGCTCCTGCTCGTTAGGTGTGTGGGGACCTGTAGCCTTTTAGTGGTGGTTTCCAATAAGGGCTCTTTAACAAATTAACACAACACATTTTCAGCAGCTTTCACTAATCTCGTTTTGAAGAGTTGCCTCACTTACTGTAAATGTAGAGCTGCTTCACTGACTTTAAAGGAAATAGAGGCACATACAGGCGCTACCTGTACTTTTTGACTTTGAAGTGAGTACATTCTTTTATGTTTTGTGTATAATTTACATTAAGCTCTATAATTACATGCACAATTTGGCTGAAATGTTTGGCAAGAGATTACATTAACAGCAAGTGAAAAATGTAAGGTACGTCAAGAAATGACTGTGACAATTCTTCTAATATATGACCCTCTGACATCCTGAAAGTCACTGATACAATCAGCCTGCAGCAGAAAATGACCCAAAGACACTGTTGTAAAGGAAGATGGCACTCCTTTATTTCCTTGTAGTTATTGTGAACCAAAAGCAAAGTTGGTTAAAACTTTTTGTTATTTTGTTTTTACCTCAATATAAGCAAAATAACAAAAATTGGTCATATGTCCACCCCCCCAAAAAAAACATTGTTAGTACAATGTCATGCAGCCTATATCCATCCACTCTTTACTTTATTATGTAAGATGGCAATACCTGGTGCTGCGGTAAAGCAACAAATCCTGGCACTGCGAAGCAGATCCACTGGCAAAGTGTGCTGAGGTACCACTCAATACACAGACACTGTTCCAGAAGATGGCAAATGGTCTAAGTCCAAGCAGTATTTAGGGAGGGTGGCAGAGAGAATCATAGTCAGTATCCATGCAGAAGTCAGGCAGAGGACAGATAGGCAGTCAATTGTTTTAATGTGACATTAAACATAAACACGCAAGCAAACATAGGTGCATTACATGCTTTGCACTGAGTTACGCCAATGTCAACATGGGGATCCGTGTTAAAATGAAACTTGGGACTAACGTGGCTCTGGGTACTAGCAAATTGCTACATAATGGTCCACCTTTACGGTGCCTCTAAATTCTGCTGTTTGATGCACCTCAAAACCTGGGTTTTTGAAGCAACAAAGACATGGCCATTTTGTAATATGTATGTTTATTATCTGTGTATATGGTTTTTTAGATTGAATACAGTTTTCAATACAGAAAACTTTTTTAGATTGTGTTCAAGTCGGAATTTCCCACCACACCCCAGTGTGGTGTTATCGCGTACATGGTACCTAAGAGGAGAACACCAGCATCAGCAAGTGGAGGGCACCAGGGACTCTGGTGCCAGGTAAGTTACCAGAATGGGACCTCTTTTTTAGAGCTACTTAGGACTCGGGGTGACCACTAAGTAGTTAAGAGGCTCTTTCACATGGTCGTCTGGAAATGACCCATTTTGTGTGAATGGACACAGCCTGGGGAATGTTATAGTGATGGCCAAACTTCGGCCAGGTCCGTTCGCAAACAGCCGGATTGGACTTTTAAAATAGTCCGACATCCGCCTGTTCTCAGGAATCAGGAAAACTGGAAGTGACAACAGTGACATCACATCCGGTACCTGGAACGCATAGTTTCTGGTTCTGCTTGCCGGATGTGACATCACTGTCACTTCTCGCTGGCAAACAGGAGGGTCGAACATCCATACTGCTCGCCGGCAAGAAGGAGTGCGAACATTCTTGCGGACAATTCAGCCATCACTAGAATGTAACTTAAGATGTTCTCCAGTAAATATTTGAGTATTTGAGTATCCCCCCATAAGGTTAACATGATGGCATATGTGAATACCAGACAAGCACCTCCCAAGCCCCTGCACACAGCTGTGAAAAGGCAGATGACAGTTAGACTACATTCACACAGGCACCTACAGACTGTGTTTCCACAGCATCAAGGGCCTGTCCCTCTGACGTTGCCCATCCATATTACATGCCTACTGTACCGTCTGTTTCAATGGTATTGAGACGGTCCAAAAGCCAGAGGTTGATATAGTACACTACCTAAACCTCTGGCAGGCAGACCAACTCAATGAATGCAATCAACACAGGGGTTTGTTGACTGAGCCTTCACCACAGGGGAAACACAGCCTCAGTCTGCAGCCTCCCTAAAAGCCCCTGGGTGTATGTGTAGCCCTTTGAAGAAATAATAAAAATTTATTTGGATCTGGCCTTCAAGGAAGGAATTGGACAACAATAATCTAGAATATTCTTAGGATGGCAGTTGCTAAACAAAAACTTACAGCTTAAAAAAATTGTGAGAAATGTATTTTTGAGGGATGTAGAGCCCTACTATCTGACGTCTCAAAAAAAAATAATAAAAAAAGTTTTGTCGGTTATATATGACCCAGTTCTTGGGCATACAGGGCAAAACCTGACATGTGATCTCTTTACAATGGTTATAGAGCCCTGTACTTATGTGCTGCTATTTTTCTTTTCAAATTGTTATTAAGAAGTTAGGTAAGTGTCATTGCCATGGTTAGGAACACATGCAGAACAGTTGTATAACAAGAAGTTGTAATTACACAAGTGTGTTATAAATGTTATACATGCCTAGAATGTGAGCTGTTCTCATACACAAAGGAAGACAACAAACAATAGCAAATATCAACATGTCTTTATCATACAAATTAAAGTAAACTCTAGTAACTGGTAAATTCTTTGTAGGAGATTGATGGGTAATAGCTGAGTTACAAAACCATATACCTTGTAAACCCAGCTCAAGGTGGAATGTCTATCTCAAACCAGGAATCAGGGGGGTGGTACAACACATTGTATTTTGTCCCAAAATTGTACCACACATTGTCCCACAAATAGCAAAAAGTGCGAAAAAGAGGAAAGCTTAAAAAAATAGTGCCTGGGAGGGGAAAACACTACAAAAATTTGTATTATAATAAATACATTTTATTTTGGTTTTCAGTGATTCAAATACAAATACAAATGTACAAACATAAATCCGGACATGACTTGAAATCTCCCCTTAACACAGAGTAAAGAATACCTTTCAGTCCCAAACAAATTCTAAAGACATGTCATCTTTAATTCCCCCTTACCTTCCCATACCATCACCAAGTGCGAGTAAAAAAAAAAATAAACATTAAAGAAGAAAAACATACAACTGCTTATGTTCCCACCTCTCAATCTCCCCTGCTTCGATAACTCAACGACGAGCTATCTCTTCAAATTTATTTGTATTTATAAACTCTTCCCATTGTACTCTTCCCACCTCTATTTTGCATTATGCAATGTCACTGCAGATCCTCCATACGATGGATTTCCACCATCCTATCGATCCAGGCTGATAAGCATGGAGGACTAGTTTGTTTCCATGGAAGTGGAATCCCTGCTCGAGCTGCATTAAGAAGGTGACAGGTCAAAGATCTTTTATACCATTCGGGAGGAATGTTGTTACAGTGTAGCAGGTATGTTTCCTGCTTATTACCCATATCTAGGCCTGTGATCATTTTTACAATTTCTCTTACACCTCTCCAATATGAACTTTTTTTATCACATTCCCAAAATACATGGAAGAGTGTACATTTTTCTTTTTCACACCTCCAGCACTTATCTGGGATCATATTTTGCATTTTATGAAGTTGAGCTGGAGTCCTGTACCACCTTGTCACAATTTTGTAACCCATTTCCTGAATTTGCGAGGCAATTGATGTACCATGGAAAAAAAGTATAAATCCTCTTCCACTCATCTGCATTCAACGTTCTCCCAATATCTCTTTCCCACTTCTTAGTAAATGAAATGTGTTCTTCCCCATAGACTATAATTTCATGTTTTCATGATTTAATTCTTTGTTATTTTTGATTTACCAGCATTTGTCTTAAGCACAGTATCCTGTGTTTGTTCCAAGATCATCACCTCTTTTTTGTCAAGAGACATTTCAGTTTTTGATGAAGAATTGGCAACAGAAAAACTAATAATGATAATTGTATCCTATCCAATACAAAATGAAAAATGTAAGAATGCATCACAGTATGTTTCAGACATAAAACCTCTACTTTGAATTTTCTTTTTATTCATTTACACTGTCATTTTTAACCCCTCTTTGGTGGTGTATTTTAAAGGGAAATCAAAGCAGATGGTCTACTCTGATTTCCCTCCCACCTCATATCCCTGGCATCATTGATGATGTGAGGAGGAAAAGCGGCATTGCCTGCATAACAAGCCACTAGAGATGGTCGAAATGAATACAATTCGATTCTACTTAAATTTCGAGTTTCCCAATCGAATTTTGATTTGACTGTGAAATTTCGACTTTTTTCGAGTAGAAATTTCTAAAGTTGAAAATTCGCATCACGCCAAAAATTCGCATAAAACACTAAAAAATTTGCATAAAGCCAAAAATTTGCATAAGGTCAAAAATTCACACAAGGTGCAAAATTTTGATTTGCTGTATGAGCTTGAGCTATAATAGAAGAATCAGTGTACATAGTAGCAGAGCTTTACAATCAGAGCTGAGATTTAAACCCAATTTATACACAAACTTGACATGTTAGAGCAAAACTTATTGTTTTCAAATGTTCCCACAACCCTTCTCTACAACTCCAGCAATGTCCCCCCAACCCTTCTCTACAACTCCAGCAATTTTTGTGAGGATACCATTTTCAGGGGCTTTGCAATAAGCTGACAAAGTTAGCTAGCACCATGCGAATTTTCGCTAATGCGAATTTCCGCCAATGCGAGTTTTCCATTCACTCCTGCATGCGAAATTTTTAAATAAAATGACGATATGCGTACGCGAAATAGCGGCACGGCAAATCAAAAGCAAAGTTCTTTTTTAAGTTGAAATTAAGTTTCAGTCAAAATATCAGGCTGATTTTCGACTTTTTCGGTGAAAAGTTGAAATGACCCCATCAAAATTCGACTATGCGAATTTTCAGCGGAAAAGTCAAAATTTCTACTTAAAAATTCGCACTGCGAATTTTTCGACCATCCCTACAAGCCACCTCCTTTTGAGTTTAACAATGTTGAGCATCACCACAGGCTTGATGGGCAAAGGAAAGTAGCTTGGCGTAAATTTAGTTCGTTAGGCTTACCCTGAGCTACATTTGAGGTGACCGCTAGGAGGGTTAAATGCAAGGGTCCCCCTCTTTTTTAATACCAGACCTATATTAGGCAATTATACCAGACCTATATTAGGCCATCAAACGTCTTGTTTGCCCCAATCGATAGCCCCACTCTCCCAGACTGATTTCAGTTGGTTTGCACTAGTTTCGGAGGGCTCTTTCTATTGCAAACAAGCTTTATTGTGCTTTTATTGTAAGAAGCACAAACGCGCGCGTTAGAAAAACGCATATGTGCACTGTGCACAATGCATGCCGTGCATTAGGTTATGGCTACACTTGCCCTAAAGTCCCTGCATTAAACACAAGGATTCTAGCGCAGTGCACAAGCCCACCATTGATGGTAATGAGTAGACTTGACGTATGACGCGACCACTGACAGTCAAAAGAGGTATCATACTCACCTTTGACCAACATGCCCGGGCGTGTTAGTCAGACATCAGCCCCTTGATTAAAAGGGCACAATAAAGTGGCCTTAATGGAGCAAATTGGGGGGGGGGGGGCTTGAGCTTGTTTGATCCGCTGATGTCATAGTGGAGCCATACCCTTAGTGTGTTCCTTTTAAAAGCACAGATAGCTAGAGAGAGACATTAAAATAGAAAAGAAGGAAAATTTTAAAATTCACCTTCATTTGACTGAATGTGGTTCTCAGGCAAACTTTGTTCAGCAAAGTGTTTAGCAGTGCATACCGTGAAACACCACTAATTTGCTTCTCCTTGAACCCTTTAAAGAGGGTCAGTTTCCTGTTATAACTAGTGATTTATGAGTCAGTCGGAGGAAATACAACATGCCAAGAGAAGCAGGTGTTCACTCCTCAAGAAACTGTATCTGCAGCAAACAGACAGCTGTAAAATGCCAGCATTACAAGTCTTTGGCCAATGAAAAAAGTAGATTTGTCCTTCACTTACAGGCTGGGTACTTTTTGCAGGCGACCCTAAACCTCCATCCAAAGCAATGTCTCAGTGCTCCTCAAGAATGTAGTAGTAGTAGTGAAGTAGGTACTTCCAACGGAGAATGAGCAGTGTTTTTTTTTGTACTCTAGAATAAAATAGGCTCAGTGAGTAACTTCTGGGCCCAAACAGTTCTAATTTTGTTTCATCAGTCCACAGAACACTATCCCAAAACTTTTGTGATTTGTCCACATGAGTTTTGGGCCCATGGATCAATGCTGTTTGGAGGAGGAAGAACAAGGCCTATGAAGAAAAGAACACCTTGCCTACTGTGAAGCATGGCGGGGGGTCAATCAGGATTTAGGGCTGTTTTGCTTCTGCAGGTAGAGGGAAGCTTCAGCGTGTGCAAGGTACCATGAATTCTCTTCAGTACCAGGAGATATTGAAAGGAAATGTGATGCAGTCTGTCACAAACCTGAGGCTTGGGAGACGTTGGACCTTTCAACAGGACAATGATCCCAAGCATACCTCCAATTCCACTAGAGCATGGTTGCAGATTAAAGGCTGGAACATTTTGGAGTGGCCATTGCAGTCACCAGACTTAAATCCGATTGAGAACCTCTGGTGGGACTTGAAGAAAGCAGTTGCCTAAGAATGTGACTGAACTGGAGGCTTTGCCCATGAAGAATGGGCTAAGATACCCGTAGATCGCTGCAAGACATTTGTGTCAAGCTATGCTTCATGTTTAAAAGCTGTTATAACTGGAAAAGGATGTTGTACTAAGTACTAAGAATGAATGTCACTTGGGGGTTGAATATAACTGATAATGATGTGAGCACAGAAAAGACATTTGTGGTTATGTCATTATTAATGTTATGTTATATTTGTCTGACTTACAAGTGCCTCGCTGATTTCATTGTAAACAAGATGACTGAAATGATCAAAATCAATGTTAGAATGGCCAAAACACTCAATTTCAGTGGGGGTACTTTCCCAGTGGTAAGAAAGATAATAAATAGTTGTGCACAACCGTCAGCAGTGATTACACAATTACAGGGATGTCAGTGGCAAGAAGGATCCTCAGTGGGTGTATGGGGCCTGGGCACAGATCACAGAGTAAAATTGGGTCAGTATGAGGGGTGCGTGTTTAAGTTGCGTGTAGGTGTGCAGTTTGTCAAAATGGAGGCGTGTGGCCCCCTGTAACAGACAACAGGAACAAGGACACGTGGCTCACAACCTTGTGGTTATGCGCCTCGTGTCCTTGTTCCTACTTTCCCAGTGGTCACTGCTCTCTGAGATGTCCGGTATTTTCCGGTCCATTACTTATTACAGGTAAGTTTTTATTTTTTATCTAGTCCTTCCTATTATCTGCATTTCATTCAAACATGAACTTCTGGTGGTAGGTCAGCTTTATGCTCATATTCTTAATTAGTTGTGAAATTATCAAAATAATTTGGGGAACAATTTGCAGAATTGTCATCAGCTTTTAATAATTATACATAATTACAGTATGTTGTGTAGAACAGGTTTAGACATCTGAATCTAAATGAAAGACCAGTTGGGTTTGTTAGGTCTGGAATGTTCTGTCTTCAACTGCTCAGCAATGTTTCCAAAATGTGTCCTATGGTGGCATTATGCACACAAACATGCAAATTTCAAATGTGCCTTCAGGTCCTTTGTGACAATGACTATTCTAGCATGTGCAATTATTGGTCAGGAAAAATGTTCCAGCCTTTCAGTCTCATCATCTACCTGTATTGTTTCTCTGTGCAATGGAGACAGATCACAGAAACAGAAAACAGAAAGCTGTGGAAACACCCATGTGTGATGTCAAACATTTATGAACTGAAAACTGGGGTTGGGTTGCCAGAAATTGAGGCATGCTCTACCATCTGATCCAGTTTACCTATACTTACATACCAATCACAGCGTGATTTTTCTGATGTTTGGTACTGACCGCTGCTTGAAACTCTTATTAATCTTAACTTGCTGCCTACCCTGACCTTGATTGATCCTGAATTTTTCTGCCTGAACCCCTTGGGTACCTCACATGGATTTTCTACTGTGTATGAACTCTGACTCTGTCTCTGACTCTGTCCTTAACTAAATGTTCCCTAGAATCCTTTGCCTTTTTATTTTTTGTGGTCGTTGATATTGGTTACCCCCTAGCCCTGTTTGTTCCTGGCCCTCTGTCATCCTTTTTTCACTCATAACCACCGAAGGCCAAGAAGTGGCTTCTCCATACTTAAAGAGTGCAGTAAAGATTGGGTAATTGATATCTGGGCTGCATTACATATGTAAATGTGGCCATACACGGCTTGATTCCCCGGCGGTCGATGTGCTATCGATCTCAACGTGGTGACGCAAGAACTGGTGTACAATGGGTCAGGGAATCGATGGGCAACACCTTGGGAATGGATCCCTGGCTGATACATTTGGTCCCCATCAAAAGTAACAGCGATCGAACAGGGATTTACCAACATTTTTTTTTATCTTTCTGTCTTGCAGACATAGTAACTTTCTGTCCTGCAGACATAGTAAAAAGTAAGAGTACATGTTTTTCAGTCTAATTGAAATACACTGGGATACACTAGAGGGACAAACTGTGGTTCATGCTGTGTATGCAAGGAGCTACACTGCAGTTCACCACACAAGGTTTATTCAGTAATATTTTAGTCCAATGGTTAATGAAAAAAATGTATTTCATTTGAATTGACTATTTAGGATCATAATTGGAATGGGGTGTAGAATTGAAAGCCTAAAAATATGAATGAGAGATAGTGTGATTTAAGCTTTTCATGTATAGTATATATACTGTACAGTCAAGCGCATAATTATTCATACCCTTGGCAAATGTTGACTTAAAGTTACTTTTATTCAATCAGCTAAAAAAAAAGCAGGTTTTTTTGCAGGAAATGACAAACTATATTTTTTGGACTATAAGACGCACCCAGTTTTTAGAGCAGAATATATTTCATGTGTTTAAATGAATTAGAGAAAAAATCCCCTGCAGTACCCAATTTCAGCCACAAAAATGATGTCACACTATACACGGGAAGGGAGAGGGGGCTTGCGGGGGAATCTGCACTCTGTTCTCCCTGTCTCCTCTATGTTGTGTGTGTGTGAGGAAACTGCCAGCAAGTGCAGCTCCCCCCACACACACTCTGCATTGGTTATATTAGCAAGGCTCTGCAAATATAACCAATACAGTTCAGATAGGAGATCCGGCTTTGTGCAGACCCTCCATCTGCCATCTGGTAGAGCTGGCGGGGAGCCATGTTGCAATGTTCACACATTCGGGCCATAAGACGCAAAAATATCGTAGGTGTCTTTCAAAATATAATAAGACGATGTACAAGATGCTTTTTTGTGGGAAAACAACAGTTCTCAGCTTTTATTTACATTTGAGCAAAAAGTGTCATGTCCAAAATTATTCATACCCTTCTCAATAATCAATAGAAAAGCCTTTATTGGCTATTACAGCAATCACACGCTTCCTATAATTGCAGACCAGCTCCTCGCATGTCTCCACAGGTATTTTTGCCCATTCATCTTTAGCAATGAGCTCCAAATCTTTCAGGTTGGAGGGTTTTCTTGCCATCACCCTGATCTTCAGATCCCTCTACAGATTCTCAATTGGATTCAAGTCAGGACTCAAGCTGGGCCACTCCATAACTTTAATGTTGTTGTCTGCTAAACATTTCTTCACCACTTTTGCTGTGTGTTTGGGTCATTGTCATGCTGAAATGTCCACTGGTGCCCAAGGCCAAGTTTCTCTGCAGACTGCCTGATGTTGTCATTGAGAATCCTCATGTATTGCTCTTTTTTCATGGTGAAAAACATCCCTAAAACATTAGGTTCCCACCACCATGTGTGACAGTGGGGATGGTGTTCTTTGGGTTAAAGGCTTCTCCTTTTTAACCTCCTGAGCGTTTGGCCCTTGGCACGGTTTTTTCATTACTGTGCCGGGACTTCCTGCTCAGCTGGAGGACGTACACGTAAGTCCGGCGTCACTGGAGACGCCGGACTTACGCTGAGGAAAAGCGACGCCCCTCCAGTTACACGGAGGTCTATGGCGCCGCCTACCCCCGCCGTCCGGGGACGGACCCGGAAGCATCGGCATACATGACCGCCATAACCGCCATAAGGCATACATGACCGCCATAAGCAGACGGCGAGACCCTGAGCGTGGCTCTAGTTAACTGGGGCTGAGTTTTATGATGCATAAAACTCAGCCCGAGTTAATTCGGGCTAAACGCTCAGAAGGTTAACAGCAAATGAAGGAAACATCATTATGACCAAACAATTTAATTTTTGTTTAATCTGACCATAACACAGAAGACCAGAAGTTTTCTTCTTTGTCCAGATGAACAATTGCAAAGGCAAAGCAAGCTTTTGTGTGCCTTATCTGGCGAAGTGGCGTCCTCCTTGGTCTGCATCCATGGAACCCAGCAGTTTGCAGTGTACATTGGATTGTCTGCCTTGAGACATTGCCACCCGTAGAGCCCAGCTTGACCAGGATGGCCTTGGTGGTAATCCTTGGATTCTTTTTTACCTCTCTCACTATCCTCCTGGCCAGCACCGGTGTCACTTTTGGCTTCCGACCACATCCTCTGAGATTTTCCACAGTGCAGAACATCTTGTATTTTTTACTTTGCACTGTAGCCACTGGAACTTGAAAACATTTACATATGGCCTTGTAGCCCTTTCCTGACTTGTGAGCAGCCACAATGCGCAGCCGCAGGTCCTCAATGAGCTCCTTTTTTTTAGCCATGACTTTCCACAAACCAACTGGAGAGAGCTGCTGTTTTTCACCTGTTGAGTTGATTAAAACAGCTGTTCCCAATTAATCAGGGTAATTAGGATGCTTTAGAACAGCTTGGACTATTTGGAATGGTATAGAACTTTGGATTTTCCCAGATACTGTGACATGAAGAGTATGAATAATTTTGGACATGACACTTTTTGCTCAAATGTAAATAAAAGCTGAGAAAAAGTTTTCTCCACAAAAATGCCTCTTGTAGATCGTCTTATTATCTTTTTGGAGACACCTATGTAATTTCTCGTCAAAAAATTACTTGCTGGTTAAATAAAAGTAACTTTAAGTCTAAATTTGCCAGGGGTTTGAATAATTATGGGCTCGACTGTATATATATATATATATATATATATATATATATAGTGGTAAGATAGTGGTAAACAACCCATGCTGCCACCCCTAAAATTGGTCAGAGTATTTAGGATTCTAAGACCTTGGTCCATTATATGGTAAATACAGCTCCATGAAGTTTACTGAAAACTTTCTGTACAACATAAAGTCTGTGTATACAAAGCCAAGAGATTTTTGCTTCTAACTAAATTTGCCTGGTTCCAAATCACATTCCACTATTCCACTAATCACTATTGAAATTGTGATTTGCTTCTAGCAAATATTTTCAGACACATAGTCTGTTTGTGTTGTGTTTACATATAATACAAAGTGTACCTGCTTATGTGATTACAACTAACTCCATCTGTTCCACACCAGAAACATAGAACAAGTGCACTGCTACTGCAGAGCTCTCCCACTGAAATCAATGAGAGCAGTAAATGCCTGCATGGCCATCCAAATGCAACCTAAGGCATCCAGACAAATGACCAAAAGCTGCACCGCTTCATTAACAGTAGTGTAAAGCTTGTATATTAGAATCGCGAATATATTCTGTGAATATTTGCTGTTCGAGAATTCGTCAATTTTACGAATATGGCAGCGAATATGCACATAAAAGCTTCTGGCCATGTATTGCGAAGAAATAATCGCAATGTGAACATTTTAATTCATTATGAAGATAATCGCAATGTGATGGCCATACACCTGAATTTCAAATTGAATATTAATAGGATTATTTGCTAAATATCACAAATTCAAATATTGTCTATGCCGCTCATCACTAATAAACAGCAGCTTTTTACCGCTGTCATAGACCACAATTATTTCAAAAACGCTTCCCAGGCTTGCAAGCACACACAAATGACAGCTTAACCGTGTGAACTGGGCAATATTGAATGACCTAAAGTTGCACCTGGGACCATGGGTGCCTATACACCCATGACTGTATAGGGGATCACATATATGCTGTCTCAAATATATCCATTGTTGGCAGTTTGGTGTGCTGGCAATTTTTTTTAAACAGCTTTCAGAGGATTGGGAGTGATCATTATAAAGATATATTGTTTTTTAATAATGAAAACATAGCTCCATAGGCTTGAAAAGGGGACATGATGGTATGACTGATATCTGTCTCCTGTCTGTCTTCGTGAGAAGATGTCTTACAGCTACTGGTTTGCTTTCGATAGAACATAAATTACATTAAGTGAGTTAGGATGGCTAACCACACTTCCTGGTTGATTGTGCACATTACTAGAGTGCAGTCAGTATGGCTATATACATAATCCCTACCTACTTATTGACAAATATATCCAGCCCAGTGCCTTGGAAAGAAGAATGGATAAGGGTGTAACTCTCAATTAAGCAAATAATAGCCCAGGTTTAGCACGTTAAGAGTACTTATCATATGAGTAATACATTGCTTCCTACTGATAATCTTCTGATAATCTTAAATGGTTGTAGCTTAGATGTCCACTAGCTTTTATAAATCTTGGGTTATCTCATCAACTAAAGCTGGCCACACACAGCTTAATGAAGTAACAGATTAGAGGAACATCGGGCTCCGTGCACGCTCACGGCTCCTGAGGTTCCTCTAATCTGTTTCTTCATGTGAGCCATCCACAGAGCAGGAACATGTTGGAAAACCTTGGTTGAATTCCATTACATTGAATGGGGACCGCGAGTCACCATCCAATGTAAGGCTGTGTCTACACGACGAAAAACTGTGCAGCCGTCCCCTGTAATCCCCTATGGGAAATGCCGTGCCAGTCTATACTGGCGTGTCATGCCCGCAGGCCCGCACCTGGGGGACACGTGCCATGCCGATTGTTTACAAATGGTGTGTGACGCACGCAATACATATGCATATGCAATACATGCATAGGATGCATCTTAAACAGCGCCCAAACAGCGGACGGGTGCTATGGCCATGACGCCGTGCCCATAAAAGCCCCTTTTATTTGCAGGGGCGCTGTAGTGTAGACTCAGCTCATGGACAGGCTGACAGCTGAGCCGCACACACAGGCTGTGATCAGCTACAGCTGCGTGTGTGTGAAGGGGGCGGGGCCAGCACGGGGCCAGCACGGGGCCAGCTCTGCCAGGAGAGAGGGGGCCATGCAGGCTGGCTGCTTCTCTGACTGGGGAAAGGAGAGACCCCGGGGACCAGGAAACCAAGTCCCCATCATACGGTAATTGTTGTGCCCATGTGGTGCGCATTGATTAACGTACGATTGACTCGCGATCAATCACAGCGTGGTGACGTCACCACGCTGTAATTGATTGACGGTCAATTGCACGGGAATCTACCCCTTTAGGCCAGCTTTAGAGAAATAAAGAACCAAGATCGTGTGCATGCCTTGTTCACATGTAAAGGTAAAGAGAACAGGCTACTTAAAAAATAAATCTACTGTTTACGATGTCAGTGATAAATGTTACATTCTTTTGGCACAGATTATGCTCTGAGGATTATGAATGGGTCAGTGGTTATAAGTATTTTATTATCAGGCAGGGTACAAAGCTCTTATTGTTATATTTGACCATGATTTCTACGCTGAGAACTGTGGGTATGTTACAATAGTTGGAATAGACAAATGTTTCCAATATATATGTTCTCCATTAAATACAACATCAGTCTGTTAAAATCTATTTTTATACATTTCCCACTGATTTTAAGCACCTTTACATAAAAACCTTACATAATCAGGTTGAGTAGAGTAAAAGTCATATATTGCTTGTTAATACTTGCATAACAGTTTATTTTAGTAAAGATTTTGGAGTGCCAGAAAGTGCATACCATGGAGATGTCACAATATACTTATCTATTGTGCTCTCATCTGTGGACTCCTACATAATTATTCCTTTTCTATGTCAGTTGTTTGTCAGGTCTTTTTTTTAAGCACCTTTACATAAAAACCTTACGTAATCTGTGTGTGAGTAGAGTAAGTCATATATTGCTTGTTAACACTTGCATAACAGCTTATTTTACTACAGCACTTACTTACAGTATGTTAAACAGGATTTACACCGTTGTTTTCCGGGTTGCTGGCTGTCTGCAGCCAGGAAAATGCCTGGGTGTTCCTGTGGTTGGGCT
The DNA here is from genome assembly GCA_036250615.1 of Ptychadena robeensis. Classification (NCBI taxonomy): domain Eukaryota; kingdom Metazoa; phylum Chordata; class Amphibia; order Anura; family Ptychadenidae; genus Ptychadena; species Ptychadena robeensis. The sequence continues at coordinate 62,745,404 of CM070035.1, read as the reverse complement.
TCAGGCGGTCATAAACATTTTAACCCTGTAGCGGGTCGGCACAACCACCTCAGTGTGCAGCACCTTCCATCAGACACACAGTTTAATCAGGGGTTACCTTGCAGATCAGTGCACCCGCTGACAGATCATCGCTCAACTGTTGTCACAAAAAGTCCATAAGCATGATCACTTTGATAGAAGATCTGGTACCTTTATTCTCCACATTACGGTACAGCTGCCATTGCCATGCCAGCCATATGGTAGCAGCCATTGCAGTCTCATCAGTCTCTCTCTTCCTAGCCCTGCACTCCACTCTGTCACCTCCTAGGGCCACAGTACTCATGGGGACAAGGGGGATAACAGATTGATGTAATGGGCCATTTAACAGACGATTACCAATTTTATGTTACATTTCAATCACATTTGGATGATCAATTCTAGTAGAAAGGAATGATGGTAGAAAGGAATGATTGCCTTAAATGATCGATCGAACAGAAAAATTAAACCGCGTATGGCTACCCTAGTGAAAGTCCTGGTAGAGATGCACGAGGCTTCTCCTCGCCAATAACCTCTTTACTTAGCCCCAATAATATATTAATCATGTGCCATGATGAGAGAAAAAGTAGTCCTGAAAAATGGCTGACAAAACTGTTGATATATGAGCCCTGATAGTTGGGTGTATTTTCCCCTTACATGTATGATTACCAAAGTAACAGATGATTGCCTATGTGTTTGTTACTAATCCTTCAACTGTTAATTAAGCTTCAACCAAACCAGTTCTACCTTATTTCTCTTCACAAATGAAAGACACCTTAATCCAGTCACCATGGAATGTTTTAGGGTGGGAAATCTGAAAGCCTTTTATGGTTACATAATTCCATCACTGGGATTGGAAAAATGTAATTGTGCAATTCTAGGTTCTGTATGTCTGTAGGTGTGAACTGTGGTCTAATTACTGGGGAAGAAATTCTAAAGCAGCATATTATGTGGAATACAAGTATTGTTTAATGCCCCCACCCCTATTTAAGGACTTAAAGGTAAAGAAGATGTTCCCTTCCATGCCTCTTGTAAACCTCTGTGTCCAAAATTTTTATTTTACTATCTTTAAATGTAACTTTATATTTTGGGTCTTTAGGATGTATAAGCATCTGTGTCAGTATGGTGCTAGACTTGGGATGTGGCGTTTGTTAAAGATCCTTTCTGAGTTTTCTGAAAAATAAGCTATACACAGAACTCCTTTAATACTATTTATGTTCTCTGTTTTCCTCCTTTTTAATGGTCTTGTGTTTCTACTAGATTTTGTAGCTATTTAACCCAATCTAGATTGCCCCAAATTAAGAGACCAACTTTATATTTGTGATGAACTTGCAAAAGTCTAGCAACCAACATTTTGTATTTTAGAAGTTTGAGTTGGCTATAGATGTGTGGATTTATGCTGCCACCTGCTGGAGGATGCTGCTAGGACAGTGGGGTGGGGGGGGGGGAGCAAACTTTTAAACTTTTTAACTTTAAATTTGACAGAGTGGCCGACCATGAACTTGCCCGATTTCAAGACCTGGGTGGAAAATTTAAACATTGATACATTGATAGTAGTAATAAAGTAGAATTAATATAGTAAATGTTAATACAGCATATATCTTAACCATACATAATAGATATTGACAAATAAAGCCAAGTAAAGGTGTGCACAAAGTAAAAATACCTCCAGATATGGAAGCAGGTCAGTTGCTAAGGATGAGATGATATTGGCCATATCTGGAATTCTTGTAGTCAGGATGGTGGTGATAAGGATATCTTCCAACAGACACTGGGGATCCTTGAAGAGCAGCTTGTCCCTTTGAGGGACAGTGGAGAGTCTCTGGAATTTAATATCAGCCTATCTACTCTAAAGCTAGCCACACACGGTTTGATTTTGGCTCAATCGATGCTCGATTAGATTAATTTTTTCATCGAATGAACTAAAATCGAGAAATGCCCACATGGTACGATCGACTATAATTGTCCGACGAAGGCAGAGAAATTTATCGAATTTTGATCGGACATGTTGGAAAATCATCATCGATTGTGCCAAAATCGTTTTCTAATCGTCGATGTTTGTGGTGTTTCTCCTGGATCGATTAGATTTGGTATAATAATATAGACCACTTCAATCTGAACTTCAATCGTTTCCATACCAAAATCGTCGATTAGTAATATTTTGGAATCTAAATCTCACCACAATCTCACCACAATCGCAAACTCAATGTGGGGTGTATGTTAATGCGATTAAGATCGATTCTCGATTAGATGATTGAATTCCTCAATCTAATCGAGCATCGATTGAACCAAAATTTAACCGTGTGTCGCTAGCTTAAAGTAGTCTCGATAGTCTCTAATTTATTGTGCAGCGCTATATGTTGGCTATTTAAAGAATGATAATATTAATAAAATTATGATAATATTAATAGTACATCAACTTTGTGATAACAGCTTCTTCATATTTACACATTTCCTTTAACGGCACACACACATGTGATTGAGAGCAAAATCTAGTGGTGATTGCCCATATTGCTCCTGATCAATGCTATTGTTTTACCAAGCTGTAAAACATTGAATTATATCACTGTTACAAACAGGGGGCTAAACATACTCAAAGCTTTAGCGATTTGCTGCATTAAAGAAATGACAGTCTTCTCAACAGTTTCAATTTGTTCACCGAACAGCATCACACCCATCACACCTGGCAACCCACCTGTTTTTGGCCGGGAAAGTCAAGTTTTTTTATGCGACTTTACCAGCCAAATCCCGATTTTAAAAAATCCTGGATACTTCCTGCGATTTAAAAATTGTAACTTAGGAGGGAGGGGGTTACTATCCCTCCGAAGTTGAAGCAGATGATGTGCTGGTTGGGAAGTTAGGAGGGAGAGTAACATCCTCTTCCTAGTAAGTTAGTCAGCAAACATAGACAGGAGAGGACGGAATTAATGTCATAGATGTCCATTTTTTGTATTTGGAAAGCTTAATTGGCACCCCACCTCTGCTCTTCCATGTTCCAAATACTGTAAGTGACGACCGTGATGTCCCTTACTGTAACTTTTCCCTTACTAAGTTCACAAAGACAGTCAAGAACTGTCAGTTTGCTGCTCCCAACTAGAGATGGTCGAATTTTTTTTTAAAAATTCGACCATTTCGCCGGTTTCGACTTAATTGCAAAGCCCCTGAGCATAGTATCATCACCAAACTTGCTGGAGATGTAGAGAAGGGTTGGGGGTATACTGCAAAAAAGAAAGTAAGTCTCTAACACAAACAGTTTTTTCACTAATTAAGTTCAAAGTCAAGTTAAAAATTCGAAAATCGGAATTTCGACTTTAACTTTGAACTTAATTCATGCAAAAACTACATGTGCTAGAGCAACACTTATTTTTTTCAAATGTTCCACCAACCCTTCTCTACACCTCCAGCAAGTTTGATGATGATACCATTTTCAGGGGCTTTGCAATAAGCTCACAAAGTTTCCAAGTTGAAAAATTCGACCATCTCTACTCCCAACCTACCATCAGCGAAACTTGGTTAACGTAAGTGGACCTCCACTAACCTCCCACTATCGTTGCTTGGAAGGCTTTGATAAATTCTTCTGTCCATCTGTATCAGGACACTTTTGCTAGTAGAGGGTCCACTGACAAGATTTGACAAGGTTTGGGGAGCTTGGAATGAAGATTTGGCATGTGTTATGGGGATTGGACCCCTGTGTGTACGTGTTTCCACTGGTTTTTATGATATGTCATGTTTATAGCATTATCTGTTGTTCTTTGTCATTAACCAGGAGGTTCGCCTTTCGTTCAAGTCAATGCAATTTGCAGCGAACATGCAAACCATGGGTATGTGCAGAAAAGTCCACAAAAGGTATGTGAACACCCGTGGCCAATGTTCGTCCATCAATATTAACCACCCTGAGCATATTGTCAACTGTGGGACTGTGAATGTAGCCTGGGCTCACAGCAACATTTATTGACATTAGGGTCCAAGCAAAATAATTTTTCAGAATACACTCACAAAATACTATATTGTTTAGATGCTCTCATAATGGGATTCTTTTTCATAAAATGTTTTTGCTACATAAAATGCTAGGCTTTGGATATAATTCCCAACACCACCACCAAAAACAAGAAAAGAATGAAAAACCACAAAACTAGCAAGACACTATGTTTTATTAAAATAATTTTAAGTAGATGGCTTTAGAAAAGTTCTAGACATATTCAAGTTTACCAGCAATTACAGTATAATTCTGTTTCACAATGCTTATACTTAAAATGCTGCTGAAACTGTGAAAACCCTCAAGGTGGCAACCAAGAGTTGCAAATGTTATGACCATGATATCTTATGACAATGATAGCATTACATTTGTATTTGCTTAAAATATAACATGTATGTAAAATACACTGATTATTTATAAATAATATGTATATAAACTTTCACTGCATGTTACAATATCCTCATAGTGTTCTATTACTATTACTTACTTACTATCATTAGAAGTTGCTTATGTAAGTTTAGATCCACTTTAAGATTCAACATTTACTGTATAAACAAGTGATCTAGTTAAAAGTGTTTAAGATCCAAACCTCCTAGAAATTTGTTTTCCCCAGATTATGCAAACAAAGACATATATACTATACATGCAGTTTTTTTTGTGGCTTTTGGAAGTAATTGCTTAACCCACCCAGGTTTAGGGTAGATTTCTGTTACCAAAACTGGTAACCCCGTGTCACATTCAGGATGGCTTTTCATGTGCCAAGCGGTGATATCTTCCAGGGATGTCTGTCCGGCGATGTCTTCTTCCTGGTTGCTTCCTGGGACAACTATTCCTTTTGAACAATACAGGCAAACAATGCGGCCCCTTGCATTTTAGGGATGTGTGTGTGCGGGGGGGGGGGGGGGGGGGGGGGGGGGGGGGGGGGGGGTAAGTGGCTGGCCGCGCTGTCTGCATGCATTGTTAAACAAGCATAGATGTCCCTAGTCCTGGCATCCTTGCTATAATTTATAAAGGTGAGGGTGGGAAAAGATGTAAACAGGTTACCCCTCTAGACAAAAAAAGACCACCGGGGTGGTTAAAGAATTTTCAGGCTCTGTAGCAATGTAGGCAGTTTGTAGAACTTTTTAACTGTTTGTAGAAGTTTTTTGGCTCAGGAGCCAGGTGACCCATTTGTCCCATCACAGTCTTCAACTTCCTTTTTCATAATTTAACCAACAGAGGAAGAGCTTAATGTTTCTCATCGTGGTAAATCATAATTTCCCAATCAATGTGAGCAATGCAAAAATTTTACTGTATTTCATAGCCATCCACAAACCATATTTATACAATGTGAAATACATATTGCCAACTTTAGAACATGTACTTGTTATAGTGTGGCTGAATTAATCTTATAATGCTGCCTTCTACTGCAAAGACATTCTTTATTGTGGCTAGTTAGTTTTCTACAATAATGCAAGATTGTTCCCTTTGTCTCTGTTTTAAACTACAGCTAACTGCTAGGTACAGAATGCGGACATGCTATGTACTTAAGAACAAGGACACGAGGCGCACAACCTAGTACAACAAAGTAAGGTACTGTAAATGGTTAAATAATATGGAATGGAATAAAATGAAACAAAACAACAAGACGACAAGATATTCACATTAAGGGAAGTTTACAAGGATTGATCTCTCAGGGCCATGTGATTTTCAGGATAACCTCACTTCCTGGTTGGTGATGAGATCACTTCCTGCTTACAGATGCTGGGGGCTCAACAGGAACAATGGGACGCGTTT
>CM070035.1:62683978-62697433 GCA_036250615.1 Ptychadena robeensis | reverse complement strand
CAGGCAATGTCTATGGGCAACTGACTAAACTCAGACCAAAGGGGGCTGAATAATTACACACAACCCACTTTGCAGTTATTTATTTGTAAAAACAATTTGGAATCATGTATGATTTTCGTTCCCCTTCTCACGTGTACACCACTTTGTATTGGTCTTTCACGTGGAATTCCAATAAAATTGATTCATGTTTGTGGCTGTATTGTGACAAAATGTGGAATTCTTTTGCAAGCCACTGTATGTGACTTTGACAGCTACAATGGGCAGGTTCCAATCTCCTGACCTCTTATTTTTGGAATTGCATAAGAACTGGTTTTACCAGTCCATCCGACTTGTGTTGAAGGGGGGCCACAGAAAGTTGTGGTGTGGTATTTTAATGTTTAAAATGTAGGTCATGTGCTTCTGCTCTCTGACTCCTTTCCACAGAACACCATGTGTTCTTTTAATTAGAAGCCTTACCAGTGACTTCGATGAATGTTCTCCTTTGAACTCAGAGCAAATATATTTAGCTGTACTATTTATATTAGTGTATATTACCTATCAGTCTCAATCACCAATGTCACTGGGAACAGACATGAGGGTAACCAAAACAGGAATAGACGGTAAATCTATTCCACTTGTTTCTGCTACAACAGTCTTGAAAAAGCCCTTTCATTTAAAATGATATCCTCTATGGAACAAAAAGAGAAGAAATATTTTTTTTCATGTAATGAACCACTGCAGAAATAGGGAGGAGAGCAGCCAGAGTCTACACTGTGGCTTTGTGATCTGCTACTTCTCTAGCCATGATCTTCAGTGTGGAAGAGAAACTTCCTCCTTCATATATGCACTGGTGGAAAGGAGGGTGAGCAAGAAGACTGAAGAGGCACAGGTTGCCAACCCATACCCTAGCCCAGTGGTGGGAATTTGAGTTGATATGAAGGGCCACAAGTGCGCACATAACTTTTTCAGTCTATATTGACTTGTATAAACATTTTTAATGAAAAAGTGACAGCACACATAGCTAGAAGACCTGGCAGTTCAATTCAATCCAGTTTTCTGTACCAAAAGGGGTGTGAAAAATATGACCTCCCTGGTGGTCCACTGAAATACATATTTCTGTGTCAAAAGCAAGACATGGTTTAACATGATTTTTATGTTGTAGTCCTGTAACTTACTACAATGTGTCCAACAAGCTAACAAGCACCAAAAGGGATGCTTGAGCTAGCCCTGGCCTATCCAAAGTAAAAAAAACAGTTTTAACAAACTTTAAATTACTTTCGTTCATATTAAAAAAGCACTAATGATGATGTTTGTAAATGAATACCATTGACAATGTAAGTTTAATGAACAAATAGTTACATTACAGATATATGCTTAAAAACTTACTGGTTGTGACTGGAACTTTGGTGGCCTCTCCTTGTACATCTACTCCAGCAATGGCCATAACCACAATTGTGTATTGGCTACCCGGTGTAAGATCTTGTATAGACAATGATTGTAAGCTTGTTGTAAAATTCTTTGAAACATCTCCTGTAACCTCAATCAAGTAATGACTGTAATTACTTTCCGGACTGAGCCAACTTAGATCCAAAGACTTGGTGGAGAGATTATATAACTGAACATTTCTCACTGGACCAGGACCTGTGTTTAGAAATGACACATTTAGTATGTTATGATTCTATACTGTAGAAGATTTAAGAGCCCTTAAATAAAAAAAGCAATGTCATGTCCCCATTATGTATGCGGTATATTCATTAAATAGAGGATAGTGGTAAAATCACGGTGTCACTGATACAGGCTTCCCATAATTTAATTGTTAATATATGTTTACTATATATGAGGAAAAGAATAATAGTCACTTACGTGTGTAAAAAGTAATACTACCGCCATATCCATATAAAAACATATTTCCTAAATAAGCAGAAATCTCGACCATATAGGCGTTTCCAGATGTCAGATTATTAAGCTGTACTTCGGTGGTATTCACAGTCAAGCTGTTGGATTCTCCATAGATATCAACATTGTACATTGCACCATTAATTCCGTATGAATCCCAGCTCAGCAATGCCGAAGATGTAGAAATGTCGGTAACAAATACAAAATCAGACACTATAATAAAAGAAGATAAACAGTCAAGGATTGTTAAGAGTTTGTACTTAACAAAAGGTATCCAACTAAAGGCAAATCCCAAACTTCATGAAGTTGATTTACAAAAGGAAAACATACGATCATCTTCCCTTCTTCCCCATCTTCCCTAGTAAAATGTGTATTTAGCCACTATGTGTACTTCATTTACAACAATAGAGAAGCCAGGATCCTATTGTTTAATAACTCTACACTTAAGCTAGCCATACATTGTCGGATTCCATGGCCGATCGATCACCTATACGATCGATTCTGGCGATGTCAGCGGGAATCGGAGGTCCGATCGATCAGCCAATTAAGTGTGTCCGATCGCTACATACCACCTTGTCCCACGGATTCCTGGACGATTCCGTGTCCGATCGCTTACTCCACAAATGGCAACTCCCCCTGATGTGTGCTGAATCGGATCAGAAAGACCAACATGTTGGTTCTCTGTCCGATCCGATTCTGGGCCCCCGAACGATTGGACGTGATCGGACGGACAGGGCGGGCTTCACGCGATTCCGGGGCGATCGTTTCGCGTGCACGCGCCCGGAATCGATCGTCCCGGAATCTGCTGGGAAACGGACCCGTGTATGGGGGCCTTAGAGAACATAGCTACACAATGGGCTCTTGACCTACTAACTTATGCTAGCCATACACATGCCGATAAGCGGCCGATTTTTAACCTAACGGTCAGGTTAAAAATCGGCCGCTAATCGGCATGTGCCCACATGGGGCGACAGATCCCTGTCGCCCCACTGCTCGTCCGATAATCTCTGGCCGATGGGAGCCGAGCGCATTAGCTTCATTGAAGACCGGTGTCTTCATTGAAGCTAATGCCGGCACACAAAGGGTGCTGGACGACTGAAGGGGCCCCATAATGCACCGGGGTGCAAACGTGATGACGTCATCATGTTTGAATCTCGGTGCACATCGGGACTAGTCTGCCTGCACACCATCGGGGTGTGTATGGCAGGCATTAATTGGTTCCCCTAGGGTTGGTTGTAACTCATGTCAAAATACCCATGTTGTGTTTTGAACCTCCAAAAGCAACCCCTTATCTAACCTTTTCATAATAAAAAGTGTTGTATAACCTCCGGCATTGAGACGCAGTGGTGTGAGGTTGACACATGCTTACCAGGTAAGGGATAGGTAAGGGTAAGGGATAGTGAACATAATCTACTACTATCTACTATTTTATTGGGCTAAAGCTTTCATTTTTCTAATCTCATTCACTTAAAGCTGGGCATAGACGGGCCAATTCGTGCCCGACCTGACACACCGCATCTGTTCAGGATCGGCTCTGCAAGGAATTGGGTGTGCCAACTTGCAAGATTGGATTAAAATCAGCCGTCATTTGGATCGCACAGTGATCCGACATGACGGATAATTTTGATCCCATCCTATTAGTTCGGATGGGGGCACACAAAGGGTGCCGGCCAATTCTCGGCTAGGTTGGGTAGGGAATCTACGAGAAATGGTCCTGTCTATACCCAGCTTAAGGCATTAACTTTATATTAAAGAATGTTAAATGGTGTTAACCATTTTATACTATATAATTGTATGATCCCAACCTCTATAACTTTTATAGCATTGCCTAGGCATCAGACATTTTTGTTATTTCACACCTATGTATGTATATTTATATAAATACCTATACATACAATATCTCAATAATACCTTCTTAAGCCTATGATGAATACGCAACTGTCCATAATTCCTGTACTAAGAATATAAATAATATTGAAAAAATATAGACATATCTTTACCCCTACTAGCACTAACCAATTTACTGGATTCTATTAATGACATATCTGGTGGGATAGATCTGGTCAATGATCAAGATTAGGCCAAGGAAATTCACCAAGTTGTTGGTTTTTGATAATGTAGTCCCTAGCTCTTTCAAGTAATTTGTGGATTCGTTTGAATCTACTTATCTGTTAGAGATTAGATATGTCTCAGGATTTGGTCAGGTGTCCAGATATAGGTCCCCACCTAGTTTGGATCTGTGGCTGTGATAGCTTCAGTTTAACTTTGCAGCTCTAGGTGTTTTAATCTGTAAACTGTTTACTCATGTTTTGATCTGGTCTTATTACTGCAAATGGGTTTGACCTCTCTTACCTGTTGCCTGAACTGACCTCTCCTTGCGTTTGACCACTCTCCTGACAAATAATTTTACTAATCTTTTTGTATGACTTTCGTTAATCACTCTGGTCTCAGATAGGATAACTTAACTAAAATCCCGAGGGCAACCAACATGGGCAGGGTACAGACGTCATCACGCTGCTGTCAGATATCGGCGGAAAAGGGAAGACAGCTCTGCAACGGACATCGGCAGTATTAACGTTCATGTCCGATATGGCTGTTTTCAAACAGGATTGATTTGTCCCGCTCGAAAACAGCGATGGGGGCATATGATATGGGCCAGATAGATGGCCGTGAGTGCGCACGGCGCTCGAAACGGCCATCTATCTGGCCCATATCTTCACGTCTGTACCCTGCTTTAGAGCTGTATTTTTTCATGTAAGTACAGTACAGTGGTGTATCAAAAACCGGCTTATTTTTTTACAGCGTTTACTAACTTACCTATTACAGAAATATTGCTGCAATGTCCTAGTGTATTGCCAGCAACTGTACAGATCTTCACTGTGTACAGGTTCCCTCTAACCAGATCTGTCATATTTGCTGTTTGCAATGTAGTCCTGAAGCTTGTAGATGTTGTAGAGTCAGACACTGTCACCTCATAAAATGAGATAGAGCCTATAGAAGGAGCCTGCCAGTCCACATATATTGCACTACTGTTTTTTCTGGAAGCTCTTAAGGCAGTCACAGGGTTAGGTTCTGAAAGAAAAGAATAGTAAATTAGTGAAAAAGTACATTTTTGTTACAATTGAAATCTACAAAACAAATATCAAAAGTAAAAAATATTACTATTTACTTGTGATAATAAATCAGATAGAAAACAATTTTTTTCATGTAAATAGATGCTTTGCTGTAAAGCTAATCTACACATATAAATCGATCATTTCCAGAATGTATCCATTATTGGGTACATCAGTTCACATTTAAATCAGAAGCTGTTTGTTCAATGAATCCATAGTATATACAAATAATTTGTCATGGATTAGATCTTGCAGACTGCAGATCTCACTGCCGGGTCATCCCTAGATGCTGTCTGCCGGATCTCCCTAGCTGTCGGCGATGGCCCGAGTAGCTAGGAGGACCCGACAGACATCGCTGGTACACAAAAGGTGCCCAGCTGATTGTGACCCGATGTTTTGGCTGATTGACCGCGCATGATGGCGTCATCACACACGGTTGATCAGCCAAAACATCGGGTCTTAATCTAAACCTGTATGGTGGGCTTGAAGAGGAATTATTAATGGCTGATGCAAATAAGTTTACAGAACAGAAAATCAGCAAATGTAATATCCACCAATACATATAGGCAGATATGTCCAATCCCTAGAATCACATATACAATCTTAATTACCCAGGCACAACGTTAGTCTGCTGACATATAGTATTTAGATCAGGGGCGTCTAGCTTTGGACTGCAAACCCAATCTGTGCCTCGGTGTAATTATTTTTGTTTGTTTTTTTCACATATTTATTACGAAATGAAAGGTATAGATGTGTCTTTCATTTGACATTTTATTTCACATGTGTTATGTTATGCTTGTCTCATGTTTTCAATAAATCTGAGGGCCATTTCACAATGCACGGCTGCAGCGCATATTTTACTAAACCATGCTTGGGTCTCCCTATACAAGTGTATGGGAGATGTTTGCACTTCATCTGCAAAAATGCATGCAGCAGCCTGTTTACTGTAACATAAACCATAAATGCAAAGGCAGGACCAGTGTGGAAACCTGTTTCCCTTGGATTAATGCAACATGCCAAATGTCCCTTAAAGCTGGCCCGTGACTTTTTCCAAGTTATTACATTTTGACCCACAATTGAGTTTGACACACCTAATCTAGCTGAAAAATTTTGTCAAAAGTTAAAAACTGCACAATAGACAGCTTCTATAACTTCAACTCACGTGTATATGCAGGTATTGTGGTAGCTTCTCCTTGTATGTTTGGAATACCAACAAAAGCAGAGACTAGGAATGTGTAATTATATCCAGGTATCAGATTTTCGATTGTAACGGAAGTTGTAGTCACATTATTATTAGAAGTAGGATCTCCCAGGGTCTTGATAAAATAAGAACTGGCATTTCCATCTGGTTTCTCCCAGCTCAGAGATATAGACGTGGTGGTGATCGTCTCTATAATGAGGTTCTTTACTATTGCAGGAACTAAAACAAATAAACAGAAATTATATATTGTGTATTTTCAGGTTAGCTATACTTAAAGCCCACCACCATTTTTTTCATTTTGTTGACCAAGATGGGGGCTCAAGATTTTTTTTAGCTTTTGACTACTGATTCCTGTGACATTAGGACAAGAGATATGTACTTGTAACCCCTCTAATCTGATCAGGAAAAAAAGGGGCATTGAGGGAAAGGAATCATACAGAGACAACAACCCTTTTCAAGATTTTGCTTTCAGTAAACCCACAACTTAAGACAGCAGTAAATGTCCTGCAGGTTTTTATTGGAGAAAATCAATATATTGAAAGTACTCATGACATAGTTAGTTTAAGCTCCTCCCATGTCTGCACCAACGTGTCACTCTTAAAGTGAAAGAATATCTAAAGCTATATACAATTTAGCAATTTAGATAGATTAAAGATTATTATAATCTTACATCACTATGCTGGAATTATACCTATAGCAAGACTACACCTGTATACTCAACCGTAAATGAGAGTTAACCTGTACAAATTGTGGGAAGTTCCCTCTTAGACAGCTACAACTGGAAGGGGTATTATATGGCAATATTTAATCTCTATTCCCATTCTGGAGACACCTTATATGTAGAATATCCATTATCTACATACATACTGTATTGCTGATAATGGGAGAAGATGACATGTTCTACTTTTTATTGAAGAAAGCTAGTGGCCTGGGTGTATAGCTAAGCTTTTGGCTTCAGTAGTTTCATTCACACACTTGAAACAAGCATGTAGGTGATCAGTATGAATTGTATGCACACTCTCTAAAGCTGGCCATTAGAGATGGTCGAAATGAATAAAATTAGATTCTACTTAAATTTCGAGTTTCCCAATCTAATTTCGATTCGACTGCGAAATTTCTAAAGTCGAAATTTCGCATAACGCCAAAAATTCGCATAAACCACTCAAAAATTCGCATAAACCACTCACAAAAATTGCATAAAGCCTAAAATTTGCATATGGACAAAAATTCACATAAGGTGGAAAATTTCGATTTGCTGTATGAGTTTGAGCTATAATAGAAGAATCAGTGTACATAGAAGCAGAGCTTTACAATCAGAGCTGAGATTTAAACCCAATTTATACACAAACTTGACATGTTAGAGCAAAACTTACTGTTTTTACTTACTGGCCGAACTCTGGTCCATCGGACCAACCCAACCAAAAGAAAAGCAACAAAGAACAGATAGCAACAGAGAGACCAAAGAGAAAGGCCAGAAAAGAGAAGCAAAGGGAAGGAGGAAGGGGAAGGGAGGGAAGAGGGGAAGCCCGCAGGCGTCTCAGCTTCCGACCTTAATCTGCTACCCCTGCCCTAGCAACTGAGCATACTCAGGGGTGGACTGAAAGTCCGTCCAGTAATACCAGGTTTTCCGGAACCTTTCACCAGTGTCATGCATGGCGGCCGTGAGATCCTCCATGTGCATGATTTCATTCACTTTCCTCACCCATAATCTCACCAAAGGTGGACTGGTGCTTTTCCAGCACAGGGGAATGCAGGCCCTGGCCGCATTAATCAAGTGGATCAAAATTTATTTCTTGTAAACCTTGGGCGCAATAGTGTTGCAGTGCAGCAGGAAGAAGGCAGCCTCATCCGGGATCTCGCAGGTCCGTGAACCTCCGGAGGTTGGCTTGCACACCAGTCCAAAAGGTACGTATCAATGGGCAAGACCAGAAGATATGTAACATAGTACCTGGGGCAGCCTGGCAACACCAGCATGTCGCCGAGACTGAGGGAAACATGCTATGCAGGCATGCAGGTGTCCTGTACCATCTAGTGAGAATCTTATACCCCTGTTCCTGAAACCTATTACTAATCGATGAGTGGTAGGTAAAGAACAATATTTTCTGTTTAAGGGAGTCAGTAAAGGTCATGTCCAATTCCCTCTCCCACTTCGAGAGGAAGGGCAGTTCCGCGTCTGGCAGTGGGCTATTGAGGAGTGCATAGACCGAGAGCATGTGTCTGACAGTGCCTGAGTCCGAGCACAAGGATTCTAAACTGGTGATACTCCTACTAAAAGAGGCCGGTGTGGGAAGAGATTTCAAATAGTGCAAGACCTGTAAGGCTTGCAGTGGAGGAAGTTGGAAGGGCAGCTCTGGGGAGGTAAGTTCCGCCGCCGTGTACCACAGATCGGAGTGCAGAAAGTGCCTGGTCCTGGGCAAAGCCACCGCCAGTCTCCCCAGCCCATGTCCCGGGGGAAACCCGGGGGTTGCCCAGAATGGGGTATAAGGGAGAGGGCGTGGGAGAGAAGTCTCTGTGGGAGAAATGGCGCCTACACGCCTGCAGCATGGGGCCCACTGTGGGGTGAGAGGCCACCCCCCCCATCAAGCCATCCAGCAGCCAGGGCAGCGATGGCAGCGGTGTGGAGAAGGACAACTGTTCCAGACCCACCCAGCTATTCTGCGCTGCGTGCCTACACCAATCCACCACCCGTACCAAATGAGCCACGTTGTAATACAGCACGACATTCGGCGTGCCTGTCCCCCCTGCGGATTTGGGGGCAAATAGCATGGATCTGCGCAGTCTAGGGCGTTTACCCTGCCAAATAAACTGGAATAGTAGTGGTAGTTAACCGAGTGAAAGAAGGCCCTAGGGATCCGGATCAGGAGGCATTGAAGGAGGTAGAGAAGTCTCGGGAGAATATTCATCTTCGCTATATTAATACGCTCAAACCACATGAAGGAGGGAACATCCCACCCCTTCAGGTCCTGGCAGGATCCGCCCTGATCGCACAGAGGAGGGGTTCGAGTGAGATTATGAATAACAAGGGTGAGAGGGGGCACCCCCGTTGGAGATAGCGAACGCCTCCTACGCGATGCCATTGATCCTGAGGGAGGCAGACGTGGAGGAATATAAGGCACGTATCCAAGCCAACATATGGTCCCCCACCCCTACATGACCCAAGATGTTCCTTTTTAAATGAGTGGTTAACTTGGCTACCATGTTCAAGCTTAAACTACCCAGTCATTGTCAATGACTCACTAATTAGCTAGCATCTATAAAATATAGGTACCGTAAGTACTTCAATATAATTCACATGTTCAGTACCTAAAATGTGTCCAAAAAATGTAATTTTTACTTATACTTTAGAAATAAAAATCTTAACATTTCGTGGGCGAAATTTGTGAGTGAACTGCAAAGCCCCTGAACATGATATTATCAGCAAATTTAAAAGTCAAAGTTGAACAATTAAAGTTGATAAATTAGGTTTGAACTTCATAAATGCAAAAACTTCATAAGCGAGGGCAATACTATTTTCTTCACAACATTCACACAACTCTTTCCTATACCTCCAGCAATTTTGGTGATGATGTCATGTTCAGGGATTAACAAATCTGTGCCTTAGCTGCTACATTTCCTCCCATAAGCTTTTGTAAAATTAGGTACCTCGGCTTATATTTGGGTCAGCCTATACTCGAGTATATATGGTTACTGACCGATCTCATATTTGTACCATCATTTATTATTTACTTTGAATCGTGATCTAATAATGAATCACTATCAAAGTCTAGGATGAGATCAAATGCAGGTGTTCCCAAATAAAACTCAAAAGTTAATATTGTGTCTTCATTACATCTAACAACAACTGTGTGGTAAAGTGGCTGAAAGAATACATAGTGATTGGAAGGTATATATCACTGCTATGTAGTGCTGGGTCCTTCCTGATAGAATACATAGTGATTGGAAGGTATATATCACTGCTATGTAGTGCCGAGTCCTCCCTGATAGAATACATAGTGATTGAAAGGTATATATCACTGCTATGTAGTGCCGGGTCCTTCCTGATAGAATACATAGTGATTGGAAGGTATATATCACTGCTATGTAGTGCCGGGTCCTCCCTGATAGAATACATAGTGATTGGAAGGTATATATCACTGCTATGTAGTATAGTGACCTCCCTGATAGAATACATAGTGATTGGAAGGTGTAGAAAGCTCCTCATATTATATGGTTTTGGTAGAACAAAATTGTATAGAAAGATTGTAAGGTGAATGGGGGCCTTAAGTAAGTTTATAAATTTTTGTTGTTGTTGTTTTTATTCTTTTAGTTAAAACCACTAAGTAGAGCATGTGAGTGCTTTTGGCACCTCTGGTCCGCTGGCCGACAGACAGCGGAGGTTGACTTAGTGCACTAGGCTGACCTCTCAGCTGGTGGACCGGCTGAACGTCATGTATATGGATGGGCTGCGTCGACATCCCTGTCAAGGCATGCGATTAACCCAGCAGGTATCAGTGCAGCCCATAATGCATTGGAAACCTTGCCTAACTGTACTTCCCATCAAATACCTTGGTCCGCAGTATGCTACTGGCACCAAAATATATTTACATTCTTAAAACTGCACTTTCCTCTCTTTTCCTTGTCTCTATTTAAAAATAAAAACTTTCCAGTTGAAATATACATCAATAAATTACATCACAGTAAATAACTGTAGATTCCGAAAACTTACATGTGTAGGCAGATAGCTCTGAGCTCTTTCCTTGTAAAGCGTTTCCTTCCACAATGGTGTAAACCAGGAATGAGTAGTAATTGCCAGGGGAAAGGTTTCCAATCACAGCAGAATTTGTATACGTAGTAACTGTTTGTACTGAGGACCCATACATCTCTACCAGGTAATAAGACACATTTCCATTTGGTCTCTCCCATCTTAGGGATATAGAAGTTGTGTTTATGTTCTCTGTGATCAGGTTCTGCACTGTTCCCGGGGCTACAGAATGCAGAGATTTTAATATTGCATTTGAAGATAACCAATGAGCTTAAACAACAAATGTTTCATTACAATGAATAAACAGATCTATTTCTATAAGCCTTTTAAATGATCATTGAGAAACATAGGGTTTTTCTAGCTTTTAGTGCTGACTTTTAGGGTTAATTTATACTTTGTCATATTTGTGTGAAGGCAAACAATTTACCAATAAAAAAAAGAGGACATGAATTACTGTTTCTGACAGCATTCAACAACGATAACTTGTTCACTTGTTAGTAAATTAATAAGGAACAATTAAATAACTGTTATTGACTTTTCCCCGAAAAAGGTGCTTGGAAAGTAAAGCTGTGACCCAACTATGCATTAACACTTGAAAGTCAATGGATATGTCTACACAGAGTTAAGTTGCATTAAAAATCAATGCAGAGCCCTGAATTTACATTAACGCAACAAAAGCTAACACAACAAAATGAATTGAGGCAATTGAAACACAATGGTATGCGTTTTCTGATGAGTTGAAAGGACACGTCCCTTCAAGCGGACCTACCACTGTGATCCGTGATCAAAAATTAAAAAACTTTTTCTGACAGCAGGAGGGACAATTTTTCTCCCATCTGTCTCAAGTGACCTTGTGGCTGTAGAAAGACGCTCCTGCCCAGTCCCGTGGGGTGGTGACATCAGCCTCACATCTGTGAGACTTGGGTGATAAAGTCGGCTGCAGTGATGAGAGCATCTCCCCTCAACATGATGGTACCTCTCATCACTGCAGCTAACATCCCCCCCCTACTGGAGCAGTCCGCTCCTTCACTTTCCTAACTTTTATTGCTCTTTTTTCTGCTCCTCCTCCCACGCCCTCTCTCTGTTTGAGAGCGCCCTCCCATCAGGAACGAAGCCTTTTGCTGTTGACATCAAACTGATATGACACTTACTTGTAAAGTTAGCTGTAACAGAGCTGCTCCCCTGGACATTACCAACAAGTGTGAAGACCAGGAAGGTGTAATAATTTCCAGGTGTCAAATCTTGCATTGTGTAGGAAGTGGAAGTCACAGTCTCATTGAAAGCTGTATCTCCCAGTTTTGTAATTAAATAAGAACTGGCATTTCCATCTGGTTTCTCCCAGCTCAGAGATATAGAAGTGGTGGTAATATTCTCTGTCATAAAGTTCTTCACTTTCTCAGGTACTGCAAAAGAAAGTTATTTAAAGTTAATCTTCAGCAGTGAAAACAAACTATCAACTCACAAGTCAGGCATGGCTAGTATTTCATAAGCTGCATGTGAGTACACCCAAGCATGTCCTTTGAGCTGAACTTTTGGAATAATAAACATGCCTTGTTTAAAGCAGAAGTACAGTAGGGGCTAATAACTAAAATTATTAGTTGGATTTGCATTAAAGGAAAATTGCTCATGAGGAAGATAAAAGTAAGTTATGAAAGTAAGTACATTATGGCAAGAGTGGCCAAAGGTAGCCATGCTAAAATGCATTCTTCCTATATGCAAATCATGGTCACCCTGCTAAGCTCAGAGGCTCAGGGGCCAGATCCAGCCTGTTTTGTTTCTTTTCTGGCCCCTTTGTCACCTTGTTGAAAAGATGTTCCCCTCCGCTTGTTCTCTGCACATAATGCCTAGAATAGTCCAAACGGTGCCATGGGGTCGATGCAGTGGTGTGATCATGACACTGTGGGTGCATCCTTAATGGTGATAACAAGCAGATTCCAGGAATTATCCCAATAAATGAGTATTTTTAAGTGCAGGAAATTTATAAAGATAACCTCCCTTTCACACGTCGCCTATTACACATCACTGCTAGTGATGGCCGGACATAGGCTGTGTCCGTCCGTGAAAAAGTCTGACGTCCCCCTTTTTGCAGAGAACTTCAAATTCCCCACCTATTGGCAGGGAATTTGAATCGAAACTACCGGAAATGACGCCCCACTGTTCCTTGTTCCTAAACCGGAAGTGACATCACTCGGACTTTACTTCCATTCAGTGATCGGTAACGTACTAGAGATCTGGTGTCTCTACCCAGTCTCTAGTGAAAAAAATTCTTCCTCTGGCCGGACCAGACACGGAAAGGTCAGACCGGAGGAAAAATTATAGGCTTCTTCTCACAGGTGAAGGGGGCAGGTCAAACACCCGTACTGTTCGCTGGGGAGAAGTTTGCATGGCGGTGAGAAATTTGCAGTTCGGCCATCACTAGTCACCACCATCAGTAGTGATACCGGCGATGCTTGGAATTGCCACACCTAAGTAGTGATGAGCGGCATAGGCAACATTCGTATTCGCGGCATGCCGCGAATTTTTGG
>CM070035.1:62651930-62668645 GCA_036250615.1 Ptychadena robeensis | reverse complement strand
GGTGGTGACATTGTATGTTTTCAGGTTCTTCACTATTCCAGGTTCTGGAAAGATAATCAGAAATGATTCCTCAGCATGGTTGTTAGAAGGAATAGTGTTTTATCTTACAATAAATTAATCATTAAAATGCCTTTATTTGCTTTGACTGGTCCAAGGAAAGCAACAAAGTTCTCTTAGTGACAATGGAATTGCAGATATATGCACGTCCTAAAAGTAGAAACCCAGTCACACTCTTGATGCAGGTTCATGGTCTCAGCGGTGCTAAATTGGAAAATTGACATTCACATAAGAAAGTATGGCTTTAGGGAAGCATACCTTCCTACCGGACTGACTGTTCTTACAGCGTTCTGGCAATCAGCAGAACGCTGTGAGAACAGCCGCTGCTGCAGATGAGTTATGTGGATCGGCTCTGTCGGGTCCCTGCCAAAGGAATGCGCTTAGCGCAAGGGGACCCAACAGAGCCAATAAGGCCGTTAAAACATAGCCTTACATAGACCATTTAAAGGTTTTATGGAGATCAATCTACATTAGCAGCTTTTTCCTGAGCATTCCAAGTATAATTCTCATGACAATACCGCACTTTTAATTTAGTAATTTTTTAGGAAACAAAATCTTTTCCTCTAGAGCTACAAAATACTCTGCTCTTCAAATGGACCACCCTATACTAAGGACTGAAAAGGCTTAGTAAGATTGTAAATTGCATGCAGACTGAAGTTGAACCATTCAAGCACAGTTGTTACAGTGTTTGATAGGCTCAACTTTGGTTTGCATGCAATTTGTATACTTAAATTGAATACACGCTTTGATTTGCACCCAATTTTCAGCAGATCGACCGCGTAAACACGCATGTGGGTCGATCGGCCTAAAGTTGTAATTGAATTTAGCCGCCAAATCGATCTAAGACATTACAGACATGTCCATAATTCTTAAATCAATTTCATTACTTTGGATGGGGTCTGCCGGCACACAAAGGGTGCCCGAACAGTTTTTAGCCAGTCCGAACTTGCATGATCACAAAGGGTCGATATGCCGGGAGATCGGCTGAAGATCTAAACATCTATGGGCAAGACTTAAAACTATGATAAAACAGAGGGACTTTTATAGTAAACAGAACATTAATTTCATTATTATTCTAGTATTTATATGTTTTTATTAGTGAACACTTACTTGTATATCCTTCAACAAATACACTTTCTCCCACGACAGTATCAAAACCAGCCATAGCTGAGGCTATGAACTTGTAGTAAGTCCCAGGGGTCAAATTATTTACTGTTAAAATGCTCGTTTTGGAGGTTGCATAAAAATACGTTTCATTTTGATAGATGTCAATACGATATGAACTAATGTTTCCATTTGGCGGATCCCAGCTAAGAGTTACAGAGGTGTCAGCAGTGTTGAGTATTGTCAGGTTCTTTACTGTTCCTGGTTCTGTAGAAAATGAAAAAAGAAGAAAGACATCGGTTTGCCACTGGAAGTATAATCACAGCAAATCTCCTGGCTACATTTTACTACAAGTTATAGGGATCTCTTACTTTTAAGGTCATAATTGGTCATATTATGCTTAAATCATCAGCAATGATCATTGTAGTATACAGAAGAAATGATTGATACAAAATAAACACAATTATACAATATATATTAAAGCGCACCTAAACCCACCACACAAACTTTTCCCCCTAGCTAGTCAACCCCACATTATTGGAGCAATACGTAAATAAAAAGAGGAGACATTGTATCTGGCAGCCCCCGGTGGCCGGTGGTGTTATTGCAGCCTTAACTCATTCAAGGCTGGAAGCTAACATGGAATCTAAAATGGTGGCTCCCACAGACGTTAGCAGGATAGCTAAATATATATATTTTTAGGTTAGGCAACTTTGAGCTATTGGGACAGTTTAGAGGTAAGTAAAAATGTAATTCAAGTTTTTTGGTGTTTTTAATTTTTGAGTTTAGGTGCGCTGTAAATAACTTATACTATTATAAAACTATATACAGTATGTTCTGGGTGGATCTGGCTTAAAAGCCTAAGAATTTCATGACTAGCTTGAAATGGAAGTCTATCCTGGGACAACATTTTGATGGTATCTTTTAGCTTGATAAACTCCATGGTGCTACAGTTTCAAATAAAATTTTGCACATTGACACTGTATTATAATACAATGCAACTAGAAGTAGAAATGATAATTAATAATACTAGATACATTAACACTCCTGGATCCTCTCGTCCCCAGCAATCACTCAGTACATAATGTTGTGGAAGCGTGTACTCTGTCAACCATGATGTCTTTTCACATGATTTATTTCACATACATGAACCTAACATAAACAATATCTCAAATGCTATGTCAATGTGAAACATTGTAGGCTTTGCAGGATTTTGTTATTAAGTATAAAGAATGAAAAGAATAAACATTTCAGCGTAATACAATAACACAAAAAACAATAGGTTCAATACTACGTTTTTTACCTGTCTGTTATCACAAGCCATCCGCACACACCACCCGCAGACCCCTAATGACAGACACATACCTATATCAGACACTGCAAAGCCTGATCAGTATACTTACTGGTAAAATTAGTCACTTGCGAAGCATCTCCTTGAATACCCTGTCCATTAACAGCCGTGATTTTAATTGTGTATTGGTTTCCAGGGGTCAGTCCTGGGGCAGTCCATGACTGGGAGGTAACTGTTTGGTTTATATTAATATCTCCTGTAACCTCGATGAAATAATAGCTGTAATTGCCATATGGAGGAAGCCAACTAATACCAACAGAGTTAGTTGTTACATTTTCAACAAGCATTTCCCTGACTGGTCCAGGTCCTGTAAGCAGAAAGGGGTCAATAAAGCAAATGTTCTTCTTATTGTTTGCATATTAAAAATAATTTTATTTTATCTACTCAATAAAAGTGATTTGAACAAATATAAGAGCAGAATAGTGTAGTTCCCACTGTGTTACCTGCATTTCATGAGGCGTGATAAATGGTAGAACTGAGATGAAAAAACAAAGGAAAGGTAATAATTAGTGATGGCCGAACGGGCGGATCGGACTTTTAAAGAAGTCCGCCGTCCGCCTGTTCGCGGGCAGATTCAAATAGAAAAACCAGAAGTGACATCAGTGATGTCACATCCGGTACCTGGAACGTAGTGATGGCCGAACTGTCCGCAAGGCGGACAGTTCGGCCGCGAACAAGCATGTTCGCCCTCCCTCTCGCCGGCGAACAGTACGGGTGTTCGACCCGCCCCGAAGATCTATATTCTTCCTCCGGCAGGATCAGAACCTGCGAGATCGTGCCGGAGGAAGAATCTTTTCACTAGAAGACCGGGCATGAAGCCGGTCTTCTAGTGAAAATTCCGGCTCGGAGCAGGAAGTGACGTCAGTGACGTCACATCCGGCTCCCGCAACCAGGAACTATGCGTTCCAGGATGCGGTCCAGGTTTTTCCGATTCAAATTCCCCGCCTAGAGGCAGGGAATTTGAATGTGTCCGCGAACAGGCGGACTTCTTTAAAAGTCCTACCCGCCCGTTCGCAGACAGTCCAGG
This sequence comes from Ptychadena robeensis, assembly GCA_036250615.1. Taxonomy (NCBI): domain Eukaryota; kingdom Metazoa; phylum Chordata; class Amphibia; order Anura; family Ptychadenidae; genus Ptychadena; species Ptychadena robeensis. The sequence goes on along the minus strand of CM070035.1, from coordinate 62,665,106 downwards.
CCGATGTTCGGCCATCACTACTGGAACGCATAGTTTGAGGTTACGATAGCCGGATGTGACGTCACTGACGTCACTTCCTGTTCTCGAGCCGGCATTTCACTAGGAATGACCATGCCTGGTCTTCTAGTGAAAAGATTCTTCCTCCAGCAGGATCTCGCTGCTAGTGATCTCACCGGAGGAAGAAGAGAGATCTCCTTCTTGACGGTGATAGGGTTGGGTCTAACACCAGTACTGCTCGCTGGTGAGAAGGAGGGTGAACATCCATGTTCGTGTCTGAAATTTCCGCCTTGCAGGCAGTTCGGCCATCGCTAGTAATAATACAGATTTATGTTTTAGGACTATTTCACACTATTTTAAGGTATGTGTTTATGCATGCATTGTGTACATTACACATCTGCATTAGCCTTTGTGATTTTTATAAGCTATATTTAAACCACATCGCATCATGTGTGCAGCAGGGCTTTATACAAATAGTACCCACTAACACTGTGCTTTTGAAAATGCAACGCATGCAGTGTGAATGGTAACATTGTTTTTTATGAGAAAATGCAGAACTGTAAAAAAATGGACTATTAGACATACTATTTTCCCCCCAAGATCAGAGTGGGATGTCTGCACCTTACTTTTTAAAGGTTCAACTACCCGCACCTTTGTTCTCCAGGCAAGAGGCGGAGGAAGCTGTCTCCCATCTGTCTCTGAGGGCGGCTCTTCTATGTGCACTGTATGTGAGTTGGGCACAAGCTGCCCACCGTACATACAGCTCTGCCGGCCAGGGCTAGAGGGCACCTCTTAAACTGCTGCTCTGCCGGTCGGAACACAGAGCTCTGGCCAGTAGAGAAGGAGAAATCCCAAATACCATTGACCACTCCAAAGACCTTACAGATAATGATTTACCACATTTAAAACGTATCTATCATGGGAGAAAACAAATTCTTAATCAAGTGCCTTCAAACTTAAGCTTAAACAAAATATTAAAACACTGTATTAATTACTATATTTTAGAGGCAAATTGGAGAAGCAACTGCCATATATACTCGAGTATAAGCCAACCCGAGTATAAGCCGAGGTACCTAATTTTATCTACAAAAACAGGAAAAACGTATTGACTCGAGTATAAGCCGAGGGTGGGAAATGCAAAGTCAGATAGTGGAGTTTTCTAAATGAGAAAAATATACAGAAAGCACCATTGCCCCTAGGAATTAATCAAACAGGATTAATCTTAGTGCCACATCCTCAATACATTTAAGAGAACACAGGATAATTATTATTACACAATGGGTTTTGTGGGGCAATTCTTATTTTTAATCATAGGCTATGGAGTGTTGTTTGTGTACTAGTAACCAGGCCACCAGGTGGCAGTGTGGAGTTTGTTTATATCGATCAGCTCACAGGAGCTTAGAGAAGATATTCAGTTGAAGAGGGAAGCTGCCTGCCTGAAGCATTCAGCATAGAAATTCACCTGAGTTATGTCGACCCTGGCTGACTTGAGTATATGCCGAGGGGAGCATTTTCTGCCCATTTTTTGGGGCTGAAAAACCTGGCTTATACTCGAGTATATACGGTAATTAAAGCAATAATTTAAAGTTGTCTTCATAAAACCATAAAATGTATCAATTATAAATAACCCCAGAGGAGAAAAAAAATCTTACGTGTGTACAAAGTGATTTCCCCGCCGTAACCGTATAAGTAACTATTTTCTTTAGATGCAGAGATTCCAATTCTGTAAAAGTTCCCTGCTGTCAAATTATCAATCTGTATTTCAGTAGTATTCAGAGTCATATAAGTGGGTGGTTCCCCGTAGACATAGATGCTATATGTTGCATTTGTGATGGCAAATATATCCCATTTGAGCCAGACAGAAGTGGAGAAAATGTTGATCCAGCTGAAGATATTGGACACTGCGGCAACAAAAATATGAAACCGTTATAGTGAATAATCTGTGTTGAGCTTGGTTCCATATTAAATTGTAATCTGCATTTTTCTTAATCACAGCTACTTGTTTTTATTAATATTATTATTATTTTTATTATTATCACAGTTATTATATTTTAAATTATGGCTTTGTATGGTTATTACATATCACACATTAACTGTTGACCTCTTTTTGCAGTAATAACTAAGACAAGCCATTTAAACACAAGTTCATCCTTCTATTTTGTTTTCTATGGCATTTTACAATTAGGGCCACATGCTATTACTGATATCAAAGTATAATTAACAGTGATTAGCTTATCTGTATATATCTGATTTCAAAATAATTTTATATGTAATTGTGCAATGATTCATTGTGTCATTTGCTTCTCACCTGCTACGGTTATCTCACTACTGTCCCCTAGTAGACCATCCGCTGCTGCCGCAGTGACCTTCACTGTGTATGGGTTTCCAATGGTCAGGTTTGTTACAGTTGCCGATTCTGTTGTCACATTAAAGCTTTGAGCAGGATCTCCCAACACATTTACTTCATAGTAACTATAGCTGCCTTCCGGAAGCTGCCAGCTGATGTTTAATGAAGTGCTGTTTATCCTAGAGGCAGTAAGATTAACAACAGTGGCAGGTCCTGTAAAGATTTAATTACATTAGATATCTCAATTAGATTTTAATCTTTAATTCTTCACATACAAAATGATTGCCAAATGTATTTAATGTATACATGATGATCTTACTATATATTCAGTCAAAAGTGAGCACACCGCTGACATTGTGGAAATGTTAGTTTATAATATCTGTCACAGGACAACACACTTTAATACAATGTTAAGTAGTCAGTATATAGCTTGTAGTGTAAATATGCTGTCCATTAAAACTCAAAAGAAAGCGCAGCCATTGATGTCTACAACACTCAATCAGTCAGCAAATGTGAGTAGTCCCCTAAGTGAAATTTTCCCTCTCCAGTGTCATGTGACTTGTTAGTATTACAAGGTCTCAGGTGTGAATGGGGAGCAGCTATGTTAAATTTGGTGTTATCACTCTCACGTTCTCTCATAGTGGTTACTGGAAGTACATCATGGCACCACATGGCAAATAAAAAAAAATCATAAAGATTCTGATGAATGCGACAGTGTCCACTTTGTGTACTCTTAGCTGCACGGCGGAGACACCGCACCTGAAGCTGTTCGGACACTGATTTTACATGTCTTTCCCCACTGCATGAATAGGGCGCGTTCCCGCCGATGTGGGCGCTTTGATTCCCTGCACTGAAAGTACATCCAGCACAGGGAATCAGCAGTGGACACAAGATAGGAAACAGGAACAGGTCCTTTACAGGTCCAGTAAAGGACCTGTTTCCATCCGTCCTTGGGAGTACTGTAATGCTGAATAATAGTTTTCAATCTGTTTTAATCTGGGGTCAAACATCAATCAAAAAAAGATCCCTTAGCAATAGATCGGAAAAAACACCAAGTTTAACAGGGATAAAATTAAAACTTTTTATACAAAAAAATAAAGGCTTTTGGGCAAAATAGGTTATCTAATGTGGAATCATAGCATCTTGCTTTGCAGTACCCATGAATCTGTTGTTTGTTATCTTACGAAGGGCAGCTCATAACAATCAGCTATAAATAAATATGTCCCTACTTATAAAAAGGTATCTGATATTTGATGATCATTTAATGTAAAATGTTTTCCCTTTAACTCATAACTAAATACATTTTTTATCTCAGTGCTATACATGATATGTGTGATGCACAACCAGAAAGAAGAAGGCACTGTCCCCTTAAATGTCTGCTCCATAATCCACCTGGGGGCAGTGAGTATAAAAACCAGGCTCCACCTCTGGCTCTGAGCTCTGAGGACGACCTAATGATACAGTGGTAACTGGGCTAGAAACCTGCAGCCGAGCCTGGTTCTTTTAATTGTTCATTAGAGATAGTTGATCAAGTCGACTAGTTAATTTTGTGAGTTGATTACAAAGCCCCTGAACATGACATCATCATGGACACAGAAGGGTTGTCGGAACATTTGAAAAATAAAAGTATTGCTCTAGCATATGTAGTTTTTGCATAAACTAAGGTCAAATTTTACCATTTCGACTTTGAACTTAATTTATGCAAAAACTATGTATGTCAGAGAAATAATTTTCTTTTTTGTAGTGTACCCTGAACCCTTCACTATATATCCAGCAAGTTTGATGTTAATATCATGGAAAGGGGCTTTGCAATCAACTCACGAAGTAGAACTGGTTAAATCTTTCCCAAAAAAATCAAATATCTCTACTGTTCATACCAGTGTGCAGGCAGCAGATGAGCCTAATAGCCCACAGCTTCTAGAATTGACTCAGTTACAGTGCCACTGCCCTGAAGGGAGAGACTGCATCTACCCAAGCGACAAACACACAAGTAGCTGTTTTGTGTGGCCACACTCCCCTGCTTTCCAGATAGAATCAACGGGCCTATCCTGTATCAGTTTAAACCAGTTACTGTTCTTTTTTGTATTTCCTGCTTTACTGTGTTTAGACATCGGTCCTTTGTTAAAAGTAAAAGAAAAGTTGCATGCCTTATGTCATTGGTTAACCCTAGTACCTGTACAGCAATACTTACGTATATACAGAGAGATGGGCTCTTGTGCACCATCCAAATCAGAAAATCTAGCTGATATAAGGACGGTATATCTATTCCCTGGAATCAATTCAGTAATTGTAGCATACTCATAGTCTGCTGTCTGATAAAACGTTGAATCTTGCATCATTCTTATCACATAGTAATCCTTTGATCCTACTGGTGGCCACCATTGGAGAGACACATAAGAATTTGTGATGACAGGTGCCTCAATGCCATAAACTGTTCCTGGCCCTGTTGAAACACATATACCAGTTTATTTAGATTAATTACACATTAATGCCAACATTGTTACACACAATAAACTAAGGACACATTTTACACAATTTGTGATAAAATTATTATTACTAAGCCTTTTTTTTTCTGGACAGAAACAAAGGAAGTTCCCCTCCGATGGGACTTTAATTGGAGTGTTTGATCTCACACTATAGCGTCATATTTTATCAAAACAAATTTCTTTGAAAACCACAATAAAAATAAAGCAAAGCAATATATGTTTTTCTTCTTGCTGGGGGCCAAACAGACCGTCCAAACCCAACAAGCAGATAACAATAGAAACGAATAAATCACTGTTTTAATTTTAACAAACTAATAACACTTTATTACTAATAATTTATTATTAACACTTAAAATGATTGCTACTGCTCGGGTAAACCCGGAAGTGACATCAGTCTTGCGGACAGTTCATCCATCTCTACTGTTATGTAGTTGCTAACGTTTTTTTCTGTACTCACGTGTATGAATCAATGTTTCATTGGCCTCTCCTTGCACATCTGGCCCAGTTACTGCTGTCAACAGGGCAATGTAGCTCGTTCCTGCTGTCAGTCCGTGTATGGAAATGGACTGTAAGGTTGTCTTATTCAAGAATATACCTCCAGGTACCTCTATTATATAGTAACTGTAATTACTATCTGGTGGGAGCCAACTCAGGTCAACTGATTCAGTAGTTGCATTGTTAATTAGGACATTTCTCACTTTACCAGGTTCTAGGTTTAAAAAGTACAAAAACGCAATAAAGATCTCACTTATAAACAAATATGCAAATAAATATAAACATATCTCATTTTGTATTCCAGAACAAACTAACTGAATATATTTACTTCAAGTGATTATCAGATGAGAACATTAAATTATCTATAAAAAAAAGATTATGATGTTTGTTTCCTTAAAGTGGACCTAACACCTCATTGGTCCCTCCGCAGCATCGTCCGGAGTAGACATCCGCGATCGAAAAAAAAACAACTTTTTCTGACAGTGGGAGGGGCAATTTTTCTGATATCGCCCCTCCCAATGTGTGACGTCTCAGCGTCATACATTGTCAAGGGCATTTGGGACATCTGCGAGACTGCAGCCAACACGCCCCCCAAGCTCTCCAACAGAGGAGAGAGGCTCAGGTTGTCGGCTGCAGTGATGAGAGGTGCGCATCTAGAAATGGCTTTGGTTCACCAGTACTTAAGATGCTGGTGCCAGGTTTTTATTTTGCGTTTAAGACCACTTTAAGTCTTAATTTAGAAAAAATACTTTCTCCTATATAATAGTAGCTGAGAATCTCAAACTGCTTAAAAGGAATTTTACTTCATTACATTTAATTTTAAAGTTAACCTTTTTGTCTTTTCTAAAAGAACTCTATTTGCAAAAGTAATGACTGCATAAATCAAGGAGTAGACAGAAAAATTTATTTCACAAAATTGTCCCCTTAGATGAGGATGCTATAAACATTTTCCACATCTAGGGTTTAGATATACATAAAGAAATGAGTCTATAAATGTAATTGTCAATGTTGTTATTTTAGATTCATTAGTACTTAAACATATGTAAATTTATAGTATGTTTCACATTTAGAGATTACTCACTTGTGTACACATTGGTGACATACTCTTTTCCAGGCAAAATATTTTCCTCAACCATAACTGAAATGAGAACTGTGTAATAATTTCCAGGTTTCAGTCCATAAATAGTATCAGAAGTTGTATATACATATGTATAATTAGATGGATCTCCCAGAATCTGGATAAAATAATAACTGGCATTTCCATCTGGTTTCTCCCAGCTCAGAGATATGGAGTTGATGGTGATATTTTCAGTGATTACGTTCTTTACTATTCCAGGCTCTAAAGAGTGAACATAATACAAAACAAGTGGGTAAGTTTGTACAATTACTACTTTGGAGGAAAACAATATATTACCTGCAGCATTTATCTCATTTAAGAATATTTATAATTATAATACAATATGAACATATAGAGCTAGTAGTCACCTGTGTAGTCAGATATAGGATAGGATTTTCCTTGAATATTATTATCATCAACAAGAGCAGAGACCAGGAAAGTATAAAAATTCCCAGGTGTCAGGCCTTCTATTGTATAAGAAGTTGAAGTCACATTTCTATTAAAAGTTGGATCTCCCAGGGTCTGGATAAAATAGGAACTGACATTCCCATCTGGTTTTTCCCAGTTTAGAGATATAGAAGTCGTGTTGATATTGTCTGTTATCAGATTCTTGACCATTCCAGGCTCTATTAAAAAAAATATATATATCTACCGTTACTGTTTTCTTATTTATTAAACTGATTTATGTCCAGTTATCACAGTTCTTAATTATACCAGATTCTAAAGCGCAAATACAAAGTAGTGGAGTGGACTGAAAGAGGGTTTAGTAGGGTACAGCATGTGGAAAGGTCAGACTCTCTTAGGGTCCCCAATTTTGCAGCCGACCGATGTGTGTGAGCGCTCGCTGCAAAATCAGCCGCAGATCACGGGTGCCCACATGGGGCGACAGATCCATAAATCTCTGGCCAATGCCATTAGTTTCAATGGGGACCGGCTGATACTCTGAGCAATTGAGAGCAGCGTGATGATCACATTGCTCTGCACAGCTCATCTGTCGGTAGTGATGGCCGAACTGTCCGCAAGGCGGACAGTTCGGCAGCGAACATGGATGTTCGCCCATCTTCTTGCCGGCGAGCAGTGCGGGTGTTCGACCCGCTCCGTTCGCCAGCGAGAAGATGATCTCTATTCTTCCTCCGGCAGGATCACAACCTGTGTGATCGTACCGGAGGAAGAATCTTTTCACTAGAAGACCGGGCATAAAGCCGGTCTCCTAGTGAAAAAACCGGGTCGGAGCAGGAAGTGACGTCAGTGACGTCACATCCGGCTCCCGGAACCAGGAACTATGCGTTCCAGTATGCGTTCCAGGGACCGGATGTGGCGTCACTGACGTCACATCCGGTTTTTCCGATTCAAATTCCCCGCCTAGAGGCGGGGAATTTGAATCTGTCCGCGAACAGGCGGACGGCGGACGTCTTTAGAAGTCCGACCCGCCCGTTCGCGGACAGTCCTGGCCGATGTTCGGCCATCACTATCTGTCGGTTCCCACTCGATACGTGTGTGGGGGACCCTTAGTTAAGAGTTATTCTATTTGTACTTGTGGCCATGTGAAGTTCAGGATAAATGTACCATTTTTTTGCCCTTGACAAGAAGGGGAAACCTTTAGGTGAGGAGAATTGCCTTTAGTTTGTAGGTTTCCTTTCTGTCGTCTTTCTTAGATACAAGATAAAGAGAAGTACCGGTGAAGGTTATGGTGAGAAGGGATGAAAAGAATCAAAAAGCCCTCAACTCAAGCAGTGCATAGCACAATCAAGCCTTCTTAAAACAGAAGGTATTTACACGGCCCAATCCAGCACAAATCCAAAAACTTTAGGTGGAAGCCCTTGTTTTGGGACAGTGGGCAGAGCCATGAAAATTATTCCTTTTCGCCCCATCAGCCAAATGCACATCCAGAAACCACTGGTGTACAGTGCAAATATAGCCTTTTTGGTACAGGGCCATTTATTCCAAACTGCATACAGCTGTTTCAGGCCAAGTAGCCTGAAACAGCTGTATGCAGTTTGGAATAAATGGCTCTACTACTATTTTTCTTAGTAGTAGATGGAAGTTAACTCACTAAAAGGGTGTAACCTTCTCCATACTGTTTTAAGTTTACGTTTTAATCACCAAACTGTTCACATTTGTACTAGGAAGTAACTCAGAGGGGGGTATAGTGGAGGTTTGGTGGATTCTTAAATTAAAAGGTGCTCAATCATAACAGTATATCTACATCATGGGTCAGCAGCCTTTATTATCATCAGAAATTATGACCCCATAAAAAAAAATGATATACCGTATTTTTTGGACTATTAGATGCACCAGACCATAAGACGCACCCAGTTTTTAGAGCAGGAAAACCTGCTCATCAATTGGGTTAATGCAATTGGGGCAGAATGGTTGCTCAGGTGGTTAGCACTCTGGCCATGCAGTGCTAGAGTCCTAGTTTTAAATCCCAGCCTGAGCACTATCTGCGGAGGGTTTCCTCCGGGTGCTCCGGTTTCCACCCACACTCCAAAGACATGCAGTAGGTTAATTGGCTTCCCCAAATAAAAGATTCTCCTATGTTAGTTACTTGTGATCTATGACTGTCTATGGTAGGGATATTAGATTGCGAGCTCCTTTGAGAGACAGTTAGTGATATGACTATGTATGCTCTGTAAAGCGCTGTGTAATATGTTGGTGCTATATATACAAGATAATAATAATGCAATAGATTAAATGAATGCAATATTCAGTTCAGCCAGTAAATGTCACTAACAGCACAATGCCATCTTCCTCACTGACTGGGAGGAGGGGGGGCTGGGGGGTTAACAGCTGCATAGTCTCCTCTCTGGCTGTGTCTGTGGAAAGTGAAATTTTCACGGACACGGAGAGAGGGATAGATAGCAGTTCATCTATCTCTCTCTTCATTGCTTATAGCAGCAGGGCTTTGGGCTCTGCTGGCATAAGCAATACAGTTCAGATGGGAGATCCGGACACCAGCCATAGCCGTCATCTCTCATCTGACATGCCATAGTGCGATCACTCGCACTCAGACCATAAGACGCAGGCAGTCCCCCCAGTTTTTGGAGTTGAAATGGTCCAAAAAATGCAGTAAATAATACATAAAAATTGTGTGGAGCTGAAAAAAATAACACATTCACACTTGCGTGCATGGTGTTTCCACATGACACACGGCTGCAGGCATTTTTATATGCAATGCAAGCTTTTGCCATGCACTTGTATGGGAAGTGCAAATGCAGCACGTTTGATAACACATACAGTGTGTACTGTGCAACATATGCATTAGCGCTAAGGCAGGCATTGTTGCTACAAAATGTAGAACATATAGTGTGAAAGAGTCCAAAGACTTGGCTTTGTTGTGTTTCCTGCTCCTTGACACACACAGCCCCTAGTTATATTCTTCTGTGGGAGTTGCTGCATGATCAGGGATCCCTAACCCTCTGCTGATGGGAGGAGAACATGGAGCCACAGCTGCTTCTGCAACCAGTGATCTTGGCTTCTGGCACACTCTGTCTTACATTCTGCATATATGCATTGGTGAAAAGTAGGAGGCTTGCTAGCAGCCAGTGAGCCACAACAAGGAGTCTGAGGAGATGTATGCAGCTCTGGACCATGGGTTGCAGAGCTCTAATCTAGAGGAATTCATATTATAATATTTTTCATAAGACTTTCTTTTGTGTTACTTCAATTATTGTTAGATTTCATAACGTCTTGACTCACTTGTGTATGAATATATAGCAGATTTTTTTCCAGTGATAATGCTGTCCTCGACTATAACAGAGATGAGAATTGTATAATAATTTCCAGCTACCAGGCCTTCAATTGTATCAGATGTTGATGTTACATTCTTATTGAAAGTTGGATCTCCCAGAATCTGGATAAAATAATAACTGACATTTCCATCTGGTTTCTCCCAGCTCAGAGATATGGAGTTGGTGGTGATATTTCCAGCAATCGGATTCGTAACTATTGCAGGTTCTAAAGTGTGAGCATAGTATATAAAGTTACAAATTATAATAATTAATCTGGCTGTCAAAAACAAATAAAAGAACTAAAAGGTAAAAACACTATCTGATAGTCACCTGTATAGTTAGCTATAGCATAATTATCTCCTTTCACATTTTTATCACCAACAAGCACAGAAACTAAAAATATGTAATAATTTCCAGGTATGAGGGTGTCATTGGTATAAAATGTTGTAGTCACAGTTATATCAAATGTTCTATCTCCCAGGATCTGAATGAAATATGAACTAGCATTTCCATCTGGTTTCTTCCAGCTCAGGGATATAGATGTGGTGGTAATATTTTCTGTTGCCAGGTTTTTGACAATTGCAGGTTCTAAAGTGTGAACAAAAAATGTTATATTTTTAACTTATCTATAGTTTAGGAAGAATATTTTTTTGAAAATATACAAGATTTTAATTAAAACTGTTAGTAAAGTTGTCAACTTAAGTTTTTCCTTATATCACAAAGAGCAACTTCAAACATAGTACCCCATTTCTGGAACAATGGAAACGTGTTGTGGTGTCACAATTCACTCTTCCTGGCAGTTTGATGGATTCACTTCGGGTTTGGCAGACACCAGAAGTATGGAATGTGGTTGTTTTTCAGTGGTTGCTCCAGACAATTTGGACAATTCTATACTTTATAACTTTGTGGCTAATCTTTGAGGAAGGACATCTTCTGTTTCATCATGACTAAGCCCCTCTGAGAAAAATAATGCCCATAAGGCCATGGTTTGGTGAATTTATTTTGGAAAACCTTTACTGATCTCTACCCCATGAAGATGGCAATCCAGTACTTTGCATCTAACATCAGTGCAGACTTATCAAATGCTTTACTAGATGAACGGGTACAACCTCCCACACTCCAAAATTCTGGTTGAAAGCCTTTCCAGAACAGTTGATGCTCCTTTGGTTGCAAAGGAGTGAACAAATTTGTATTGATGCCTATTGATTTAACCTCAGCTGAAAATGTTAGACCAATGCTCATTCATGCATCAAGCCCCTTTCAAGAAAGAAAAAGCTGCAGTTTTGCTCCTTTTGTGAATAAAGAAAAACTAAAATAATAATTCAGACCACTGTCTAAAATAATTATAACTCACGTGCATAATCAGATACAGCAATGGCTTCTCCTTGTACACGATTTTCACCAACCCATGCAGAGACTAGAAAGGTGTAATAATTTCCAGGTGTCAGTCCTCCAATTGTATCAAAAGTTGTAGTCACACTTCTATTGAAAGTTGAATCCTCAAGGATCTGGATGAAATATGAACTGGCATTTCCACCTGGTTTCTGCCAGCTCAGAGATATAGAGGTTGTGTTTCTACTCTCTGTCGTCAGATTCTTCACCACTTCAGGCTCTACAATGTGTAAAAAAAAATATATATTATATAAATAAATATGTAATAAAGGGCTATAAATTTTGCATTATACACATAACACACAATTATTGAACACAGACCAGTTGGTTTTAATAGTGATAACTTACTTGTGTATTCTGATAAAGAATAAACTCCCCCTTGCACAGTGTTATCACCAACAAAAGCAGAGACAAGAATGGTGTAATAATTCCCAGGGGTCAGTAATTCAATCATATAGGATGTAGATGTTACATTCCAACTAAAGGAAGGATCTCCCAGGATCTGGATGAAATAAGAACTGGCATTTCCCTCTGGTTTCTCCCAGCTCAGAGATATAGAAGTGGTGGTGATACTGTTTGTAGTCAGGTTTTTTACTGTTCCAGGTTCTATAGAAATGAAGATAATTAATATTTTGAAACGACATACATTTGCGAATTAAAGGATTTATTAAAAGAATTACTTAAACATTTAAAAGAGAAATTAATGAAAGAGAACCATTCATTAAAACAAACATGAGACATTCAAGACTTGAGAACAGAGATAACATACTGGTATATTCAGATATATTGTTGCTTCCTCCTTGCACGTTATTTTCACCAACTTGTCCATAAACCAGGAAGGTGTAATAATTCCCAGGTGTCAGGCCTCCTATTGTATAAAATGTTGTAACCACAGTTTTATTGAAAGTTGGGTCTCCTAGGACCTGCATGAAATAGGAACTGACATTTCCATCTGGTTTCTCCCAGCTCAGAGATATAGAGGTTGTGGTGATATTCTCTGTCTTCAAACTCTTCACTATTTCAGGTACTAGAAAGCAGATATAAATGTTGTAAGTATAATATAACTCAAGTATTGCTTGTAAAATAAAGTAAGAGTATACTATCCAAAACAAGAGCCTGTAAAATTGTAATGTTCACAATCCAGTTACGAAGCAGTGAAATATTTGGCAGATGCTATAACAATTTTTAGCAACTCACTTGTGTATTTAGTTATAAGAACACTTTCTCCATTTACAAGATTTTCCCCAACAAGAGCAGACACCAGGAAGGTGTAATAATTGCCAGGTGTCAGGCCTTTTATTGTATCATTTGTTGTAGTCACAGTTCTATTGAAAGTTGGATCCTCCAGGATCTGGATGAAATAGGAACTGGCATTTCCCTCTGGTTTCTCCCAGCTCAGAGATATAGAAGTGGTGGTGATACTGTTTGTAGTCAGGCTTTTTACTGTTCCAGGTTCTATAGAAATGAAGATAATTAATATTTTGAAACTACATACATTTGTGAATTAAAGGATTTATTAAAATAATTACTTAAACATTTAAAAGAGAAATGAATGAAAGAGAACCATTCATTAAAACAAACATGAGACATTCAAGACTTGAGAACAGAGAT
>CM070035.1:62604381-62625922 GCA_036250615.1 Ptychadena robeensis | reverse complement strand
TTTTGTAGCCCTGCTATTAATGTGGTGATATGTATACATAGAGAAATGCGTTCTAACTAGTGGACACTGGGTGGCAGCAGAGAGGCGGTGATGGGTGAGGATGCGAGAGAAAGGAACTGCTAGAAGGAGGAAGAGGAAGGGAGGGGAGAGTATGAGTGAGAAGGGTGGAGGAGAGGAGAAGAGTGAGAGATGTGGCAGGCATTTTTGGGTTACGATCACGGGGACGGGACAAACTGAGAGGAGGTCGCGAGCTTAGGAGAGACATCCCTGCTGTCTGAATGCAGCCGCCGGGAGGATGTGAGATTACCATCTGCTGAGACGGGAACCAGCGGTAAATCCGGAGTGGGACCGGCGAACCACGTGACGGCGCCATGTGGACCCTCAGAGCAGCTAAGTACTCAGATCTTTTCCTTCTGAAACGGTGGTTACAAATAAAGCGGATGCGTGCAGGAACTTCTCTTCAAGGGCCCAAACGCATGGTTCAAAACTCTCTAGCTCTTAAAGTATAGCTGGCCAGCTGAAGGGGGAAGTGTTGTGTGGTAGCTGCAGTTTTAATATTTCACCTTTTCGGACAATTGTCATAAGTTGTATAGTCAGGCAGTGAATCCAGCAAAGCAGAATATAGTGTGGTTAAATGTATAGCTCCATAATAGATATATATATATATATAGCAACGCACTGTATTGTTGCCGCGCCACTTTATTGCATTGTGTCTATTCGTGCTGCTACAGCCACCTTTCTGAAGACCCTATCCCCCAGGGACAACCACTGTGGCGCACGATGCTACCCAATAAACCCTTATTTTTACTCTAAACCTCTCTCTCTTGTGTGTTGCGTCTGGGGTCCAGGGTGAGTAAGTCGCCAACGCGTAAGTGGAGAGACCCGAACACACATTACACAGCGCACCCAATGGTGTTAGGGCACACTTACATTAATATGATGTTCATTCTCAAATGTCTATCCATCTACTCACATATTAATATTATCTTATTATACATAAACGCTTTTAATCCAGACTGTGGTCAGGAACCTGATGACACGAGAATGTTACCAACCACTTGCTAGCGATCATCTTGAGACTGGGAGAAGCCTATTGGAAATGCCAGTTCTTAGTTTCACATCCAGACTTCCGGACACGATCCAAGCTCTTAATAGGATACGTGACAAAAACAACCTATGATACCATAGAAGTCCTGCACAAACTGGCAATTACTACAAACTTTCCGTGGATCTGCTGCTCTTGTTGATTACCGTTATACAAGGAAAAGAGAACAATTACATGGCAATATTTTCACATGTAAGTGATCACACCTAACTAACATTTAATAATGCGAACACCAATGTACAAATATTCAATCTTTTCCTGTACTGTTCCTTACATAGTAAATATGATGGTCCTCATCACTCCAAATGTCTGATCCACTCTATCTCATAATTGAATATATCCTATTATAACCCTTATTAGATCCAGATGATCACCCCTAATACCATGTTATTCAACCCGGTGCCAAATTCTGATTTCATGTCTTTCCTTATCATTAAATATTGATGTCTCTCCTCCCACTTCTATCCATCTACCACATTTTAATAACTCTTTATTATAACCTTTTAAGATCCAGCTGTGTCAGGAACCTGATGACAGAGAATGTACCACCTACTTCTATATCCTCTGACTGGAGAAGCCTATTGGAAATGCCAGTTCTTATTTCTATCAACAGATCCACTGCGAAGATCCAGCCTTTAAATAGATACATGTGACAACAAACATATAGATACCATAGAAGGCCTGACACACCTGGCAATTACTACAACTTTCCTGGTTCTCTGCGCTCTGTTGATGAAACCGTATACAAGAAAAGAGAACATTAACATGGCAATACCACACATGTAAGTCAATCACCTCCTACTACTGTTGTTCATACCATTATCACCCGTTACAACAATATCTCCATTTCCTGTATCTTCCTACATAACTATGATGTCTCATCCCTCTCAAACGTCTATCCATCTACTCATAAGATTAATATTATCTCTATTATAAATCCCTTTTAGATCCAGATGTGGTCAGGAACCTTATGACAGAGAATGTTTACCCACCCCACTTCTATATCTCTGCAGCTGGGAGCAAGCCTATTGGAAATGGCCAGTTCTTATTTCATTCTCACGATTCCAAGGAAGCATCCAGCCTTTTTAAAATAAATACTTGAGCAGACAACAATATAATAACATACGAAGGCCTGACACCTGCCTAATTACTACACGTTTCCTGTACTACTGCTCTTAGTTTATGACCGTATAACAAGAAAAGAGAACATACATGGCAATATCACATGTAAATTGATCACCTAACTACATTTACTTCAACCCAATGTACCAACATCATTCTGATTTCACTATACTTTCACTTACATTATATAATATATTTGGCTCCATCCTCCAAACGTCTATTCTATCCATCTATCTCATTTTAAATATATCTTATTGTAAATAGCTTTTAGATCCAACGATGTGGTCAGAAAACCTGATGACAGAGAATGTTTACCCACCACGTCGATATCTTTGAAGCTGGGAGAAAGCCTATGGAAATGCCAGGTTCTTATTTCATCATCAGATCTCCGGAAGATCCAGCCTTTTAATAGATACGGTGACAAACAACATGATAGATACCATAGCAAGCCCTGACAACCCTGGCAATTACTACACTTTCCTGGTCTTTTTATCTTCTCTTATGTTGATGACCGTATACCAAGAAAATGACGAACATTACATGGCAATATCACATGTAAGTCATCACCTAACTACATATTATTCAACCCCAATGTACACAATATTCTCATTTCCTGTCACTTTCCTTACATTGTAATATGATGTCTCATCCTACACGTCTATCCACTCTATCTCATTTCATAATCTATGTAAACCTTTTAGATCCAGATGTGGTCAGGAAAGAACCTGATGACAGCGAATGTACTACAACTTCTATATATCTGAGCCGGGAGAAGCTATTGGAAACCTAGTTCTATTTTCATCCAGATTTGGAAGATCCAGCTTTTAATAGATACGTGACGGACAACATATAATACCATAGAAGGCATGACACCTGGCAATTACTACACTTTCTGGTCCGGCTTTGTTGAGTGACGTTACAAGGAAAAGAGAAACATGACATGGCAATTTACATGTAAGTGATAACCTAACTACATGTTATTCAACGCAATGTACACAATCTTCTAATTTACGATACTTTACTAAATTGTAATATGGATGTATATAATCCAAAGTCTAGAAATCTATCTCATTTTAATATCGTATTGTAAACTTTTAGATCCAGATGTGGTCAGAAACTGGATGACAGAGAAGTTACTACCACTATATTATCTCTGAGATGGGAGAAGCCTCTTGGAAATGCCAGTTCTTATTATCCAGATTTGGAAGATCCAGCTAATAGATACGTGACAACAACATAAATACCATAGAAGGCTCCTGAACACCTGGAAATTACTACACTTTCTGGTCTTGCTCTTGTTGGTGACCGTATTACAAGGAAAAGAGAACATTACATGGCAATATACATGTAAGTGATCCCCCTAACTACTGTTATTTCAACTCAATGTACAAATATTCCATTTCCTGTACTTTCCTTACATGTAATTGATGTCTCATCCTCCAACGTGGTTGTATTCCCATTCTATCTCAATTTTATAATTATATCTTATTGTAAAACTTTTAGATCCAGAGGTGGTCAGAAACCTGAAGAAAGAGAATGTACTAAAATTCATATACTTGAGCTGGAAAGAAGCAATAGTGAAATGCCAGTTTTATTTCATCCAGATCCTGGAAGATCCAGCTTTATAGATACGTGACAACAACATATGGATACCATAGAGGCCTGACACACTGGCGCAATTACACATTCTGGCCCTCTGCTCTTGTTGATTGGACGTATACAAGGACAAGAGGAACATTACATGGCAATACACATGTAAGTGATTCACCTAACTACATGTTATTCAACCACAATGTAAAATATTCATCATTTCTGTACCTTTGCTTACAGTAATATGAGTATCAGTCTCAAAGTCTATCACTACCAAATATTAATTATATATTATAAACCTTTTAGATCCAGATGGTGTCAGAAACCTGATGACAGAGAATGTACCACCACTTCTATATCTCTGAGCTGGAGAAGCTATGGAAATGCAGTTCTTATTTCTCCAGATCCCGAAGATCCAGGCTTTAATAATTTGTGACAAACCAAATATGATACCATAGAAGGCCTGACTGACACTGGAATTACTAAATTTCCTGGTTCTGGCTCTGGTGATGGGCCCGTTTATAAAAGGAAAAAGGAACATTACATGGCAAACACATGTTAAGTGATCACCTAACTAAATGTTATTCCAAACCCAATGCTACAAATTCTCATTTCGTACTTTCCTTAATGTAATATGATGTCTCGTCTCCAACACGTCTATCCATCTACCAAATATTAATATATCTATTATAAACCTTTTTAGATCCAGATTGGTCAGAACCTGATGAAGAGAATGTTTACCACCACTTATATATCTCTGAGCTGGAGAAGCACTATTGAAATGCCAGTTTATTGCATCCAGATCCCGGAAGATCCAAGCCTTAATGATTTGTGACAACAACCTATGATACCATAGAAGGCCTGATACCTGGCAATTACTAAACTTTCATGGTATCTGCGCTGTTGAGTGAACGTATACAAGGAAAAAAGAGAAACTTTACATGGCAATACACGGGAAGGCTCACCTAACTACATGGTATTCAACCAAGTACAAATATTTATATTGCATGTACTTCCTGACTGTAATAGTGAGTCTCAGTCTAAAGTTATCCATCTAACTAATATAATATAGCTAGTATAAACCTTTTAGATCCAGATGTGGTCAGGAAACCTGATGACAAGAGAAGAATATACCACCAATTATATATCTCTGAGCTGGGAGAAGAGAAGCATTGGAAATGGCAGTTCTATTTTATCCAGATCCCGACGATACAGCCTTTAATAGAGATGTGCTACAACATAGATACCTAGAAGGCCTGACACCTGGCATTAACTATTACTCTGGCTCGGCTATTGTTGCTGACAGGCTACAGAAAAGAGAACATTACATGGCAAACAATGTAAGTGATAACCTACTAATGTTTTCAACACACTGTACAAATATTTTCTGATTTGCCTGTACTTCCTTACATATAAAATGAGTCTCATCCTCCAAAGGTCTATCCATTATTCATTTAATATCTCTTATTGTAAACTTTCTTTTTTTTCTTTTGATCAGATTGTGGTCAGAACCTGATGACAGAGAATGTTACCCCACTTCGATATCTTTGAGCTGGAGAAAGCCGATGGGAAATGCCAGTTTTATTTTATCAGATCCGGAAGATCCAGGCCCGTTAATAGTATGTGAAAAACAACAGATGCTACCATAGAAGGCCTGAACACCTGGCACTTCGTACACTTTCCATGGTCTATGACTTTGTGGATTGAAGTATACAAAGGAAAAGAGACCATTACATGGCAATACACGATGTAAGTAATCACCTAACTAAATGTTTTCAACCCAATGTACAAATATTTGATTCCTGACTTTCCTTACAAGAAAATGATGTCTCCTCCTCCAACGTCTATCCATCTATCTCATTTTAATATATCTTATTGTGAATCTTTTAGATTCAAGGATGTGGTCAGGAACCTGATGACAAGAGAATGGTTACCCCCACTTCGATATATTTGAGCTGGGGAGAAGCCTATTGGAAATGCCAGTTCTTATTTGATCCAGATCCCGGCCGATCCAGTCTTTAATAGTCTATGTAAAATAAAACATATGATACATGAAGGCTGACCCTGGCAATTACCCTACACTTTCGGTCTCTGCTTTGTTGATGACCGTATACAAGGAAAAAGAGAAAATTACATGGGCAATACCACATGAAGTAATCACCTAACACATGGTGTTCAATCCCATGTACACATATTCTAATTTCCTGTTCTTTCTTACATGTAATATGCTTTTCATCCTCCAACGTCTCCATCTACATCATTCTTTAATTTACTTATTGTAAATTCTTTTCGGATCCAGATGTGGTCAGAAAACTTAATGCCAGCGAATGTTACCACCAATTCTAATCTGAGCGGGAAAGAAGCCTATTGGAAATGCCAGTTCTTCTTCATCCAGATCGTGGGAAGATCAGCTTTAATGATACGTGACAAAAACATCTAATACCATAGAAGGCCTGACACTGGCAATTCCTACACTTTCTGGTTCTGTCTTGTGATGACCGTTTATACAAGGAAAAGAGGGAACATTACATGGAATAACAGTGTAAGTGATCACCTAGTACATGTTATTCAACCAATGTCCAAATATCTGATTTGTGTATTTCCTAAATGTAATATGATGTCTCCATTCTCAAATGTCATCCATCTACCCTCAATATTATATATCCTATTATAACTTTTAGATCCAGATGTGGTCAGGAACTGATGGACAGAGAATGTTACACATTCGATATCTCGACGGGAGCTGGGAGAAGCCTATTGGAAATGCCAGTGCTTATTTCATCAGATTCCGCGAGAACCAGGCTTGAACTAGATACGTGGACAAACATATAATACAATAGAAAGGGCCTGACCCTGCCCTGGCATTACTACACTTTCCTGGTTTCTGCTCTTGTTGATGCCGTATACAAGGGAAAAGAGAAAATTTAATATTAGGTAGATGGATAGACGTTTGAGAATGAGACATCATATTACATGTAAGGAAAGAACAGGAAATGAGAATATGTGTACATTGGGATGAACAACATGTAGTTAGGTGATTACTTACATGTGTATTGCCATGTAATGTTCTCTTTTCCTTGTATACGGTCATCAACAAGAGCAGAGACCAGGAAAGTGTAGTAATTGCCAGGTGTCAGGCCTTCTATGGTATCATATGTTGTTGTCACATATCTATTAAAGGCTGGATCTTCCAGGATCTGGATAAAATAAGAACTGGCATTTCCAATAGGCTTCTCCCAGTTCAGAGATATAGAAGTGGTGGTACCATTCTCTGTCATCAGGTTCCTGACCACAGCTGGATCTAAAAGGTTTATAATAAGATATATTAAAATGTGGTAGATGGATAGACGTTGGAGGATGAGACATCATATTTAATGTAAGGAAAGTACATGAAATCAGAATTTTTGTGCACCGGGTTGAATAACATGTAGTTAGGTGATCATCTGGATCTAAAAGGTTTATAATAGGATATATTAATATTAGGTAGATGGATAGACATTTGAGTATGAGACATCATATTACATGTAAGGAAAGTACAGGAAATGAGAATATTTGTACATTGGGTTGAATTATATGTAGTTAGGTGATCACTTACATGTGTATTGCCATGTAATGTTCTCTTTTCCTTGTATACGGTCATCAACAAGAGCAGATACCAGGAAAGTGTAGTAATTGCCAGGTGTCAGGCCTTCTATGGTATCATATGTTGTTGTCACGTATCTATTAAAGGCTGGATCTTCCGGAATCTGGATGAAATAAGAACTGGCATTTCCAATAGGCTTCTCCCAGCTCAAAGATATCGAAGTGGTGGTAACATTCTCTGTCATCAGGTTCCTGACCACAGCTGGATCTAAAAGGTTTATAATAAGATATATTAAAATGTGGTAGATGGATAGACGTTGGATTTGCGTGAGATTGCATTAAAGCAGACAATGAATTTAAAGTAGCTATCTAACTTAAGGCCATGGTTTATTATATTTTATTACTGTTTTATTGTGGCAGCAGATTGCTGTACAATAAATAAGGACAAACCAGAGCACAATACATGGCATATGAAGAGATTTTTGTGCCCACAATCTAAGCGGTAGGGAAATAGAACTGTGATTAATTGGTGATGTTTAAGATAGCAAATGTGATTAGAAGGGTTTTATTAGGCTAGAGCAGGAGCAGAGTTGGATTCAGAGATAGCTAAATTAGTAGCATCCAATGATGCTTGATCACTAAACAACCCACAGGGAACTACCTGTGTTGTATCCTATGAAAAATCCCTGCTGCTCTATCTAGAGAGTCAAGCAACCTGTCTGTACACAGATCATACCTGTCAACTCTCCCGTTTTGGCCTGGAAAGTCAAGTTTTTTATGTGGCCTTCCTGGCCAAATCCTTATTTCAATAAATCCCGGATTTTTTCCAGATTTTTCATAGTTCCTACCCCGCACATTTTCCCATTATCCTGGTGCTTATCAGCAACATGATCTACTTGGTTTCAGGTTGTGGTTACACAACGTAATATAGATTGTTACTGACAGGTTTTTTCTACCTCTGGACTGCGAAGGTTTTCCAACTGCCCCTCACTGGACTGGAACTATTTGATATGATAATGTATGCTTTCAATATTGTATTGTTTATATAATTGAGAAAAATAATAAAAATGTATTAAAACCAAAAAATAAATATAATTTTTGAAGCCGCGGTATGGCTGCACCACCATACCGTTTTATGTAAGGTATGCAGATATAACAAAGCTATATGTTTATCATATTTAGCTTCAAATTCTTAAGTATGTCCTATAAAATGTATGTATTAGGTGTACCTGGATGAAATACTAATCAAATGAGCTTTCAACAGTTAATTGTTCATTTCACATGGATGAACTAAAGACTTAATGAGGTATTGATTTTTCTCAACTGAACATTTTGATATAAACGTGACTAGATGAATTACACAGCGTGAACAAATAACTAACGCTACTTTGTAAAATGTAACTCATGTCTCATTAACTTACATGTATATATGTATATGGCGGAATTTCCTCCCGTTACGTTATTTTCACCAACAAGAGCTGAGATCTGAAATGTGTAATAATTCCCAGGAATCAGCCCATCAATGGTATCAGAAGTTGCAGTCACGGTCCTGTTGAAATTTGGATCACCCAGAATTTGGATGAGATAGGAACTGGCATTGCCAATTGGTTTCTCCCAGCTCAGAGATATAGATGTGGTGGTGACATTATCTATTTTTAGGTTTTTGACTAGCCCAGGTTCTGTAAATCAGAAATTAAAATATTTGTACTTATGTTTTATACATATTTGCATTATTACATATTTTTTCACATCAAAGGTAACAAATGAACAATATTGCCATCATTTATGGCTATCGGAGGACAAAGGGAGAATGGATTTTGCAACATTTTGTTTAACAATACTTGTTTTCTACAAGTAAAATTGTTGATTGGATGAACATTACTACTTGAAAAATCAATGTATGTTGGTTACTCACTTGTATATTCAGATATGGAATAGCTTTCTCCTTGTACATAAGGGTCACCAACACGAGCAGAGACCAAGAAGGTATAATAATTTCCAGGGGTCAGTCCTCCAACTGTATCGGAAGTTGAAGTCACAGTTGTATTGAAAGTTGGATCTCCCAAAATTTTAATAAAATATGAACTGGCATTTCCACCTGGTTGGTCCCAACTTAGATATAAAGATGTTGTGGTTATATTCTCAGCACGAAGATTCTTTATTTGTTCTGGTTCTAAGGCAGAATTAGTCAACATATTTAGTAAGTATTTCTGTTACACAACAATGATAAGGTCTCAATTACATATCTATAAAATCTTCACAGAAGTAGTGACACTTTATAATAATGTTTCATTTACCATATTTTGCCATTAAAAGTGTATTTTGCAATTAGGCACAAACAACTTACCCATGATCAGCTGTTTACAAATGGGCAGAGGAGTCTGTGTCACATAATTATTTTACTGCAATGCAGAATGTAAATGTAAATAGCCACAACTCATGCTATCTACATGGCATGCTGTAATAGCTGAATGAGCTCACCCTAATGTTGTGAATAAATAAAGTGGCTCATCCCATATGTAAATAGCCATGTAATAGCTGGGTAAGTTGAGTCTATATTGATAACATGAGTTGTTTTTATTTACATCCCACTTTGGAGCAACTATATTTTGTGAAACAGACTGATCTCTCCTCCCATCTATAAATAGCTCCTCATGTGTAAGTTATTAGTGGCAGATTGTAAAATGTTTCACTCCATAGGTTGGTCAGTGGGCAGAGAATGAGTACTACTAGAGTATAGACTCCAGGTGCCCAACTTGCGGCCCGGGGGCCGCATGCGGCCCTTTGGGCATTCTTCGGCGCCCCCCCCCCCCTAGTCCTATACTTGCAGCCCCCAGAAGCTAATTATTAATGCATAGGGTATAGGAACTCACAGTTCCTTGTCTGGGATCTTCTTAGAGAGGGAGATGGAGGAGAGGTGATAAACTTACATGATAAGAGTATGTGACCCAGATGGTACCTGAGCAAGTCCCTCACCTCTCCTGCTTTAGTGTTGGCAGGGGATCAGCAGACAGGCGAGTTCCTATGCTCCCACTATTCCACCAATGAATGGGGGGTGATTTATATTGCAGAACATAACCTGATAAAAAGCTTTGATGAGATCTATGAGGCACATAACCTTTGATATTATATATCACATAAAGTGTGCATTACCGTACAGTGTTCCCTCAAGTTGAAGCATCATTTAAAACATAAATAATGTCTTCTAGCTCTGCCTGCAGTCATTTTGTAATTATAAAACACTTATACAAGTGAGTTTAGATTGAAAATGTTATGTGCGGCCCTTTAGTGATGCTGAGGGCCGCACTTGTGGCCCTCCATATCAACTTAGTTGGGCACCACTGGTATAGACACATGGTAAAGTTTTAGCCCTGCACACTCTGCTGGGACTAAACTGTGCCTCCTGGCACTGGTCTTGTGGCATGGCTAGAAAAATATAGAGTGAATCCTGCATGGACAAACCCTGCCTACTTTGATAGAACAAGCTGTATATGCACGCTATATGTGAAATGCTGGGTCTCTGACAGTATATAGGCCTAGTATCAATGTTTTTTACCTATTAATTACAGATTTCTTAATTTAATTTTAGTAAAAATGTAGTAATAAAAAACTTTAATCTTGAATGAAAATTGTGTGACATCAGATAGATTACATCACACAAAGCACATACATTTCCCTCTCCCACTTCCTGCTAGAGATGGTCAAATTTTTCGACTAGCTGACTTTGTGAGTTGATTGCAAAGCCCCTATACATGGCATCATCACCAAAATTGCTGGAGATGTAGAGAAGGGTTGTAGAAACATTGGGGAGAGAAAAGGTTTTCTATAGCACATGTAGTTTTTCCATGATTTAAGTTCAAGGTCAAAGTCGATTTTTTATATTTTGACCTGACTTTGAACTTAATTCATGCAAAAACTATTTGTGTTATAGCCATACTTTTTTTTAGTATACCCCCAACCCTTCTCTACATATCCGGCAAGATTGGAGATAATACTATGCTCAGGGGCTTTGCAATTAACGCAAAATTGTCAAAATGGTCAAATCGACCATTTCTACTTCCTGCTGGGCACCAGAATGGCAGTAGACTCTAAAGTTCATTATTAATATTATGCATGAGATCTGTGATACGGGTTTCCAGTATACAAAAGCCCTCTACATTTTCTAAATTTAAATCGAAATTCTATGGAAAGGCATGTAAACAATGATAATGGTTATTGCCCCTTGCTATGAATTTACCAGTATTGAAAAAAATTATAAAAAAAAAACACAAATCCTCCATTTCTGAAAAGGTTATCAATCATAATTGTTTGTACTTGGTGTATGAATATAATTAGCTTGTGGGTATAATAATCTTTGCTTAAATAAATAATAATACTTATTTTCTTTGTTATAAAGCCAAACAAGCACAAATTGGTTACAGGTTTATTTATTGAATAATAAAGACTAGGAATGTCTTCAAATGAATTGGCTTATTATATTTTTGAAAATAAATGATTGGATTAAAGGAAATTTAACCATGTGAAGTACACCTGAATTGTTTGTCTGTATGCATATAATTTCTCACTTACTTGTATATATAGATATGAAAGTGTAAGCGAAATTTCATGAATAATTCTACTAATATTTGATTTAATATTCACGAATATTTAATATTCGCAATTCGAGTGTATGGCTATGTATCTTGTATATTGCTGGTATTATCTGCAGTTGGTAATACATGCCTGTCATTGGAATAGTAATATCTGAACAACATTATATCTGCCTATAGTTTGCATTTCATTTACACAAATGGCTTACTTGCCTTTAAAATCTAAGCCCAATCTTTTCTAGTTTGTGTATTGCATAATAATAAAGAATATGTTATCTAATAAAGGAACACTTACTTGTGTAGGGATCTATTTCTACTTGTTTACCACTTTGATTGCCAGCTACAGGGTATACCAGAAATCTGTATTGTTGTCCAGGTGTCAGGCCGCTAAACGTATAAGTTGTCTCTGTGGTGGTATTGGAGTTCCAAGAATTTCCAAGATTCTGAACAGTGTAATAAGATACATTCCCTTCAGGTGGTTGCCACATTAAAGTGATAGAAGTTGTTGCAACATCAGATGTTACAAGATTCTGAACTTCTCCAGGTTCTGTAAGCGAATAGAAAAAAAAATTGTCTTCAAACTGAAGATGTTGAATGTTTAAAGTAATTCTGTAATTTGGACCTTTATACCCAACTAGAGATTGAGGTCTACAATCAGAGTTAAAATTATCCCATCATTGAACTTTTTAAACCTTTTTAATCTTCTTTAGACTATTATAGAAAATGATTTCCATACTAGGATATCCAGATTTACTGAGATCAGAGTCAGCATGTAGTGAAATTATAATGTTACCTGTGTTTTGAGTTATGGTGAAAGGTACATTATTAGCGGAGACTGTAATGCTATACAAATTGCCAGGAATTAGGCTGGTAAGATTGATTGCTGTCATAGAGGAGTTGAGGGTATATGACAACGAAGGGTTTCCGGATACTGTCACTGTGTATTCTGCAGGTCCACCCAATGGCTGATTCCATTGTACATACAAACTTGATGTTGTGACCACACTGACACGAAGATTTTGGATGACACTAGGGTCTGAAATAGATCAACAGAGTCTATGAGTTCAATATTTCTATGCACCACTATGCAAGGTCAAATATTTGGTAAATAAAGACATATAAAATAGGTTTACAGGTTTTACAAATAAACAGAGAATACATATAAAATAGGTTTACAAAACAACATCCTTCTAAGAAAGAAAAAACAAGATCAAAGTCAACAATAAAGGTAAAACATGTCATTTTATAAACCTATTTATCATGTTTTTGGCTTTTACCAGAAATCACTAACCTACTTTTGGCTGGTGTTTTATCAGTAACCTATGTAGTGTAAATAAACTCGCAGATGTACTCACGTGACCGAAGGGATATAAATCAGGCATCAAAATCTACAGTGGTCTAGAATTGTCTAGTTTAGACTGTGGATAAAAGAACAGAGAAGAAAAACAAAAACAAGGTGCAAACTCTGAGATTAACTTTAGACACAAACAATACAGACACAAGCATTGTGGAACAACTTTATTGGTTGTTAATAGCATGAGAAATAGGCAAAAACTGCGGCAGGACTTTCTGAAGAAGCAGCGTCAAATATTTTCTGGTGCAATCTTCTTCTCTGCCAAAAAAAGAAAAATATGATACTAAAGATAGTCCAGTGACAGAGCTACTAACATATCTAAGCCACAACAAATAAGAACTATGGAGACCCCCCTCTAGATCTAGTCTTATGTCAGTGCCTATTTTTCCTTCTATTGTGATCTCCATGAGATAGCAAAACTGTTGGCTGGAAAGTGTGGCACAACCGTATTGGTTGCAGATAACAGGATGATATCGTATATGTACTTTTGCAACATGGCTTTCATGCTGCATTTGTGTAAACAGGCAATAGCATCACTTGTGTGAATTAGGGCACTTTTACTTGTGGTCAATCTTTGTATCTAAACATCCTAGGTAAAGTAGATTATTCCAGGCACTGGATGGGTGAACACAAAATTAAATTTCTATGATGTTATAAAGTTGCCCTTTCCCCATTTACCCTTAAACTCAATCATTAATAATAAGTCTAATAATCACACATTTTCCATTAGTCTTCACTTAAGAATGTTAATAAAAAAACATTTACATTCTTTCCTATTTACTTATTTATTGTGGACAGGCCTTGGAATTTCATGTAAAAAGGAATGTGATTTTAAAGTGAATCTTCTTACCATTCTATTGATTTTATTATTAAATTAGTAGATCAGTCACAGAACTTATAGTACATTTTTAACACAACATTGCATATCTAATGTTATATTACACAGTCTATGGCAGAGACTTTTCAGTGTGGTATTGTTTAAAAGTTGACATAGTGTTTGTATAGCCAATGTTTATACCATATATTCTATGTATAATGCTAAATATATAAGTGGTACATGCTCACACAGATAATGCATGTACAAACTAAAACAAAATTACAAAATCATTATAGCAAGTATAAAAAAACACATACATCTGATATTCATAGTGTGAAAACATAGTTACAAACCTGCTATAATTTAAAGTAATGTCTTCACTTAGGTTCCCTGTGAAAAGGTTTTCCTACTACACAATGTTATTTGTGTAATGTGAATATCTTGGGTAATCTGTTAAAAGACAGAAATAAATTGATTGGATTGGATCCAATATTGGCTGAGGCCTAGTACTACGTCATACCTATTTGTTATTATTGTACTGTACCTGAGAACCTGAAAGGCATCCGGTTACGTTCATCACAAATTTCTTAATCATTGCACGCCAATACGAGTATGTTTGCGCAATATATATATCTATATATCTATATATATTTATATAGATATACATATATGCGCAATTCGATAAAATAAAATCACAGTACACAAAGCAACACACAACAACAAAAGGGTTTTCTTTTCCTTTATTGTGTAAAATGAGGCCACATATTACATGGATTGTTGTATAATTATCTGCCTGTTGTTTTCATAGAACCAATATTTTAGCTAGGCAGTCCCTTACAATCTATGTTACTATGATCACATGTGTATTAGTTGTGTGCTGGTGTTTCTGGGAGTAATAGTGTGCAGACATTTTAAGTAAATAACAGTGGCTGTTTTCTGGCCCCAAACATAGTAAAACATTTGGTTTAATGTTTCCAGTTTAAATAAATAAATAAATACTTGTTTCTATTGAAAATCGCTACACTTGCATTCTTTATAAATGACTTCTTTAGTTTTTATTTTTAACATGTTTACCAATATAACTACACTGGATATATTTAGTAGGCTTGTGCAAGTTCTATTAACTAATGTATAAACCCAATGCAGTCAAAGTAGCATCTTCTGTCTTGAAATACTATAAATTGTTTTAAGGTAGTAAGTAAAGGAGCTACACCTGGGTGGCTGTACACATCTTCTATGTGTGGGCACTAAGAAAGATGGCCAGTGGCTAAGAAATCAAGCGTGAATAAGCAGAGTTTAAATGGTTAAGGTTCAAGGTTCAAGATCTCAATCTTAAATAAAAAAAAATAAGAAATGTAATAATTTTCCCTAATGTTAAACAGAAGGGAAGATTTTAGCAGATACATTATTCACACTGCCAATTTAACCTTGACCAGTTATAACTAAAAGGGAACAATTCCTGGCATGGGGTTAGTCCAATTGCCAACATTGCAAATTGTGAATTAATTCAAAAGGAGGAAAATAGCACCCTGGTAGCCTGTGAATATAGAGCAGTTCTATATGGGAATTAACTTGAATCGGATTCTACTCTATATTCACAGGCTACCAGGGTGCTCTTTTCCTCCTTTTGAATTAATTAACTTTGACCAAGTTGATCAGCTAAGCAAAAATAAAAGTCAGATCCAATTTTCCTTTAAAACGTATACCCTAGCAGTACAGTTGGCCACAAAACAATAAAAATGATGTCTTGCAAATCAATAGCAATAAAGTTAACCTCTGCTCTAAATTTTCTATATCAGCATTCCCTACATTTAAAACAAATCAACATGTCTATAACTAAGGCTTTCACTAACTATGAGGTTCAGGATACAAAGTTTGGCATGTTTGGCTCATTTCCCCCTAGCAAAAATAACAACTTACAACAAACAACAAATACGGTGGACTCAAAGCATGTGCATCTTTGTCTCTACGCCTTCATAATTTTTCCTCACAAAAGTCTTCTGTATTTTTCTAGATATTTGAGGTTTGCGCAGTTCCTTACTGCAAGACAAAAAAGTAAAAAAACATATAAATGAATAAAAATGTTAGTTAATTGAAGAAATTATTTGAATCTGCACAGTTGGGAAATCTGCAAATACATACCTAATACAAATATCCTTTGCTGTGTTGATTTGTCTTTAGTAGTCTGGTCGGGAGCCCATAAACATGAAGAGACATGAAGAGAATACTTGAATACTGGTCGGGAGCCCATAAACATGAAGAGAATACTTACTGACCTGCCCCTGAGTGATGTTGTAGATCAGCAGTTGACATTTTAAAGTAAATCAAATGGTTCAACAAGCTGAGTTATCTGAAATGAGAAAACTTTTGGAGAAATGTAGTTAATCACATTAATTGCTACGGGAATTAGATGCATACAGTCAATTTGCATTCAGTAAAACTATTAATAATTTGTGAGTTGAGGTATAAAATAAAGGTATTTAATGCTGCGTCTTTATCCTCGGAATCTTCCATCTTTATCTCCATCAATTATTTACTATGCTTTAATAAATTCATAAGATGCCTGGGCTTTAATTAGATCCAATAATAGTATACAGTATGTTCACTAGTCATCCACAATAAAAATGAATTATTTTTTAGTTGATTGTTTTCACCTGGAAAATAAAATAAAGAAAGGTACATCAATAAATAAAAGGGAGGGGGGTATGTATAAAGAAAATGTATATAAGAGGAGTCATAAATATATAAAGCAATTGTTTTATGTTTACATTCTTTAGAACCTAATTCTTGATTGCCCTGCTGTGACTATGCAAGTGACAACTCCACTTTACCTAGTAGACATTACACGCTAACCAACCAGAAGGCTACACAAAAGTGTTATTTTAAAGTATAATAATAATAATCATATTTTATCATTATAATCATCCTAATTATCATTGTTTAGATAATTGCACTGATTAGCTAAAGGTGTTCAAAACCTTAACATTGTGTGACTCTTGGCTTGAAATATCTATATACAGTCGAGCCCATAATTATTATACCCTGGCAAATGTCGAATTAAAGTTACTTTTATTTAACCAGCAAGTAATTCGTTTTTTATGGAAAATGACATAGGTGTCTCCCAAAATATAATAAGACGCTGTACAAGAGGCATTTTTGAGGAAAAAAACATTTCTTTACATTTGAGCAAAAAGTGTCATAATTACAGCAATCACACGCTTCCTATAATTGCAGACCAGCTTCTCGCATGTCTCCGCAGGTATTTTTGCCGATTCATCTTTGGCAATAAGCTCCAAATGTAATAGGTTGGAGGCTTCTTGCCATCACTTTGATCTTTAGCTCCCTCTACAGATTCTC
Source organism: Ptychadena robeensis (assembly GCA_036250615.1). NCBI lineage: Eukaryota > Metazoa > Chordata > Amphibia > Anura > Ptychadenidae > Ptychadena > Ptychadena robeensis. The sequence goes on along the minus strand of CM070035.1, from coordinate 62,608,406 downwards.
AATTGGATTCAGGTCAGGACTCTGGCTGAGCTACTCCAAAACGTTAATGTTGTTGTCTTCTAACTATTTCTTCACCACTTTTGCTGTGTGTTTTGGGTCATTGTCATGCTGAAATGTCCACTGGTGCCCAAGGCCAAGTTTCTGTGCAGACTACCTGATGTTGTCATTGCGAACCCTCATGTATTGCTCTTTTTTCATGGTGCTGATTACTGTGATTAGGTTCCCTGGTCCATTGGCTGAAGAACACCCCCAAAGCACTAGGTTCTCACCACCATGTGTGACAGTGGGGATGGAATTCTTTGGGTTGAAGGCTTCTCCTTTTTTACGCCAAATAAAGGAAGCATCACTGTGATAAAACAATTACATTTTTGTTTCTTCTAACCATAACACAGTCCAAATGAGCATTTGCAAAGGCCAAGCGAGCTTTTGTGTGCCTTATCTGGAGAAGTGCGTCCTCCTTGGTCTGCATCCGTGGAACCCAGCAGTGTGCAGTGTCCGTTGGATTGTCTGCCATGGGAGATTGCCACCAGCAGAGTCCAGATTGACCAGGATGGTCTTGGTGGAGATCCTCAAATTCTTTTTCACTTCTCTCACTATCCTTCTGGCCAGCACAGGTGTCACTTTTGGCTTCCGACCATATCCTCTGAGATTTTCCACAGTTTTCCATTTTTTAATAATACTTTGCACTGTAGCCACTGGAACTTGAAAACATTTAGATATGGCCTTGTAGCCCTTTCCTGGCTTGTGAGCAACCACAATGGGCAGCCACATGTCCTCATTGCGCTCCTTTGTCTAAGGCATGACTGTCCACAAAGCAACTGCAGAGAGCTGCTGGTTTTCATCTTTGGGGTTGATTAAAACAGCTGTTCCCAATTAATCAGGGTAATCAAAAAGCTTTAGAACAGCTTGGAATATTTGAAATGATATAGAGCTTTAGATTTTCCCAGATACTGTGATAGTTTGTGAAGGGTATGAATAATTTGTACATCGTCTAATTATCTTATGGGAGACACCTATGCCCTTTCCCATCAAAAAATAACTTGCTGGTTGAATAAAAAAAAACTTTAAGTAGACATTTGCCAGGGGTATGAATAGTTATGAGCTAGACTGTATATGTGAAAAGCACATTTATGTTTATTTATTTATGGTATTTGCCCTTGATTGGGTATTCAAAGAGAACATAATTTTTTGGGATTGGATTATTGATATTATTATTCACATAAATAAGCATCAATGTTGCATTACTTTAAAGCATTCTATTTATGAATAGGGTGAGAAGCAAGTATTGATCCATAGCAAGCCATAAAAATCAATTATAAAACAATCTTCAATAAGCAATGGGCTTTCCAAATCAGTTTGCTATGGATAATTATATGTAATTACTTTTTGCTCTATATAATTACATTCAATTTAGTATAGTTTCATCTTTATGAATGTAAGTTTTTATTACATTTTTCAAAAACAATAATACCAATACCAAAGTACAAATATACACATATACACCACTAAACAAAAAAGTATTAGCAGTTTCTTCTTTATAATACTTGTTCAGTACTCTATTACTTATTATAATCACTATTCTATGAAATAGCTTTGATACACTTACATATTTTCTCCTTGCTTTGGTTTAACAAGATTGAAATCTTTATTTCGGATGACATCAACAAATTAATCCCATTCCAGTTTTGTAGTAATTAAGACCTATAAAAAGCAATATTATTCTTATTAAAATATATTATAAACTAAATAAAAAGTTATTTTATGCAGAAAATTATATTTAGTTAAATCACCTATACTGATGAATCATTCTGCTTTTTAGTAAAATAGAAAAACATATAAAAAAATATATAATTTTAATAGACAAAGGTCTAGACACAGTATTAGAATACAAACCCACCATGATCTGTCACCTGTCCTTTAGATGTTACTTCAGAAATAAAGAGTTTTGAGGCCCCCATACACGGGTCGGATTCCGGCCGGATTCCGGCCGGATTCCGGGCCGATCGATTCCGGGCACGTGCACGCGAAACGATTGTGCCGGAATCGTGTGCAGCCCACCTTGTCCGATCGATCACGTCTGATTGATCAGGGGCTCAGAATCGGATCCGACAGAGAACCAACATGTTGGTCTTTTTGATCCGATTCTGCACAGATCAGGGGGAGTTGCCATTTGTGAGGTGGAGTTAGAGATGGAATCGGACACGGAATCGTCCCGGAATCCGTTGGACAAGGTGGTATGCAGCGATCGGATACTCTTAATTGGCCGATCGATCACACCTGCGATTCCCGGCAGAATCACCGGAATCGATCGGATAGCATGAACAATGAATATTGCAGTATATTTCTGTTTTCTATTCTGTTTGTATAACTATATAAAAATAACTGTCAGTTAAAACAGTATTTTAATTTATTCTTATCTTATTTTTAATTGGTATTTTCTTCCAATCTGCCCTTAACCTGTCCATGTATGGTGACCTATAATTTGTTCGCTTTTAGTATTCTAAACCAATAGAGTAATATAGAGTTTATAGACTTCTATGGGACAGTTGATACAGGTAGGAGACTGTCCCATTCAGGAGAGGTGAGAACACAGGCAGAGCAACTCACTGGCCGGCCAAGCGGGGAGAGCCGGGCAGTGCGCCAAAACCAGAAGCAGCCAGACAAAGCTTTGGCTTCTGGCTTTGGCGCACCGCCCAGCTCTCCCCACTTGGCCAGCCAGTGAGTTGCTCTGCCTATGGACTGCTTGGGTGAGTGTATTACACCCCTTACATTACATTCAGTGTGTTATATTATGTGTTATGATGGGTTTTTTAATATACTGTGATTACCTCTGGGTTACCAGTATCCATCAGGGATCTTCAACAACCAGCAGAGATTTATAGATAGGTTTATTCTTACAGAGTAATAACAATAGATCATTCTTTAAACTGTGTTGTAATGACTACGGATGATTGCATTACCTGAACTGTTATGTATATATGATTGTAATTGACTTAGGGTACTATAGATTGTTCCCTCCCTGAGGAAGCCCAAGAGGTGAAACATGTCGGAGGGAAGCAAAGACCAATCCAGTTCATGGTTTTTATAAACTTCTACACTGGCCTATATATTTTAGCTTGTTGCATAAGGGTCAATCCTATGTGTGTTGTGGCTCTAACCCTTCATTGTAACCACGCATGTATTGTTGTGTTCTAATAAAATTTAAACCTTTTTGATCTTATGATGATGGTGATATTGGTGCCTCAAAAACCTACTCATTTCTAGACCTGCCCACCAGCTAAGGGAGTCATTGTTCTCACCTCTCCTAAATGGGACAGTCTCCTACCTTAATCAATTATCTAATTAGGGTGTGGCACAGGTTAAACATTGTCTTTCCCCCCTTCTCTTCTATTCTTGATTCTATGGGACATTCTCAGGAGATATTTTCCCTTAAGAAGTCTACAAATTTGAATAATTTAACTTACAGTACTGGATGCAAAAAACAGCAGATCCACATTTGTTGGATTGAGTTAGGTATGTGTCTGAGGAGGTGTCATGGAAAGGGGTCAAAAAATAGAAGAGCAACCACTATGTGAAACCTAATATAATTGCTAAAGAAACTTAGGTAAGTATCTAAGTATTATTCTAAAACAAATCTTGGCAACAAAAAAACTGAATAGTATGAAGGGCTTTTAAGGCATCTGAGTCTTGTATGATAATGAATCCTCAGGAGGCCCATACACAGGACAAAACGCTTTGCTTCTTTAATGGAACCTTTGGAGAGTACACTTGAGGGTATAGATTTTAATCAATGTGGTATTTTTTAATTATGGTAAAACTGTTTTGTAAAGATGTTCTTTTTATATCTTATATCTCACGTGTGAGATTGTCATCCAATAAAGACTTTTAGCGTTTATAATTTGGTTGTCGAGAAATTGCTTTTCATATAAGACTCTGGTGCCTTAAAAGCGCTTGATGCGATTCCATTTTTTGTTTCAATATTATGGGCTTGGCACCATGATTTAGTTAACAAGGGGGGGGGGGGG
>CM070035.1:62577883-62589071 GCA_036250615.1 Ptychadena robeensis | reverse complement strand
GCCTTTCAGGTTCTGGTTCTAAAATAGGGCGGGACACCATGTAATTTTTTTCTACACCACACAAAACCTATTATACTAAATATTTCACTCTCGTCTTTGAACATGCAACTTCATATGCATATTAAAGGGTTAAAAAACATTTTGTATTTTAAGCTAAGCATACACCCCCAAATATCCCCAAAGTAATTATACTCACCTTCCTGGTTTTCCCTGTAAAGACCTTCAAAGTCAGCACTGAGCCTTCTTGTGGCCTGGTTCATTGTCCCTGGTGCATATATGGAGATACCTCTACTGTGTTTGCACACTTGGCAAGTGTTTATGGGATAGGTAGGTTCATGAACAGACTTCTGTAGTCCATTCACTGAACTACATTTCCCATATTTGCAGTCATTATGCCTTGGGCATGTGAACACTATAATTTTTGTGGATCCCATGACTGCGTGAAATTGGCAGAGGGGTGTTGCATACTGCGCTGGCAACCCGGGTACCCAAATAGATGCTGCACCAGAGGTCTAAGCACCTAATTTGCAGGCCTCTATGGGGGAAACCACAGTGGTGAGTATGATTATCTTGGGGGTATTTGGGAGTTTATACTTTGGTTAATATGCTGTACTATAACACAATGGACATGACTCTAAACTGTTTGTTTGTTTGTTTGTTTGTTTGTTTGTTTGTTTGTTTGTTTGTTTGTTTGTTTGTTTGTTTGTTTGTTTGTTTGATTTATTTATTTATTTATTCATTCATTTATTTATTTATTTATTTATTTATTTATTTATTTATTATAGCTTCATATTTACGTATCTCACATTATTCATATATACATACATACACATGCATTCACCCACTATTCACTATCATGTTTTCTTTAATGACTCAGCACTTACGGTACATAATACACTTACACATTATTCTTACCTTTTCTATTCATACATTATCACCCAATCACATCACTATTCCTTTAATTATTATCACATGTCACACCATGTATCACACACTTAGTGGCCACACACTACAGAACTTCATACAATGCACAATTAGCACTTCACATTACACCACATCACTTCCGCATCCTGCTCACATGCACTTTGACTCACCACTTGTTTTGTCTCCCTTTCCTTTATTCATATCTTTTTCTCGTTTTTTAATATATTCTGTTTTCTTCTTCTTTCTCTCGTCTTTTCTTGCTTTTTCTTGTTCCCTTTTCTCTTTCTAGAAAACTGTTTTGTTCTGTGGTTGTTTGCTTATATGTGGTCTCTTTGTGGGGATAAACACACATTTTTTCCTCTTACATCCCGGTCTTATGCTGCCTAATAACACCGACCTCTAACTCAATACAGGTATTCCATATTAGGAATCCGCTTTACCCGTTTGATAGACGTCCTGTTCCCCATGGGAGACTGTCCGCCCATGCCTCTGCTGCCCGGCGTGACCCGGGCCCCCGTTTCTGGCTGGACTTGCTCCAAGTGACCAATTGACCACACTTGAGGTATTACATTACTTCAGTGTTTGCGAATATTAATTTACATAAACCCCCCCCCCCCTTTTTCTAAACCATGTTCTTAGTTTTTTTCTCTTATGTGTTCCAATCTAGCGTATGATCCCATTCTAATCCTGAAGAAGTAGCTCAACCCACGAAAGGTGTCAAGTTCAAAGATTGGATCAATTATTATATGTTTTATCGCTTACTGTGACTATTGCATGAATGTAATATACGCTCGAATAAATTGAGGGGGCTCCAACCCTCTCTATTTATTTTACATAACTTTATTCTTGATATTATTTTTGTTGTTGATAATTCAATATAGCCAGATATAGTCCCCTTTAGAATTATCGGGACTCCTGAAGTCAAAGGAGGCCGATAATTGGGTGCATACATTTTTGTTGTTTTCTGTTTGTAAAAATACCACGTATTAGGGCAACATTATTATCTAAATCAATTAAACAAAATAGTGTTTCTTGCACTGTTGTATAAGCTGGGCATACAGGGCTCGATATTCGAGCCGTTTAAGGAAGCACCAGCACAATGACGGAGGAGCTGGATGCACAGCACTTCTGCATCATGCAGCCCAGCTGATGCTTTGCATGGGGACTCATGATTTATGTTAAAAAAACAGGAAAACAGGCCACATACCATATGCGCCAGATAGATGGCCGTGAGCGCGCTCTAATCAGCCATCGATCTAGCCCATATCTGTGCATGTTCACATGAAGATGGAAGCATGTTGCTGTTAAAATGAATCGGTGTGAACAAGGCATAATAGTTCAGTTTAAAACCCCCCAAACACAGGATATATTGAAATCATAGGAATTTTCCCTTACCCATGACAAAAATCATTACTGTTTTGCTCAGCTAGATAAGTGTACATTTACCTCTAATGCAACTTCTCTGTCTTAACACTTGTTGACATGTGTACAGGCAGGTTAATGCGTCCATAAATAAGCATTGGTCACGGCAAAAACCTGTCCATTGCTTTTTGGACACATTTTGTCAAACTTTTCCCAGAGAACTCAAAGGCCATAAACAGTCATTTTAAAAAAACAGTTGTGTTCTATTACTGTGCCTCGAGTATGTTTTAAGATGTACAACTAAGTACTGTGATACCTCTTTAAAAAACATTTACTTGTGACGGTGCTCGGCCAATACAGAATTTCTGGATTTTCTTGTTTACTACACTGACCTGTAAAGTATGTTGGCCACTCCTTGTGACAAATAGTTCTCTAAAAAAACATTGCATGATACATGTCTACATTGTTCTTTCCTCATTTAAAAACACCGGCAGATGTTAATTGGGAAAAAAAAGTCTTAAGTGACCATAGCATTTTTTGTTTCAATATGTTTATTAAAAAACAAATGTGGACATATCATTTAGCAATTTGTGAACAAAGTAATATTGATAACATTGATCTTGATTTAGAAAAAAAATGAAAATCAGATTGAGGTGTTAACAAATGGTTTATATGTAAAGCTGGCCACAGTAATTTGATGCTTCATACGTTTTCTGATCGATCAGCAAGATTGATCGTAGTGATCGATGAAAACTCGATTGGCAGGGATCGGACATGTCTGTAATTTTAAGTCGATCTATCGGGAATCGAAGGAACACTATTTGAGACCTTAACCTCCCTAGCGCCGTACAAGGGTCTAGTAGACATCCTGAATATATTAATGTTTGAAACAAACAATTATGTAAAATAATTTTTTTTTTAAATAAATGTAATGAGAAAACACAAAAATCAGGGCACAAAGCTTTGCTGCTATGTATTAAATCTCGCCCAAATAAAGTCTCTGGTGCCCCAGATGTGCCCATTTGCAGTTAACCCTCTCTAACCTGGTGTGATGGATGTGGTAAAATCGCACCAGGGAAGAGAGGGTTACTGCATATGGACACATCTGGTGTCGATGTATGACTTTTGATTGAAGACTCACATGTCCCGATCATTTAAAAAATAGATCTTTGGGAAATCCAAAACCAAAGTATCTATGGCCAGTTTTAGAAATGTGTAGCTATCAGCCCCCAAAAGGGGGCTGGAGATTCAAAGTTTTAGAGATTCAAAGTTATAGAGATTCAAAGTTATAGAGATTCAAACAATAGAAAACAAGAAATGAATGTGAAAGACAAAGTTGAGAGATTTGGAGAAGAAAGTAGAGAAGGATACAGAAGGATACAATAGGACAGTATAGAAGTAGATTAAAGTTGGCCATACACGGAGGGATTTCTTTGCTAACATTGATCGACCATGCCATCACATGGTGTTATCATTTCAAACACGATCGATTCACAATCATACTATGGTGTTCATGCTCATTAGTACGATTGCAAACTAATCATTTGAAATACCTAGAAAAAAACATCAGATTATAGTACAATCTACTAAAATCTTCTAACATGTTTGATCATTTTTCTATCGATTTTGATCTCTTTTCGACAATTGTACAAGATGTGTGGGATTAGATTTCCATGTGATTGACTTAAAGAGCTATCATTTAAAGTAGATCAAATGGAAATATTGGGCCATGTATGGTCACGCTAATTGCATGAGCTTAGGACTAAAGTCAAGATATACATAAAAACATAGTTTATTACAGGCAACAGTAGCTTCTCATATTTCATTCTAGGTGAACAATTCACTTTTCATGCTTATTTTTTTTGAGGCATGAAAACCTATTATGTGTTTATAAGTAGAGATGATTTTCTTTTTTTACTTTGAGGGTTCATTGCAAAACCCCTGAGATGCAGAAATATTGTTTGCATAAATTTCAATATCAAGTCAAAATCTCTCAAGTTGAAATTTGGACTGAAGGTGGAGCAGTACTTTTATTTTCAAATATTCCCGAAACCCCAGGTGCCCTTTGTGTGTTCTTTGGCGGAACACCTCATCCTCCTCTTGTAGCCCTTAAAACCTGTTTTTTCATAGGACATAGGAACTCACCTGTCCACCGATCCCCCGCTGACAGGTGCTGGCCCGGAAACTTCTTTATGTTAAAGCCGATCAGCGACCCAGATGGGGCTTGAGCAAGTCCCTTGCCTCTCCTCTTTTAGTGTTGGCAGGGGGAAAGCGGACAGGGCCTATACTCCCACTATTCCACCAATAAACGGAGGGGTGCTTGTATAATATATATTGTGGCACATTGTGAGAATAGGGGCATATAACCTTTGAGCCTTGGATGATATCTATGAGGCACATAAATAAGCTTGAAGTATAATTTAAAACAAGTTTTGTTATTTAAAATAATGTCTAGCTCTGCCTGCACTCATTTTTATAAAATGCTTATACAAGTCAGTATAGATTGAAAATTTTATGTGCGGCCTTTTAGTGATGATGAGGGCCACATTTGTGGCCCTCCATATCAACTCAGTTGCCCATCACTGCCCTAAACCCTTCACTATGTCTGCAAGATGTCATTTGCAAATTTTGCTAGTTATACTGTAGTGGCCAGGGGTTGTGTAATCAGGGTGAGGTCCCCTTTAAGCCCCTAGACCGCCCGTTGGGCTGGGCCTTTTGTGGAAATCGAGGAAGAGACAAGCAGCACGCCTGCTGCTGTCTCATCTGCGGCCTTGCACTCAGAACCAGCTAGCCTGGCGTCCGTGCAGCCGGCAGGTACAATAGCAGGTAAAGCTTCCTACCCTGAGCCGCATTCCGCGCCGCCTTGTCAGCTGCCCGGGACCTGGACTGCCGTTCCAGTGAGGTGGATGCCCGGACCCCTGTGGGTCCCGCCTGAACCATGCTACACAGGTCACTTGAGTGCCTGCGGCCTCAGCCTGCCATGCCTGACACCGGTACCCTTTTCAAGCCTGTTCCTGCGCTGCCTGGGTCCCTGGCTCATATTGGGGTAAGAGCTGCCGGCCCACATTCATCTGCCCAAGTTCCTCTTCTTGGACTATACTGTTACTGTGGACTGTTGCCATAGCTTCCGTTACTTGTGCACCGTTGTGCCGCTTGTTACCGTTGAGACCCACCATCAGGGTCTCACTCATCAATAAAGTTCAGATTTAAGCATTACAGCCGCCTCTGTTGCCTGATTGATTCCTGTGTTCTTTACATTACTACTTATAAAAACATATGTCCCTATTAGTTATATACTTTAGTGCTTACCTCTCATTTTACTGTCTGTGAAGGCTGAAATATGTGCCTTCATGAAAACTCATGTTTCCAGACTTGCAACATTGCCAAGCCCTAAAACACCAGACCAACTTGTTACCCTTGCCTACAGCATCACTTACTAGTATCAATTACTGCATTCTTTACTAGCTATCTTAGCAATGTGCAGGGGTTGTTCTTTCTCTTTCACCTCTGGAATCAGTGGTAGGGGTTAAAAACAGGAGGCAATTAAAGATTATATAATTCAATATGTATTCATATTTTGCTGCATGTTTTCAAGTACCGTATATCTAAAGCGAAAGTTTTTTTTCATGTTTACATTAAAAGAGTATGGAGTGGAACCACTAACAGGCTTATATGGTTCCCCGGTCTCCCCATTTATAAGATTTTCCTTCTGTGTGTCTTGGAGACTCGAGACTGGAGGTGAGGTAAACCCCAAATTTTGTGACTAGGTGTAAGAAATTCTCCACAATCACCTGGGAAACTGACCTCTGCATGAACAAGACTACAAGAAAATGGCAGTAAGTTTTATGAATACGTTACTGCAGGCCCGTTTCGAGCCTTTTGGGAGCCCTATGCAAAGTTATAGCAAGGGGCCCCCTCGTGGCCAAGTTATTGAGCTATAATTCGGCCGGCTGAGTTGTTGAGGGGTGCTAGTGGTGCATCCCCCAACCCCCAGCCTCATACCTTACTATGCTTTTTCCGCATAACAGGAGAAACGACCCTGCGTTACTGCAAGCCAGTGGTTCCCAAACTGGGGGGCGGGGCACGAAGGTATTCCGGGAGGGGGCGGGCCCTCATCCTGAACCTGTATTTGAATGGGCAGGGGGGGCTCCATAATGTTCCTAAATAGAAAATGGGGAGCCTTGCAAGGAATGTTTGGGAACCACTGCTATAAGTTGTGTCAGTGCTTTTTGAGTAAACAGAGAAAAATCAATTTTAGTGGGATAGGGAAAGTTTTACTCATTTGTTTATTAGTTCAGGTATTTTCAGGTATTTAATGTCACTGGTATGATGTCATACCTGCCTGCTTTTCCGCTTCTATACAAAAATAGATTTGCTTGAAAAACATTGAATACAGATGGTTACATTAACTATTTTTATCTCATCTTTACAATTCACATGCATGAGCCCATTTCAGTAGGTGGGACCCACATTGGGGTGATACAGTTCATTAAGGTTTCCACTACTTACCGATAGCCTGTTGTAATCGTAACACAGAACAATTGTAAATTTACTCACACAATAAGGGCAATTATACACTAGCTGTCTTGTGTTTCCAATACCGCGAACTAGCGTGTTAATGCCATGTGACATGCATGTTATTACCACAGCACAGCGCATTTCAATAATGTGGTGTTTTGTGTACTAACAACGTGCGCATTAGAGTTAATGCTAAAGCGGGCATTGCCGGTGTACAAGGCAATGCTGCTAGTGTGAAATGGACACATGAATGCAGGGCAGGATGCAAAGCAATATGTTGCCAAAGGGATAGAAAGATACACAGCAATAATAATCTGACCAGAGACTCTCATGTCAAATTGAGTTCCTCTCTTTTTAATTTGGTTCTAATTTAGGATTACACAAAATACTTATTCAATGGGATATTGATGTCCCAGGTTTTACCTCAGAGGATTGGTCTTCCATCCAAGACCTTTACCAGTCAGGTAATGTTGGCACATGATAAATTGGTCAAATCTTTTTTCCATCGTATATATTATACACCGGTTCGATTGTTTAAAATGAACAGGAAACCAGACCCTAGTTGTCAGAGATGTAGGGGTGATAATGATGTATTTCCACATGGTCTGGGAATGTCCAGTAGTTCAATCTTATCGGTATTCTGTGTTTACATTTATTTCCAACCTTGTTTCTATTCCTATACCTTCTGAGCCCAAAATATGCTTATTTGGTGAGGTTGGGGAAGCGATACAGCAGTGGTGGGCAACTGAGTTGAAATAGAGGGCCACAAGTGCGACCCTCGGCATCACTAAAGGGTCGCACATAACATTTTCAATCTATACTGACTCCATAAGCATTTGTGAATTAATAAATGACAGCAGGTATAGCTAGAAGGCATTATTTTTTATTTTTCAATATCAATATTTGGTTTATACAAAATTAGGGAAAACATATCATGTCCTATAAATCATCAAAGGTTATGTGCCTCATAGATATCATCAAAGCCTTTAAGAAGATCCCAAGTAAAGACGTGTAGGCGGGGGATTGGCAGACAGGTGCGTGTCTATGCTACCACTATCCCATCAACAAAGGAGGATGTAAAGGAGGATGTAATATATATATATGGGATACATAACCTCGGAATAGGCGCACATGACCTTTGAATCAAAGGTCATGTGCCCCTATTCCAAGGTTATGTGGCACAATATATATTCTACAATCATACCCCATTCGTTGATGGGATAGTGGTAGCATAGGCACTTACCTGTCTGCCAATCCCCCGCCTACACGTCTTCACTAGGGATCTTCTCAAATCAGGAAGAGGAGGAAAGGCGAGGGACTTGTTCAGACACCGTCTGGGCCACTGATTGGTCTACGTGAAAGCCAATAGCCGGAGCCTGAGCGAGTGTCTCACCGCTCCTACTCCTTTTGTTCTAAGAATATGCCAGGCGAGGACGCATCAGTGGAGGATCAGCGGAAAGGCGAGTTCCTATGCATTAACATGGGGGGTCGCTGAAGAACGCCCAAAGGGCCGCATGCGGACCCCAGGCCTCAGGTTGGGCACCTAGACAATACAGTCTCGTTCTCAAATTATGTCATTGTTCTACATTGAAATCATACAGTTCTCCCTCTTGTAGGTAGATGGAAATCTTTGGTTAATTGTGTGATTCCTTTATACAAGATGACCTAGGATGCAATAAATTTTTTTTAGAAGATATGGGGGATATGGCGTGATACCCCGGGTACTACATCATAGTTCAATATTGAGTGTATACCCTTGTGTGGTGTATTTTGTTTATTGTCCCGGTGGATATATATGCTATTCTATATATTCATTCCATTGTTTTTCTTTTTTTCTTATAGATTATGACACAAGTTGGGTTTATTTATTGTAGTGATGCTTTATTTGTAATATATTAACATATATCTGGGGTGTGAACCATGATGTGATATTTTCTTTGTATGTTTTTGGGGGGGGGGGGGTTCTCATGTTTTTCTCTTCTGCATGTCCAAACACAAAACATTTTATAAAAGTTAAAAAAACAAAAAACGTTCTTTTATTTTGTGTGGGGGTTTAGCTAAAACGGCGTCTGTAAATGAGGAATATTTTCCTTTTAGGGCCCCTGCCCGTATTTATTGGCAGCATGAGTCCGAAACTCCAAAGTCCAAACACAAAATCACCCTTACAGGGGTTAACACAAGCCAAACGACTGTCCTGAAAATGTCCTGAACCTTAATGGCCTGCCTCCTGGCAGCCGTCAGCATGGGGCCACACTCTGTGCGCCCTGTATTTACTGCACTTAGCAGCACTGTCTCCGACTTCCTTGGGAGCCCTGACTCAGTCTCTTTTGTTGAAACACACCCAGCTACCTCCCTGATGTCCACCAGGTGTAGTTCCTGGATGGAATGGGAAGGCCCACCCTGTTCCTTCCCCCCCATCCCAGAATCCAGAATCCCAAAACAAAAACTAAACAAAACTGCACAACAACCTATTGTTGTTGGCCAACATATTCCTGGATTCCTTCCAGGATACACCTGATGGGTCCATTTACATCGTGACATGTGACTGTCACATTTGGTGATAAGGGAGCATTTTCTTGCAGCCTACACTGGAGTGATTTCCTTCCAGTTTCTGCCCAAGAAGGTAAGAGAAAAGCTCTCCCTGGCCACAGAGGCTATAGTTAAAATGTGATAGGAACATTTGCAGTTTGGCCAATAGGCTAGGTTTACACAACGTTATTGGTTGTGTCGATACCTCCTGCATTGATTCCTTAGCGGCGATGTTGACGTAGCCCACCCATATACATGCCTACCGCTCCACCTGTTTCTACGCTGTTGAGCCGCCTGGAGGTTGATGTAGTGCATTACAATAACCTCTCTGCTGGCGGACAGGCTGAAAGCTGTGGAAACAGGCGGTGTGCTGGGCATGCACATGAATAGGCTGCATTGACATCCCCGTCAAGGAATGCGATTAATGCAGGGGGTATTGATGCATCCCATAACGCTGTGGAAACCTAGCCTTAGGAAATGTTGAAGCCTTTTCTTTTTGATGTACAAGTATTAGAATTCAATACTCATTTAATTTTTTTTGTTTCTTTTGTATCCTTTTCTCTCAGGTGGGGCCTTATATGAACAGTGGTAATATGTGTTTATGAAGTGGGTGGTCAATAAACACCCCAACTGCCTCCATTCCAGTCCTACAGGTGGTCACCTAGCAGTGGTGATTGAGATAGTACCTGACCCATCTGTGCCGCTGTTGTTTCATAAGCAGTTGGGAGCCGCAAAGTCGTGGCCTTTGTGAACACTCTAAAAAAGCAAGTCGTTTTCATTTTAGATAACCCAAAATGGTGTGTCAGGGCTCATTTATACAGTCGGTTGTTAATGGCATGGTAAACGAGCAATACATGCAAAATGTTGCATATGCCGGTCAGTTTTCGCACTTCCGTCCAATAGACCTGTCATAGGGTTGTTATAAAAATGACCCGTGAGCGCCTGCACTCCAGACAAGTCGTTTCCAGGGAAATGACAGTGTAAATATAGCCTTATTCCTTTATTGCAGGATACACCTGTATATACAATCTTTGTCATACACTGTTAAATGTTAAAAAACATAATTATACAAATAATAGAGTCGAAATAAAAAATGACCCTAAGGGCTTGTGTCCACTGCTGCTTTTTCTCTGCTAAAGATCAATCGAGGTGTCTCCAAGATGCGGAAAAACACTGATTTTCCATGTCTTTCCCCTGCAGCATCAATAGGGCGTGGGCAAACAGCATGCAAGCAGCAGAGAATCCACCCGGCAAATGTGCCGGCACGTGCCTTGACGTACGTCCAGCGAAGGTAATCTGCAGTGGACACATGGATTAGAACTGTCCAACTCCAGATCTGAACAGATTTTTATTATTTCTTTAATTGATGAAGTAAGTTGTAATTTAAGAGTCCACCTCAGAAAGCACAAATAATGTAAGTGAAGGAATGTTATTTTTTTTTCTTCATCTCTGGATACAAACTTGATAACTGATTTAATTGATAAACTTGTAACAAATGTGAATGTCTGTTTGACTTTTATTATGTCAGTTTTTACCCTCAAAACAGATCAACCCACATATCTCAAATATAACAAAGACGTTTCAGGTAGATAATGGCCTGATTTGGTTCCCAGGAAAATGCATTCCTAAATCATGCGTGTGAGATGAGGGACACAATTCACAGCGCAAAACGTCGTCATAATAAACTTTTCTAAGTAACAATGCTTTGTGGAAATAGCAAATCCGCCCTGCTAAATCAGTGGAACGTGATGCAGCTGGATACTGATTTAATCAGCAAGGGTGAAATAGATGTGTACAGTAGTGATGGCCGAACTGCCCGCAAGGCGGACAGTTTGGCCGCGAACAAGCATGTTCG
>CM070035.1:62548520-62577783 GCA_036250615.1 Ptychadena robeensis | reverse complement strand
AGAGGATGATGTGGTCAAAATACTAATTTGCCTAATAATTCTGCACTCCCTGTACATACATGAGATGTAGAATTTCTTCATAGAAAGGTATTATGACAAAGGCCACTAGAAGAAAAAAACTCAACTAAATGCATACACAGCTACACCCACAGCTAAGCTATGGACTGTATTACTGTATTATTTTATTGAATTATTTTACTTTGGCAATAGTAGAGCGTTGTACAGCATTAGCCGTCACATATATGAATATAGAAAGTTTGTAGTCCAAGTGATACCTTTTATTGGCTATGAAGTAATGGAAAAAGCAAACATTTTAGGATATCTCAAATATCCTCTGTTTAGCCGAAATGACTTTATTAAATGGGTCTGTCCTCACAATCCATGCATAGAATGGGCAACATGTGCCTTGTACTGGACACCACTGTAGATATAGCGTTTCATGCATTCTTCAGAATAGGAAACCATGGTAAAATAGAGCAAAAACTACTATTTTAAAAAACTACAGTGTAATTTTCTGTCTCATGTTGATTTCCAAGTTCTATAGACTGAACAGGAAGTGTCACAATATTATTTGTACAGGGACATCCAATGTAGAAGATTTTCCTCCTGTTCTAGCAGTAACCCAGTTTTGTATTAAACCTCACTTTTATTACAAAGGACATCCTAATAATGTCTATCTGATGCCATTGCCTTTTATTAAAGATAGTAAGGTCTAATTGTTTCTAGGACGTTATGATAATGTGTAATGTAGATTTGCTCGGGGCAACCAGGTTCTTTTCAGATGCCTTTGTTCACATTCTGTCACACATACTGTAAACAGATTAAACGAATTTCCACACAGCTAGTTAGGGGGATAACTGTTTACTAGGAGGAGTATTTACAAGTCTCTCACCATCACCCAGTGAGGCAGGGATGGGGCTGAAGGCATAGGGGCTACAGTTCCAAACATAGACTAACCAGCTGCACTGGGGGGTAGGCTAAATGCTCTCTTACCTGGATGAGGAGGAAAGTTCAGTAAGCACCAATGGTGGTTCAGTAGAGGCAGAGAGGGGAGGGATCCTGCGTCTCACCCTTACTCTGTAGATCCATCCACTCGGGCAAGATGATGGAGAGACTAGCCCTAGTCCAAAGGATGTCCCTGTCGTTCGCCATGGATGGGGGTTTGCCCGAACACTGCTCAGTGGACTGGCAGGGGGACCCAGAAGAAAGTGGGAGCATCTTGTTCCAAGATAAGCTGCTGCCAAAAAGCCTGGGAAAATATATAGCCTCTGTCCAGGGTTAATCCAGTATCTGGGCAGAAAACTAACTCAAAAGAGAGGGAAAGAGAAGCCATGACCTTATCTCCTGGCAGCTGGCACATTCTTAAAGGTATATACACCTTTCACACTATTACCCAGTATGGCATGGCATAACTGTTGACCCCCTAAAACCAGTACTTCTGGAGACACATTTTGTGACAATTACAGCTGCAGGTCCCTTTGGATAAGTCTCTATGAGCTTGACACCTCTTTCCACTGGGATTATTCCCCGTTCTTCTGGCAAAACTTCTCAAGCTCCTGCATGTTGGATATTTTTCACTTGTGAACACAACCTTCAAGTCTGATCACAGATTATAATTTAGATAGAGGTCTGGACACAAAAAGAAAGTAATGCTCCAGCATGTGCAGTGTTTGCATCAATTAAATTAAAATGTAAGTGGAAAATTCAACTCAAACATTTCAACTTGACTTTGAACTTTTTTATGAACAAACTACAATACTTTGTTTTTGTAATATTCTTCCATCCCTTCTCTATGTCATTCTTCATCCGAAGTAATGGCCGGCACACAAATGGTGCCCGGCCGCCGCCCCAGTGTGACATAATCATGTACGTCACATCGGGTGGTGTGAGAGATCTGCATTGGAGAGGACAATCAGTGGTAGACTAACACAACTCCTCCAGTGCAATTTTTGCAAGTCTGCACTGGATAAGCTGAGGGGGTTGAACTTACATATTCAGTAAACTTTGCTTTTGGTCTGAGTGTTATTCACATATCAATAAATAAAAAAACTAAAAAGGATCAAGAGTGCCACATGTACACAGCAATAGATTAAGAGTGCCCATGTACACAGCAATAGATCAAGAATGCCACATGTACACAGCAATAGATCAAAAGTGCCACATATACACATCAATAGATCCAAAGTGTCACATATACACAGCAATAGATCAAGAGCGCCACATGTATACAGCAATAGATCAAGAGTGTCACATGTACACAGCAACAGATCACGAGTGCCACATGTACACAGCAATAGATCAAGAGTGCCACATGTACACAGCAATAGATCAAGAGTGCCACATGTACACAGAAATAGATCAGGAGTGCCACATATACACAGCAATAGATCAAGAGTGCCACATATACACAGCAATAGATCAAGAGTGCCACATATACACAGCAATAGATAAAGAGTGCCACATGTATACAGCAATAGCTCAAGAGTGTCACATGTACACAGCAATAGATCAAGAGTGCCACATATACACAGCAATAGATCAAGAGTGCCACATATACACAGCAATAGATCAAGAGTGCCACATATACACAGCAATAGATCAAGAGTGCCACATGTATACAGCAATAGATCAAGAGTGCCACATGTACACAGCAATATTTTTTCTTCTTGGTGTTCCTCCATCCTATGCATATCTACTCAATTGACACTCTCTTTATTTTTCAGGAAAAACCTCATATAAGAAAGAAAAACCTAGATCTGTGGCGGCGCTTGAGGTTCTAGTGAAATGTAGTCCAAACACAAATTCTAAATTCAGTTAAACTAAACGACCATGCTAATGAAATTAGATAATAACCACCCTGAAAAAAACATTATAAATACACTTTGTTCACTTATGCAGTATCTATAAGGGTTACTGATGAGCCTGGCACACTTCATTGCCCTATTGGTATACAGTATGCTGGTATGCTACATAATCTTTAAGGAAGAGATATACATACCTTTCCCAGCACAAACTGGATTTGACAAATTGAAAGAGAAAACAAACACATTAAAATTTGTTCTGGGAAAAAAAACAAGAAAACCTGAAATATGTCAATTTATGACAGCTTACAGATTGAAACTATGCTAAGTTATTTGCCTTGAATATTCAGAACACGCATGAAATACAACATGTTTTAAACTATAAAAACATTGTAACAAATCCAGTTTTGTTGGCATGTCTATGAATAAAGTATTACACATTTTAATCTTTGCACAATATAAATAAAATGCCTTGAAGACCCTTATGCATTTGTACTATACTCTAGAGGTCATACATGCCATATTTCCTGTAATAGGCGGTACATTGTTTCACATATTTTTGGAATGCCCAAAATTTACTTTCCTCTGGAACCCGCACTGAATGAACTAGAACTTTCCCCTTTTGGCTAAAGCAAAGTCAACCAAACGAAGGCTGTTCTAAAAAAAATCTGTGTCCTCCACCGAGGCTGATCTTTAAATGGGTGTGCAGGAGGTTCAGTTAATGGAATGCCTAACAACCAGGTGAACAAGGCTGAAGAATCTGTTTACCGGATATTGGGACGAAAAGGCCTAAAGATTTGTCAAGGCAAGCAGTAACTCTACATTCTAAACATAATGAATCAAATGCAAAAAACGATGAACCTGTGTATGGTCAATATAAGTGAAGCAAAGATGTTGAGATGTTTGTCCTTGCTTAGCCAAACCTTCTTTCAGTGGTTGGTCCAGCTATAGGGGTACTATCAGCTCCTGGTATGCTCGCCGGCGAGAAGATGGGCGAACATCCATGTTTGCCGCCGAACTGATCACTAATAGTTGGATAGTTTTAGATATTTTATGAGTGCAATGTTTTTTTACATTTTTCTTGTTTTCTATGATACCATAATGGTTGTTAAATATTTCAAAGAAAATAATACAACTTAAAATCAGATGTTACTGCTAAAACAGAAATATTTATTTCTTCTACATCTTGCAATATGTAGATGTTTAACATCTCATTACCAGAAAGCATTTACAGCTAATAAAACATAGATATGTACTAAATATATATACAGTGCATGTTGTTGATAAGTATGTATTTGTATGTAAGCCATTGACTTCAGAAATGGTCCAAAGGCTCAGAGATTACACAGTCCAATACGATAAAAGAGTATCTATCATTCTTCATCTGTGCAAGTAAGATGTCTCAGATCAGGGATGTGTCTCTTCAAAAAGCTCCCGAATCTGAAATAACAAAAATCAAGAGGTGTTGATGGTGAATATACTACTCATAAATTTTTATTGTGACTATCGGCACTTTGAGAATTCAGAATATGTAGAATATAGTGCTATATCATGACAACCACAAATATTTCAGAATTTTTACATCAGTATCAGAAACTACCGTGCATTGCGTTCGCAATATGAATAGGTACAAGTGCCGATTTTAGCAATGAAGGTAATAATGACTGGAGATCTCAAATTTACTGCGAGTATTCAGTGAATTTTTAAAAATATTTTGCGAATATGAATATTGCCTATGCTGCTCATCACTAATGTTTAGTACTTTAACCAACTTTGTAATTTGCTTTTAGAAAATTACATTTAAAAGTATTTGGAGTACGACTATAGAAAGTCCCTACTGTTTTTTAAGTGTATGCAAACACTGGCTGAATAATCCAGTCTAAATAAGACATGACATGTAGTAATGTAAAGCAGAGAAAGAATTTAAATCGGAGAAAGAGAAAGGTGAGGAGTGTGTTGATCCCTTCCTACCCATGCCCTGGTTGCCAAAGCCTATATAGACAATAGTGAAAGGTCGAAATCCAGAGGTAAGTAGTTATCTATCCATGGGGTCCAAGTGCTTTGAAATTTGTCTTCTTTTTTAGTTAAACCTACCACCATCTTTTCATTAATGAGGTACCACCTAATTTAAGCTTTAACCTGGGTTACAGTGGGAATAAGGAACTACCACACCATATCAACATTTATTGCGTTTTAAAGCGATGTCCCATATCTGCTTCACATGCAGGTGATTCTTTAGAACAGGTTCAGCAATGGCATAAACTTTATACTCTTTGTTTTGAAGCTAACATTTCTTATAGCAAACTATAAAGATCTATAGAGAATGAAGGGATCATTATGAACCTTCTACATATGTCCCTCACTGCATCAGCTCATGTGATCTGTTGAAGAATGCATGGAGCCTGAACGCCTGCCAACTATTCTTAATAACCACAACTGGCCTCAACTGCAAGCAATACCCCAACACTAGTGAACTCTAAAGGCTGCCATACACACCCCGATGGGTGCAGGCAGACCAGTCCCGATATGCACCGGGATGCAAACGTGATGACGTCATAACGTTTGCACCCTGGTGCATTATGGGGCCCCTTCAGTCGGCCGGTACCCTTTGTGTGCCGGCCATAAGCTTCAATGAAGACGCCCGTCTTCGTTGAGGCTTATGGCATTGGCTTGCACCGGCCAGAGAATATCGGACATGTCCGAGCTGTGGGGCGACAGGAATTTGTCCCCCATGTGGACACATGCCGATAAGCGGCCGATTTTTAACCTGACCAACAGCGCGAGCGCGCACGCCCGTCGGTCAGGTTAAAAATCGGCTGCTTATCGGCATGTGTATGCCAGCCTTAAAGCCCTCCATACACCACATACAATTACCATGCAATTTCTGTACAAAAAACTTTTCTTCTACCAAAACCATGTAATATGAGGACCTTTCTACACCTTCCAATCACTATGTATTCTATCACGGAGGTCACTATACTATCTGAAGGTGTATGGGGGGCTTTACACATAAATACTTACCCTCTAATAAATGAAAGCTAATTTTGAAGGAATTCTTTGCATTAATTTGCACATAATTTTGGCATGCTGGTTTTCCTACAGCCCCTGTACACCACCCCAATTTCTCCTGCATTGGGAGTAGAGAAGTACTGGCTGCTAAGTGGTGCATTTCAATTATATCACTGAGCTTCCACTGCCAGGAATATGCTGGAATCCACTGTTCTCTACTCTCAGCTTTGGAGGAAAGTGGTGTGTTGCCAGTGCAGCTGGAAGGGTGCTACAGGAAAGCAACGTTGGGGAGAGGGGTACCTAGATGGGTCTGGGGGAAGACAAAGTACATGAACTGTACACACAGGGATGGAGGCACACATGAACTACACACACTGTAAACACAGGAATGGAGGTACACATGGACAACGGACACTGTATGCAGTTTACAGTTTTTTGTAGTCCCCATGTACTCCATTTTTGTGTGTTTAGTGTGTGTAGTGGATTAATTGGCTTTCTTTAAATTGGCCTGCAGTGTAAAACAGCGCTGTTTTTTCCCAAAGTTATAGTGTTACTATAATATGGTATTATTAAAGCAAAACTTAAGTTTGTCTGCATATGAAAATGTATCATTCATCATTATATCTGATGAGAAGGGAACACTTACTCAATTAGCCTGTGTCCAAGTTTTTATTATTGTCCAGCTCTTTAGCTAGGTTTGACACCCCTGATATAAATGAATAGGGGCCATGGCAAGCATGGGCCAGTATGTATCAGAAGATTTCTGAACATTTTACCCAAAAGGTATACCCAGGGGAGGACTCACAGGAAAGATCCCTGGACATTGGTAATGTAAGTACGGTATATGCGGTGGTCAAAGTGCCTTTTTAACCTCCCTAGCGTCCAGCCCATACTCCAGTAACACAGATGTTCATTGGCATATATTGTTCAGTAGCTGCAAAGGATGAGTTGTGAAAGGGACCTATTGGGCTTCCTGCAAAAACTACCAGAGGGGATGGTGCAAATGGAGAGAGCTGAATGACTGGTCTGGATTAAAGAAAGCAATAGATCACTACACATATCAGCTAACAGTGTGATTATAGCCCCCCCATACACCTTAGAACACTCCATACAATTTCCATTAGACCTACAAACAACTGTGTAGTATAGGGGCCTCTCTGATAGAACACATAGTGATTGGCGAAGTGATCCATTAACTTCATCAAATAACAGGCAGGAATATTTCACTCCTCCAAAGTAAGTTTAAGTTCACTCCTGCCAAAAGTAAGCTGGGCATAGACAGGACAATTTCCCGTTGACTGCCGAGCCGATGACGTCATCACGCACGGCCGCTAGTGCAGAGAATTGACCGGGCACCCGACCATTACTTCAGATAGGGACTAATCTAAATTATCCGTCATGTCGGTTCACTCTGCGATCCGACATGACAGCAGATTTTTGGTCAATATGACCATTTGGCGCACCCGATTCCCTTTCGACCCGATGTCGATCAGATGCAGAAACGCACACGGCATCAGATCAGCTGTCGAATCGGGCAGGAATCGGCCCATATATGCCCAGCTTAAGACGGTTTATAAAAAAAAAGGTTACCAGTTTAGAGTTTGATACATGCTCTTTTCTTTGTCTATAATTCATAATAATACTATAATACTCTGCATACCAATACCATGCATGTTGTAGTTCTATATTAGATTGGTACTTACATCATGTATAAGTTTTCCAGTATTTGATTCATCATTTCCTCCTTTAATTTTCAAGTAACTCAGATGCAAAATTTCAACAGAGTCTAAAATATACAAAAAACAAACAAAAGTAAAATAAAGGCTTACATTTATAAAGGAGTATGAACCATTTTGTAGAACACTCACACCTTGCGTCATGTGATAATTTCACGTTAATTGAAAAATCATTGTGTACATTTTGACCCTTGATGCTGTCTCCTCATTTTACTAACCTAGGCACCGGTCAACAATTGTTAATCTGTCAGTTTGCGGCAAATATGAGAACATACTGTATGATGACATGTGCAGACACATGCTCATGCGCAGAGACAGCGGGGACCACCAAGCAGATATCAATCCACCCAGCATTGGAATAGGGTGCAGAGTGGGATCCAGGGGTCCTCTTGTTAAATGAGACCCAGTCGGCACCCCAAAACATCGGAGCAAGGTTGTGGGGAAGCGACCCCCTTACCTTAAACAGGTGTCTCCCCCTTATTGAAGAATGGTATGGGGCCTAGTGGAACGGGGGGCTGCTTTCCCTTCTTGGCCTTCCAGGCGTGCCAGTCTGATATGTACTGGTGGGGAACCTCATGTCATTTTTCTTAAACCTATGCTCTGTGCCCTATGCCAGCATTGATATTGTGGCTACAAATATGACCTGAAGGTTTAAGAATTTTGCCTTTAAATTTTTAAACCTGCAAAGCAAATCAAATACAAAGTGCAGCCTGAACCTGAAAAAGGGTACCCACCAGTCTAACGGTATAGGACAGTTTATATGTTTTCCCAAAAGCAAGACCTAGCTGCATTTCCCCCTGTGCTTCTAATAAAAGCTCTCCCCTGAAAATAAGACCCAGTGACAGAGTTGCTGTATTTAGAGAACACAGGACAGGAAGCATCCAACCACATTCTACCTCCCTTCAGTGTTAGCCCAAACACAGGGGCTTGCAGCTTTCTGGGCTCGCAAGTCCCTGTGTTCAGACACACATAGGGTTCAGCACCTGGTGAATGCCCCTCCACCCATAAAAAAATAAAGAAAACAACATTCTGAAGCCAGAGCAGAGAATAGCTTAAAAAAAGCTGTGGACATTCTATATATTACATCAAATGAATAAAATATTAATAAAAATAAGACCTACCCAACAATAAGCCCTAGTAAAAAATGTTTGCAACCACAATTTAGACAGTGTTTTATTTTCTGAGAAACACAGTATCTGCAATATATAAATATTCTGGGAAGCTTCACTGATCCCATTGTTGTGAGAAAAGGTGATTTATGGTCATAGCATACAATCTGTTACTTCAAATTAGGAGTTCTGCTTTAGCTCTTACCTCCTGTTTGGTTGTTAAGATGCAACTGTCCATTTGGCTCATTGGTATTATTTCCGTCGGTCTGACTGAAATCTTCACCGTCCACAAGACTGGGGAACAGCAATGACCATAATATTGAAAAGAGTTTCTTCCTTTTAGGATACTTGTTAGCTGTCAGCTCTGTTGTGCTGGTTGTGGTTGACCCCACAATAGGTCCAGTGGTTGTGTATGAAGCTGCAAAAAACATTGCTGGTTAAATTATTGCAGACGATATCCCTAACACAGTAATAAAGGAATGCCTGTGATTTCTTGTGGTGCATTCTATCTGTCTGGGGCTAAACATGACAACGTATACAGTATGTCAGAAAATAAATGTAAGGTAAATCCTCCTAATCTGACATGTTACTCACTTGAAAGAGTAACATCACTTAACATCCCTAGTGCACTGCTGAGGTACAGATTTCTTTAATGGAAAAAAAAGTTTTTTACATTGTAAGCCTGTAATTTTCCAAAGTACGTCCATACAGGTGTCTGGTAGACAGTCTGAATATAATAACATGTTCAGATGCTTTGTGATTAACTTACAATATCAGATAATGAAGATTTCAAAAATTCACTGTATCAGGTAAATTAGCACTGCACCCACTAGATGGCGCTGCAGATGTGCCAGGTTACATAGGAGAGCATGGGAGGGGGAGTAATCCGTTCTCCTGTAGCTGTCTCATTAGATCTGAGACACACGGAGCAGTGAGTTTGCGATCCTGTGGCTCCAATCTCTGCCTGGCGAACCCAGCTCATCCGCTGCTATTCGGACAGGTCAGAGCTGGACCAGCTGGGACCTTCAGGAACGGCAGTGGGGGTTAAGTAGAGATGGTCCAGGTAGTGCTGCGCCTCGATTTTTCATTCAATTAAGGAAGCTCAAGTGCAGCGCGATGACATCATCACTCAAGCATAATGGCGTCAAAACTATTTGACCAATGCATATTAAAAACTTTTGTTTTTAGACCTGTGAATGTATACTAAATATGGAACTTTCACTAAATTATTATTCTAATTTTCAAATACCTGACTCTCCAGTTGGATAAGAAATATTCACAGATCTGTTAATGGTTGCTGTTGAACTAATCCATACATTAGGTGTGACTGGTCCCTTGGAAATATTTAGAACATTAGCACCTGTGGAAATAATAAAGTGGTTAAAACATGGTTTATATTATTCAGTCACAAGAAAACACAAGGTCCTATTATGTAAATTTAGGGCTTTTGGCAATTCTCGCATAGCCATTGCATTGATTTTTTTCTAAACATCCGGGTAGCAATAGCCCTGCATCCCAGGAGGCTTACATTAATTCCAATTTGTTTGTACAGCCAAGCAAAAAGCCACTACAAAGAGAGAGATCTTAGCTGTATTAGTACTAGCAGTACTCATCTTCTGATGACACTTACCAACATAAGGAGAGACACATTTTACAATTTGGCACTAACCACTTACCAAGGGCACCTATTCACAAATGGGACGAGATTTGTCTGTGTCACATTTTTTTTAACTTCAGTGCAGAATGTTATTGTAACTGCTATCAAAACAACATCAACTCATCAATTATTACTGTTGTGTGCTTTTGTGAATATACAATGTGACTCCTTCCATGTGTAATTAGCTGTCTAATACCATGTTTCCCTGAAAGTAATGCCTATCCAGAAATTAAGAACCAGCTCATATTTCCCCTCTGCTTCTAATATAAGCCCTCCACCAAAAATAAGACCTAACCTGTCCCAGAGACAGTGGCCATATTTAGGAAAGACATGGTAGGAGGCGACACGTTGACCATCCCCCGCAACTGCACGCTGTGTGTGACCGAACACAGGGGCTTATAGGTGCCAAATGTCAGCAGCACAGTAAGTGCCAGCAAGTCCCTGTGTTCGGGAACACACAGTATGTAGCACCGGGTGAATGCCACCACCAGGAAAATAATAAGTTAAAAAAGGCTCTAAAGCCAGAGTGGCTGAAACAGATAAAGCTTAGACAGCAGTAATATATTCCTGTATATTGCATTAAACAAATGAGTTATATCTTTAAAAAAAAGACCTACCCGAAAACAAGCACTAGTGATTTTGTTTATTGCACCTAAAATGACTGTATTTTTCGGACCACAAGATGCATTTTTTCACCCCCAAAATCGGGGGAAATAGTGCCTCCGTCTCATGGTCTGAGTGCGCAACCTATGCGGCCACTGGGCTAGATCCCTCATTTGTACTGTACTGTTTCTACCACCAGACTGCAGGCAAAAAAATTTCCAACTAATTATTTCACATTTTTTTCAGTTTGTCTTGCTCTAAACAGGGTGTGTCTTATAGTCCGAAAAATAAGGGTAATATAACATAGTAGTAGCTGGGTGAATGTTCCCACTTAGGCGTTTAATCTCCTGCAGAATCGCTGTCAATCGTCTACACTATTTTGAATGGGCTTGTCCCCATTAATAAGATCGCATGCGGGTTTTTTTTCTGGATCACTCCCATAGACATGGATGGACGATCGCCCGCTGGCGATTCCGCAGGCGATTGAAAATCGCGAGAGCAGGCGATTAACCGCCTAAGTGGGAACATAGCCTAAGCACCGTTTCCTGGCACTGGCATTACCAGAAGAATGAAACCTTGCCCACTGGCCTTTTGGCTTGGCTATAGGAATATAAAGTGAATACTGCATGGTCCAGCTCTGCACACTGAGCAGGAACATGCTGTATTTTCACTTTATATGTGACTGTGTCTTTTATTTTATTTTTCTCTCCAAAACTATGGGGCGTGCAAAAATGTGCTAATCAAACTTTAGCTCTGGTATGAAGTAAAAGAAAACGTTTGTAAAATCACAGTTGTTTGTTCTATTTGTTTTTGTACTTCATTTGAAAGGAAGCAAACTGTTATGTGAACTGTTATATTAAAAAGCCCAGAATAATTTATTTCCTGTTAGGGTTGAGCTCGAATATTCGAATTGTAAATATATTCGTTGAATATGGGTTATTCAAAAATTTGCTAATTTCGCATATATGGCGGCGGATATTTGCAATTTCAAATATTCGTGATATATGCATTGAGATGCTTATGGCCATGGATTGCAAAAATATATATTCACAATGCAAAAATAAATAGCACTAAATAGACCATTCATTTTGAAGGTAATTGCAAGGTGAATATATCGCAATTCGAATATTGCCTATGTCGCTCATCACTGCTGTTCATATCACCTGGCTATGGATTTCAACAATATCTAACAGACATAAAAAAACGAATAGAAAACTTTCATGGTTTCTTCTGTATCAACCAAAAGTGTAAGTAAACCTCATCCTATCCCTACCACAGACCTTTGACACCTTCCATCTTGAATAGAGTTCCTCTATTACACTCTCTCTCTTTCTTTTCCAATATTCATTGAGCTATTAATCTCCCTAGCCATTGAGACAAACCCAGTTGGTCCGCAGTTTGGGTTAGTCTCAACCTCTACTGGAACGGGGATCAGAAAAACATCATATACCCCCAGAAAGCTGCGGCGATTCTGTATATTCTTGGGGTTCTGGAACTTTGCTTGAATTTCCTGCTCTCCCCTGCTCTTGTCCATGTCACTGGCATAATCTATGACGCTGGTAACATGTGCAGGGAAAGCGACACCCCTCCATCATAATGTAGGTCTATGGTGCCCTCTGCCCCATTACGCGTGATCGGAGGGGCCACGCCATAAAAAATGATGTGGTAGCGGCTGACTGCTAGGGAGGTTAACGGAGTCCTCGCAGATAGGACTCACACTCAGCATCATAGGGATATATGAAGAAAATTCAAGTAGTATCCGTCTCAAAAAGATACAATTTAAAAGGGATTTTTTACACAAACAGGTAACAACCTCTTTGTATAGAAATGGAGACTGCTTGAATTATGCAAATGAAGATAATTTATCCTGTATATAAAAATGAATACATTTTATTTTGACATGATTAATTAATTTGTATCATGTCATAATAAAATGTTTTCATGATAATCATACAATATAAAGTGTCTTCATTTGCATAATTGACGTGGTCTCCATTTCTATACAAAGAGGTTGTTACCTTTTTGTGTAAAAAATCCCTTTTAAATATTAAGACATTTATTGCAGCTATAGTGTTGCCTCCAAGAGTTAATTCTTTGCTACTTTGTGTTGGTATCCCCACTGTACTGTTGGTAGATGACACAAGACTGCTACTTGTATTATAGTTTCAAACATATTACAATACCTTGATTATTTAATAAATTAATATGCAAATATTTTTACTTAATATTACCACAAATTAATGTTCAGCTTCTTTGATACATTATATAGCTATGTTTTTTTACATTATAAGTTCTGTAATGCTATGTTTCCACTACATTATGGAATCTTATCTATATTAGCTGCCTGCCGCTCTGACTGTTTACATTGCATGAAGCCGATCCGACGGCCAGAGGTTGAAGTAGTGCCCTGCGTAAACCCACTGGCTGATCAGCTCAACACCATGTAAACAGTCAGTGCAGCAGGTAGGTAATATATATGGGCTATATCGACCTCCCTGTGAAGGAATAAGCTTAATGCACAGGTGGGTTAACAGAGCCCATAACGTAGTGGAAACAGTTAGTACCTTAAATAAAGATGAATCAGATTTATGTACCCATACCTGAGTTAGCCAATGATGTCTGAGTAAGAGAAGAATTCTGTGATATACTCTCCATGGTAAAGGATGTGTTGGCAGGTTTAGTTGTCATTACTATTGGAAGAATATTCGCTGTTGTAGATGATGGGGGATCTGCTGATTTAGTCAGTGGTAGCATGACATCTGCAGCAACTCGCTGAACAGTAGGTGCTAAATGTACAAAAAAACAGATTACAATGTTGACTATGTATTTCTTTCTAATCAATGTTTAGTTTACTTTTATGCTGGCACTTTGATTTTATGGAGTAGTTACATACCTGCAGTAGATGAAGCGTTTATACTATTTGGAGGTGAGGTTACCCCTTGAGAAAAGGGGCGAGTCATATTTGTGACTGATGGAGCAATAGTTTGTGTGTTATTTTGCACACCAGTGATTGATCCAGATGTTGCTGCAGTAGTAGCGCCTGTGCTTAATGTTAAAACTCCAGTAGCTTGGCTGGTCACATTTGTTGTTGCCAAAGTTGTTCGGTTGGGAAGTGAAGTTGTATCAGATGCCAAAGAAGAAAGTATCGATCCATTTGCCATGGAAGTCAGCAGGCTGTTGGTGCTTGAAGAGGGCTTTGACTGTGTTGTACCTGTGTTGGCTTTGGTAAGATCTGTTGGTCTTTGAGTGGTAGATATATTAACCATCAAACTACTGGGACTGTTTGTAAACCCAGGCATAAAATTGGTCTGAATAGTTGTATTTGCATTTACAGGGAATGTTATGGAAATTTGCGAAGTGTTTACACTTGCTACTGATACAGTGGTGGTTGGTTTTGAGATTGTAGTAATTTGTGGTATAGTGGTGGTGCTTAATCCATTAAGTAATGCACTTGTAGCTGTAGTGCTGATGGGTACTCCAGTTGTCCTCAAAGCAGTTGTTGCATTTATTGCAGTTATAGTGTTGCCTCCAAGAGTTGATTCTTTGCTACTTTGTGTTGGTATCCCCACTGTACTGTTGGTAGATGACACAAGACTACTGCTTGTATTATAGTTTGAGCTGGATGTTGACATACTATTTAAAAGAGATATTCCAGATGTTTTCCCAGTTGGAAAGGGTGTTGAAATATCACTACTGTTTGATGGTGGCCTGCTTGTGGACACTGGTATTAAAGAAACTGCCTGCAGTGAAGTGGTTAAATTACCAGAAGGTTTTGTGGGATTACTGCTCACTAATGGTATTCCAGTGGTACTAGTAGTTGAAAAAAATGCCATTAGGTTATTTGTGCTATTGGCACCTTTGCTGGATGAGGTCACTGGTTGTGTCATTGCAGTTCCTTGTGGACTGAACGATGTACTGTTCACCTTAGTTATGAGGGTGCTAGTAGGAAATGTAAGATTACTCACAGTGGTAGTCCTTACATCAGATGATACATTTATAGTAGATGGTACATTGACAGAATTTGTTTGCATGATGGCGGTAGTACTGGAAACATTAACTTGAGGACTGCTTAAGATACCAAATGTTGTAGTTGTGGCCAAGCTTGTGGTTGTGTTGATAACTGGTAAGGCAGTTGTTCTCTGAGTATTTGTTGATTCTTTGCTACTTTGTGTTGGTATACCAACTGTACTGTTGGTAGATGACACAAGACTACTGCTTGTATTATAGTTTGAGCTGGATGTTGACATACTATTTAAAAGAGTTATTCCAGATGTTTTCCCAGTAGGAAATGGTGTTGAAATATCACTACTGTTGGATGGTGACCTGCTAGTGGACGCTGTTATTAAAGAAACTGCTTGCAGTGAAGTGGTTAAATTATCAGAAGGTTTTATGGGATTACTGCTCACTAATGGTATTCCAGTGGTACTAGTAGTTGAAAAAAATGACATTGGGTTATTTGTGCTATTGACACCTTTGCTGGATGAGGTCACTGGTTGTGTCATTGCAGTTCCTTGTGGACTGAAAGATGTACTGTTCACCTTAGTTATGAGGGTGCTGGTTGGAAATGTAAGGTTACTCACAGTGGTAGTCCTTACATCAGATGATACATTCATAGTGGATGGTACATTGACAGAATTTGTTTGCATGATGGCGGTAGTACTGGAAACATTAACTTGAGGACTGCTTAAGATACCAAATGTTGTAGCTGTGGCCAAGCTTGTGGTTGTGTTGATAACTGGCAAGGCAGTTGTTCTCTGAGTATTTGTAGTGTTCATAGATAAACCATTGCTGGTTATATTGGAAACCACCCCAGAAGTTGAGGCACTGGAACCTGCTGTGGAAGCTTCATTAAATCTAGTAGTTTTTACACCAATAGGTGTTGTGAGGCCACTTGGAATATCTGAAACTATGGCAATGGTCGATGAAGTGCTGTTCTGGGCTGGCAGACCAGTTGACCTATTTGTAGTTACAGGGGTTGTGGTATTATTGTTACTTTTTGAAACTGTATCAAACATAGACATAGTGCTTGAGGAAGTCCTCAGATTTATAGCCTGAACTGTGGCTGCTGTACTGATTGTCATTATGCTCATATTTGTTCTTAGTGTTGTGGTTTCAACAAATGTGGATGCAGTGCCTTTGTTGGTACTAGAACTAGACTGTAAAATACTAGTCATAGTTGAATCAGTCAATCTGTTAACAGTTATTGGATTGTTCAGAGTTGAAAAGTTATTAACTGCACTTGAAGCTGTAATAATGTTGCTAGTACTTTTAAAATTTAAAAAAGTTGTTACAGCTGTAATGTTTGTTGGAACGGTCACATTCGATTGTTGCAGTTTTGTAGTTGCATTGTTTGTAGGACTGCTTGTAGTACTAGGGTTTACTGAAACGCTTAAAGTGCTGACTGCTGGTGTTCCAGAAGGGAGAGCTATAGTATTTGTTGTAGTTGACCTATTCAATTGGTTTAAAGTAGTTACACTGTTAATGGATGTCATTGGGTTGTTTGCAGCACTGGTGGATACACCTGCAGTTGACATATTGCTTCCTTGCACTGGTACTCCAGTTGGTCTGGAAATGTTAACATCTGAGAGTGATGTATTAATTGGATTAAAACTCACAATAGTCGTTTGTATTGGTAGTGTAGCCTTGGTTGCAGGGCTGTTGGTGATATTAGTGGAAGCTGCAACCAAAGGTATTGTTGCAGTGACTGTTGGCACTCCAGTTGTTCGGGATGTGCTTATTAGATTTGCCACTGATGTAAGATTACTAGTGACATTATAAAATACACCAGAAACACTAGGACTGCTACTGCTTAAAGTTGTTGTTGGCAGGCTGCCTGGAGCACTCGACTCCATAGCAGGCTTTGATGTAGTGTTACTGGATACTGACATTTCCAATATTTTAATTGTGGTAACTGAGTTTGTTAAACTACCAGTACTATTGTAAGAAGGAACAGATGTCGAAACATAGCTGGAAGTTCCTGTCACTTTAGTTGGTTGAGGTGTGATAGTTACATTATTGGGAATGCTAATATTCAAAAGTGCTGGAACTGATGTTGATGTCGTGTTAACAGTTGGAACTATGGTTGTTCTCAAGGTGACTGGGACCGTAATTCCAGATGTAATATTACTGGTTGTGCTAGTAGTTACAGGAAGAGCTAACAAACTGGTACGTGATGTGGATAAACCAGTTGTAGCAATCGTGGAAGTTGCAGCAGTAAAAGATGTGTTCTGGTTGCTGATTTTTAATAATCCATTAGTTGTTGTGGGATTTGTTGTAATTGTAGGAGTATTTGATGTGATTTGATTTACAGTTATATTAAAAGAAGGTACTGTAGTTATAGCGCTATTACTGGCTGTGTTTGAAGAGTTTGATGTACTTGGTATAGAAGATGTAAATCTTGTTGACTGTGTTGAGCCTGTTGTAGGAATATTTGTAGTTATTGATGTCACTCTGGTAGATGCTGTTGTTGTTGATGCTGTGGCTGAAAGAGAATAAAAATACCTAGTGTCAAATTAATGAAGACCAGGTCATTAGGCAGGTTAACCCTTCAGCTCCTAACATGAAACCATCACAGTGAATCTCTAAAATCTGTGCAGTTTCTCCTTTCCTCTAACCCTACCACACATCATGAGCACTTTATCTACTGTGGTTCTTAACTATTTTAGATCCCCAACCAAGGAAGTGATGACAGACATTCCAAATGCTGGAAGTTACACTTCTCTGCATCTCTTCCAGCATGCATTTTTCCACCCCACTTGTGCAAATGATGTGCACGGTTGGAAGTTAGGAGGGAGAGTAAAGCCCTCCATACAATTTCCATTAGATCTAGCAACAACTATGTAGTGGCAGGTCCTTCCTGATATAATTCATAGTGTTTGGAAGGTTTAGAAAGGTCCTCATATTACATGGTTTTGGTAGAACAAAAGTTAACAGAAATCGCATGGTACGACTACTGATGGTGCTTTTACAGAATATCTATCACACTGGGCCTTTTAACACAACGCATGCATAAGCATCAAAACCAGCAATGCAGGAGCTAACGTTAAATGCTCACATTGCACATTGTTTTACCTAGAGATGGTCGAATTTTTTTTGTAGTATACCCCCAACCCTTTTCTACATCTCCAGCAAGTTTGGTGATGATACCATGTTCAGGGGCCTTGCAATTAACTCAAAATCGTTTTAACACATAACACAGCAAATGCAAGTGTAAATGGTAGCAACAGTTTCCTATTGAATCAGTTTCAGTAAGTAAATAATTACAATCAGCGACAAATGTTTGAATCCTCTTTGTTGTTATGCGGAAATTGTGCTTATAGTAGAACCTTTTGTGATCTAATGTTATTCAATTGTATAGACAAGCCAAGAAGGCTCAGTCAGCCTTATATTGACATTTAACTTTTTGTTATGGGCTAAAAAATGTAACACCTTTTTTTATGAATTCTATTCATGGGACAATACTCTTATTATGTTTGTCATGGCTATTAGAGGCTTCCCTTCACCTGTTGGATTCTTCATTTGTTATTTTATGTAAAAAATATGACTTTGGAGTAAACTGACTCTTTGCTGAT
Source organism: Ptychadena robeensis (assembly GCA_036250615.1). NCBI lineage: Eukaryota > Metazoa > Chordata > Amphibia > Anura > Ptychadenidae > Ptychadena > Ptychadena robeensis. Next base: position 62,559,297 of record CM070035.1, on the reverse strand, counting down.
TCTTAATAACCATTTCAAAAACCTGTTTACTGTAGGAAAGTGCAAGTTATGCATTTATTTCTGTTATGTAATATTACATATTATAGAAAGGTAAGGTTACAATTAGCTTTTGAATGCCATTAAAATTTTAGTGTTGTTTCAGCTAGGTACCTATTTATCCTCATAAAATGTACATTGTGTGCAGTAATCTTTACTACTGGTATTATTCAACATACAATTGAGAAGACAGAAATCTATAGGCAAGTTAAGGAAAGTACCGTATGTTAAGTCCGCATATATTTTTCTCAGATGATTAGGAGAAATCCCACTTGATCATTAATCATTAAAGTATGTAAAGGAATCCCATATGCATATAAATATACACAGATGCAACCATCTGGTACTGGTTTGCCTTACTGCTTGCAAAAACAATAAAATACATTTTATAATTTTTTTGTATAAATAATGTTAGTAGCAATTTGTAATTATTATTATCATTTATTTATATAGCGCCAACATATTACGTAGCACTGTACAATACATTAGAGTAATGTTGGATACTTAGATAAGTAAATTGTATATTTGGTTGAATACAAGTGAATTATATATTTGGCTGAAAACAGCAAAAGAAAAAGAAGTCCTGAGGTCTTCAGGGGTACAATCACTTCCCAGAAATAGCTCCCTGAACCAAAGTAGAGGTCCATTATAGCAGAGGTAAACAAGACCTAATGAACCATCACAGAACCAATGGACAATGATCGATACAGCCCACAACTGAGGAACAGAGTGAGGGGCTGCCGTAGGGGCGGGAGCATGAATTTTATATTTTAGCTGTTGCTTCAACCTTGTCTTGTCTATCTTTACCTTGCCAAGATCTTTAACTTTGTCTGTGGTCTGTGGTTTGGTCTGTCTAAAGAAGACACGAGCAAACTACAGCCCGCAGGCCATATCTAGCCCCATTTTAATCTGGCCCTTTGTCAAGAGGACCAGGCTCGTCTCCACACTTTCCCTGCAAGTGTGGATAATACCTAAAGAATGATTGTTTGGGTCTCCTCCTAGAGGTCAAGTTTGAAAAACTCATTGTGGCCCAAGAGTCAAAAAGTTTGTTCACCCCTGGTCTAAAGCAACTGTACAAACATGGATAACTTGATGAACTTAATAAATATCTTATGTATGTAAAGCTATTGGATGCAGTTGTCCTGTCTATAGCTTGTTGTCTTTTCTGGGGAAGGACATAGTAGGGTGCCATTCACTTGCCCTCCCCAACCCCCTACTTATAACAGAACAAGCTTTGTGTTTACAACACTAATTAATTCTCTGGTCACTGAGCAAGATCACGAAAAATCATTCCCAATGACCAAAGTTGAACAGATGTACAGGGCTTTAGATCTATCACTTCCATATTTTATATTAATAATTGATACCAAATATTTGATAAGGCCTGTTATCTCTGAATGTGCCTCTCAGTGGCGAAATATTATTAATATAGCTCTTCTGTATTTGACATAATAGTGTCAGGACAGCATAAGGAGGTGTAGATTTGTGTATCGAAAGCAGTACTGTGTTTTGAATGTAACTCTACATTTTTAGCTGACCCCAAGTCCAGAATGGGGTTACCAATTTATGTTTTTTTATCCTGAGCTGGACTTGGGCTTACCATTCAGGAGGTTAAATTATGTGTATAAGCAATCCTATATAGTCTATTAATAATAATATTTTTTATTTGTATTATACCTACAATGAAGGTCCTTGTTTAAACATTTCCTGGTATATGTTGCTCTACATTTTTACCCTTTCATATGACTTTCCAATGGAGATTACTTGATGCATTGCTGAAGTGTATGTATGTTAATAGTTTCTATAACTGTTTATACTACACAGTGCTATTGCAAACAGAATATTTCTTGTGGTAAGGATTTATATCTACATATATTATGACTACATAACACATGAGATTTCAGAAATATAGTCTATAAACAATAAAATACTGAGCATTATATAATATTTTTCATCGCTCTGTTTTGCCAATATTGTGCATATTGTCGTAATAACTCATAAATATAATTGGCAGGAGAAAATAATGAAAATGAATAAACTACTATACACTAAGCCAGGGGGATTAAACTCAAATGTTTAAAACATATACAAAGTCGCAAGCCACTATTTAAAAATACTGTATACAATTGAGAAAGTTTTTCCTTCATATCAGATATAGCAATGAACCTTATATGGAAACAAACTTAAATTTTACTATGTTTACTACATTGAATCTGGAAAAAGCAAAGTATAATCATGATGTCAAAAAAGACACATCAGTGACATTTTCTTTTATAATCATGCAGGCCCAGTATAATTACACTGGGGGCAAGAGATTGGCACCCCAGCACTAAGCCATTATCACTGTATACCCTCTAAGCAACAAGTGTATTCCAATTTCAGAAATGAACAGGGAATAGTTTGCTCTGTAATGATTTCATGTTCCCACTCTGACATCTAGTGGGTACAATTGATGTAGGATTTTTTCCAATAGACGCTAGACCAGGAAATACTTGCTGCATAAAATACAGACCACATTGTGGATGAATTTTACACAATAAATAAGTCTATCTCCATAGTGCTCCTGAAGATACTTAAACTCATTCTGACTTTTATAAGCATCACCAAAGCCAGCCATAGACCCCTCGATCCATGGCTGGAGGTGTAGCAGACTCATTACAGCATGGTGTCGTCACCATGCTGTGAGGAGTCGGCTACAGAACTGACGGGAATCCTGTGTGCTCCACTAACACAGGGATTCAAGGCAGATTGTAGCCAATTAACTTGATACAACAGGATCGGCCACCTGACTACAACAGGATCGGCCACCAAAAGCTTTTTGGGCCGAAACCTCAAGGTGGGCCCCCCTGTAGATGCGGTCATGGCCGTCTATGGCCGTCTATGGCCGGCTAAGGATTATCTTGTTGTTGTTCAGCAGCAGAATTGTTTGTGTGGTCAATGTTGCATTGGTTCTGGGCTTATGGGTTTATTTATATAGCGCCAACATATTATGCAGCGCTGTACAAAACATTTGAGTGGAGATACAACACAGGATAGTACACACAGGAACAGGTTTTGACACAGTAGAGGACCCTGCCCTTACAATCTTACAATCTAATCTCATCTACTCAGTGTTGGCCAAATGTATATCTAAGTAAAGGCAGATTGAAGAAAATAATTCTAAAGGTAAAAATATTTTCTATCCTTTCTTTTTAGGGAGTAGCTGATATTCTAGATACTAGTTGTCAAACTCTGGCATGGGGGCTAAATTTGGCCTGCGGTAAATTATATTTGGCCAGCAAAATAGTTTTTTCAAGATATTCATTCAATTCTATTTTTCATTTAATATGCCATGTGTTAAAATATTACGCTTTGCTTGTTCCAGATTTAAGGTTTAAGCAAAAGTAAATATCAAGGTTAGCACACAACTATATGTTTGAGTTTGACATCCCTGTGATACACTAGTGCATTTTCTTTCATCATCATCTGTTTTGAGCATTATCCTACCTTCAGAACATGCAAGGTTGAAGTCCGGGCAGCAGTCCTTATTGGCAGTACAGAACTGATCGCAGTAGCAATCTATTCTCCTACAGGCGCTGTCCACTCCTTTGCAGCACAATGATGGATTAGCAGTACATCGTCCTAGACATAAGACACACATTACTCACAGCCAACTTTACCAACAGTTTCAAGTATCCTTTCATAAATGATGTTTGTTATAATGACTACAAAATATTTCTTCAAAGAAAGTCACAGAAAATCATTGTGTGTCACTTTTAGTAATATAACTGGGGTTTTGTTAAGTCATATTTATCTTTTTGGTGACCACACAAAGTTATGCAATACAGTTGGAGTTTCTGAAGATGTATGGAACATAATTGTCATTTTAAGGCAGAGATAATGAAAAAGGTTATTCTGACACAAGACTGGGGGTACGTTGTTGGTTAGTAGACCAGTGGCAATTAATATGGGTTGGTTGCTCATTTCAAGTGGATTAAATATTTTTTTTGTGACAATTAATGATCAAAGTAGGATCTAATCAGTGGTGGACCACAAGTGTAGCCCTCAGCATTACTAGAGGGCCGCACAAAACATTTTCAATCTATACTGACTTTTTTATGGAAAATTACAGCAGGCATAGCTAGAAGACAATTTACATTTTTTTTTTAAAACAAAACTTATTTTTAACTATGCTTCATTATGGAACACTGTAGTATGGTAATAAACATTTTTTGCAGCCCTGTGTAATAACCTAACATTAGAATATGAAGTGACAGTCATTGTCTATTACCTTCTTGCCCAGGGCACCGTGAAGCCTAGGACCACCCCTGAGTGCAGCGGTAATATGTAGACCTGGTTTTCCCGATCAACATCCCCAATTTTACTTATGTCATCAGGAGCACCAAGGTTGATTAGAAAAGCTGGGTCAGTGTGGGATCTTCTTAGAGTGGAAAAAGGAGGCCTCTCCTCCTCTTCCTGCTCTTAGAAGATCCCAGGTGAGGACACATTAGCTGGGGGTCGGCAAACAGGTGATTTATTATGCCCTATGCATTAACAGTTCATTCTCGGGGGTGCAAGTGGAGGGCCAAAGAACACCAAAATGGCTGCATTCGCCCACCCTGGCCGCAGGTTGGGCACCTAGGATCTAAAAAAATTAATGTACTCCACATTGAGATTAGTAGGTCCAGCAAAGCAATGTATGCATACTGCAAGCGAGAAAGGTTAAAATCAAGACTTTGGCATGCCTGTTACAAGCCTTACCAATAAAGTTGTTTTGTAATATCCACCCTTCCTTTCCAGTAGTGCAATTACACCAGTTGTTTTTAGTAAAAGGAAACCCTGCTATCATTACTATTGTCCCAGTCTGTATGGATTCACATCCCATAACAGCCATTTAAGAGAGCATGCCAATACTTGTAAATAGTGTAAGTTTACTATTCCATTAAATAAAAAATATCAGATAATCAGATTCAGGATTATTGTAATATTACTGAATGATTTTTTTACTTACTTTGCTATGAATTATAAAATATGAATATAAATGTAGCTTTCTGTACTAATGTATGTAGTAATCCTATAGTATTTGATATGAAGTCCTACCTACAAACTGGCTCCTCGCCACGCAGAAAAAGCCAAAGACCAAGAGCAGTGAGAACGGCATTGTCTTGCTAGCAAGACTAAAAAGTTCTGTAATAGACTTTTTCTTGTGTCAGAAATCAGTATTCACCCAGGAAATAGCCCACGTCACTCAGGAAAAAGGAGCGAATATTAGGTGACATCCTTATTATTTCTAGGATGCATCTCTGCAGGTAATGATTTCACAAGTAACAATAAGAAAAGCCTACACCCACCTTTATATAATGTCTGCCTGAAAGGAATATGTATGCCGTCATGAATGTGTTAGGTGTCTCTGCTCCGCTTGTTTTCCGTAATTGATCATGTACACATTACACTATATATATATGTATGCCATATGTAAGTAAGTAAATACTAAACCCCAGGAGAAAAGGTATAGAAAGCACAAACTCTAAACATCAAGAGGTTAGGAATAAACCAGTTTGCTTGTGTCAATGAGGTCAGGAGGTGTTACTAGTAACTCTGCAAATCTCTTACTTTGTTGATTTATTCTATCTAAGACGACATATTATTTTACCTTCAAAACTCTTTCCAATCCATAATCTGCTGTGAGGCCTTCTCGGAATATAATTGATGCTAAACATTTCCATATGTATTTGGGAACCTTTAAGTATTTCTCAAATCAAATGTGCAGCTTAGGTGTTTATGTCCTAGTTGTTTGTGTTTTAGTTGGTTGTGGTTAATCGCATAATATCTGACTCTATGGGCAGGGGTGCACATAACTATTATAGTGAGCTCCTCAGATGAGTACCAGGAGATGGTGTTTGGTACTCACTCCATATGTAGGGTGGTCTTCATCCCTTTCCTCTGCATCACCCTTCTTCATGGTAGGTTCTGCTGCACATGGACCTCCCTGTTCCTGATTGAGCCTCCGATTATCTGTCTCCATCCACAGGTCACCTGCTGGCTTTGGGTCAAATGTAACTCTCACAGTACAACACGTTTGAACCTCCAGATCTAATACATTAGTAGTGCAATCCTGATATTTTATGGGTTAGTAACTAAACCCTGAGACTACCAGCAGTGCAAATGTCAACCTTTCATAGTCATATTACAGCTGTCAACATTCCAACAGTGCTTTTCTCTTGTCAGATTGTCACACACAAGGGCTTGTCCCCACTGGCGAGGCACGCATTTGAGCTGCGGTAAACCCTGTATTTTTTGTACGTGTCCCCACTGCACCGTGGGCAATCTTCGACAGTGGAGCCCTGCTCACTGGGGCTTATGGGAGCGGTTCGACCATGGCTGAAAGACTGCGCTGCATCCGATCCCAAACTACCTTATTGGAGCCTTAGCCTATCTGTGTTTGGCTAAAAGTCTGTGTGCGAAAAGACATGATTGTGTGCAGGGCAGTTTCTAGCCTGAGGGGGCCCTATGCAAGTTTTTGTCTAGGGATCCCTGTCAAGAAGAGGGGTGCTATTTGAGAACAACCTCCCAACGCGCCCCACCCTCGCGCAGCTTGTATTGGGAGGGCCCGTACAAAGCTGTCGACCGGTGGGTGGGGGTTTGGGGTTGGGTGCAGTGGCAAAGCTATAGACCGGTGGGTGGGGGTTTGGGGTTGGGTGCAGTGGCAAAGCTGTCGACCAGGGGGAGCTATTATGCACGTGGGCATATTCCGCATAGCAGGAGAAATGGCCCTGCTTGTATGAATGTGCATGAATCCATAAGGCTTCTACAATGATCCTGCCAGGCCTATTTTCTACCAACTGAGCATTGTTGAGCATTCTGGGTAAAGGGTTGTTACTCTGGAGCTTATAGCAGCAAAGTTTATCAACCCTTGGGGTAGACAGGAGAATATCAGATGAAATCTTGGATTCTACACACTAACCATCTGTAGTATAGTGAAAGTGTGTATATTGTGTTTTTGGCATTGTATATATTTTGATGCACTGTTTTAAGTAGTTTTTTTCAACCCTTCCCTACATCTGCTGAAATTTTGGTGCTGCTGCCGCGTTCTTAGCAATTAACCCATAAATTGGCTAGCTGAAATAGTGACTTCCTGAAACAAAAATACATTTGCTGTGTGTTTCTGTGCCTTAGCTGCTGAATTTCCCACCCTCTGCTTATACTCGAGTCATTGAGTTTTTCCAGAATATTTTATTCAAGTCAGATGATACTAGAGTAGATATGGTAAGTTGTTTTTTTTCAATCTGACTAGCCAGATGAAACCTAGAGAAATGTATTAATATTTAGTTGTGTGTATACTATTTTGATTCAGGAAGACATTATGAGAACACTGCATGCTATGTTATTGTAAACAGATCCTAATAACAAGTGAAACATTATTTCAGTCAGCACACTTGTAGCATATAAAACACAAATACAGAGATCTAATGAACTCTTTGAATGCGCAGTGTTTCCTGTACAGTTTATTGAGCTATTATCTCAGTAGTCATTGTGAAGATCAAAGCTTAGCAGTTGATTTTGTGTGTTATAATTATGTGAAATATATATATGTTTTGGCCTTGGGGCAAAGGACGTAACACGGATAGAATCAGATTACATCTGCTGTGTTTTTCTACGCAGCAGCCACATTTACACTACAATGCACTTTTTGATTGATGGAGCAGACTATGCTAGTTGTAATACTTCTCAATGTCAAATGGCTGAAAATAAACTACCGCCTCGCTAAAGGTGCCCATACACAGGTTTTTTTGTTGTTTTCATAATATATTTTGATTGAAAATTTTAACAATAAAATATAACAAAAAAAAACCCACAGAACCAGGAAAGAAACAGTCCAGTGTCATAAACAATACAAAGGTACAGCCAAAGGGGGAGGGGAGGGCATAAGAATGTGAATGTCATATTCAAAATCGGTGAGGCATAAGGAACACCAAATTCCTGAGGTATATATCACAGCAAAAATTACGAGCTGTAGCTATATGGGTGCTGGGGTGATGGGGTGATATTTCCGTTTGATCCACTTGGAATAATACATTTTTAAGTTAATTCCCGCACACCTGGTATGATCGACCAAAAGTGACGGAAATCAAATATGAAATTGGCTGAAAAGTGATCAGATACGTTGGTAAATTTTAATTGATTGTACCAGTGCCTGACGTATTTTGATTGATTTGTATGCGATCATACTATGGTGCATGCGCACCAATCTTAGTTAGGCTGCGTCTACACTACGAAAAACTGATGTAGACTGCGGGGAAAACCGTGCAGTGCAGCCGCACCCTGTAAACAATGGGTGCAGTTTGTGACGCATGCAAACTGGGCCTGACGCGTTATTTAGGCACGGTTTGCTAATAGCAATGTATAGGACACAGTATTGCCTACATGGCAATACCATGCTCTAAGCAGCTCTGATGAGCTCCAAACACTCTGACAAGCCCATAACCCCCCCACCCATGGTTGCTGGGGTGGTACAGTGTAGACCCAGCCTAAGGGGGCATTCAAAAGAGCATCTAGAAATGCTGTGTTTCCAGTGCCCAGACGCCTGAAAAGTTATAAAGCCGGAAATATTCTCAATAAGGAGAGTTTTTTTAACAATCTGTAAGTGTGTGGGGGGTTGATTTCCAGGGTGCTGCCAACTGCCAGCAGCCCAGAAGGTGTATGTATCAATGCTGCCTAAAGGAGTCAATCGTGTTAAAGTCAATTACACTGTATGGTGTTATAATCGATTGATGTTAAGGAAGCCATACATGCTACGATCCGTGGGCAATTTTGAGGCCACTTGACCGCCGTGCACGTTTGCCGTTGATCGGCTGCAAAATGAATGTACCCAGCTGGATGGATAGACCAGAATCGCTTTGTTATCCGACTTGTTGGTAAATTCCTGGCCAATCGCATTTCTTTGGATAGTGACAAGCATACCTGTCCATAGTAATGTCCGGCACACAAAGGTGTTCTAATATCTTCTGAGCGTCCGGCTGCCGCATGACGTCATCACGCTGCAAGCGGATTCTAGAGAATCAGGCAGGGATCGTAATGCGTATGACTACCTTTAGACTCATGATCGACAGATGATCGAATCTAATATCGATCTTACAAAAATCGACTCGTGTATGGCTTGTATGGCTAGCTTTATGGCAGTCTTTATCCAATTCTGATCAGGACAATGGAATTAAAAGGTACAGGATCTCCAAATAAAAAATATTTAGAAGCTTTTTTATCTACAGCTAGTATCTCCTGTGAAACATCTAAATGAGAAACAACATCATCTTATGTTTCTCTATACAAATAGACAACTTCACATATTTATTTCTTATATATTATATATCTATACATTAGATGCCACTTTCATGCATTTTATTCTTTTTCACTTGTTATGCTCAGAGATCACCAGCAGATGGCGCTGCTAACACGCCGGAAATGTGAGGAAGTCTGAGGCGGAAGCCGTCATCGTGAAAGCCCTCTATTCTCTGTGTTATGCAATGAACTGCTGGAGAAGGCGCGTTCTTGTGAATGTTATACAAGGAGGAGGTACGCGCGGCGGGCACTGTTCTATGAGAGACGGAGTGATGGTCAGTGAGTGATAGGACATGCTGGAGCTGCATCATCTGGAATTCTAGGACTGTGCTAGGAGAGGTGAGACAGGTCATATTCATTAGACTGCCATGTAGTCAGATAAGATAATGATAATCACATGCAATGCAGATGTATAGAGGGAGATAAGTGGCAGGAATGTTAGGCAGGTTCGGGGCTCATTCACACTATGCACACTGCGTTGGCTTAAACGTAAAAACGGCGCATATGTGTTACCGCATGGCAGACTGGTTTTCATAGGTGACCCGTTCTACCATTCACACTTGCGTGCGCTGTGTTTATGTGCAGCACAATGCTACATGCATTTTTTTTACCCCAGTGCATGCGGTTTCCCAGCATGTGGTAATGCATGCGGTCTGTACAGTGCAACGCGCACACTAACATTTACACTGATGCGTGCATTGCCGATGCACAACACACATTGTGGGAAAGCGCTCAAAGTGTCTGCTGCAGATTTAATGTTGCTGTTTGCGTGTTTGGCAATAGCAAAAATGCATACAGCTCAGATAAAGTGCACCTTGTAGTGCAACACATTGAGCACAACTCAATGTGTGTAGTGTGAAAGAGCCCTGACAACTGTAGGCATGTCTATGTTTCCTCCTTGGATGGATCTCCATTGGGAATTTTACTGCCATATTACTGCTATCAGCGCTATTCTATGCCAACCCCTTCATCACTCTTCTGTATTACTGAAGGTGTTCTTTAACCCATTGGACATTCTGCCCCTTTACAGCTTTTTCTTTTAAAAAGAACGGTACGGGTAATCAAAACAGATCACAGAAATGGAGAGACTCCGCTGGCTCCCCTTGGACAGGTGAGCAAGCCCAAGTGTAGCTCGGGGTGAGCAATGTTTGTAAACAAACTCATCCAGAGTTAACTTGCTAACAGGTTAAAATAAAATAAGGCTATGTTTCCACGGTGTCAATTTGATGGATGTCGCAGGGATGTGGATGCATACATTGTAAATCAATGGACTAGTACACACATGCGTTGATTGCCTGCGAGAAAAATTCAATAAAAAATGCCTCAACAACGCATCCTTGACGCATGTCTCAACGCGTCCTTACGCAACCCCTGTGTTAAGTTGTGCAAACATGGCCCTACAGAGGATATACATGCTGAAACCAAA
>CM070035.1:62491030-62505078 GCA_036250615.1 Ptychadena robeensis | reverse complement strand
TATATATATAAATTTAAATGTTTGCATCCAGAGTCCAGCTTTTAATTATTCTCACCTTTCACTGATGTAAGGAAAAGTAAAGCCAAGCTGATAACATTTTAAAAATTTCACATTTAGTATTATTCTGGTTGGGTGAGGATTACGATGTCCGAATAAAGGAAATAAACAAGCTAACAGGCTTGGCTGAAACTAGAACTTATATGATCCCCGGCAATGCTGGCAGAGACACGTTAGTGAGAGTGTTGTGTATTACCTGATCACAGAGGAGTCCATGCTGAAGAATGCTGCTCATATCACGACAAAGTCTCTGCAGACCTCCATACTTAGACCACACATTGCGGCTGTTCCCAGAAACCAGTCCCTCCACCGTCGTTTTCAGATTATCTAGAAGTCTCCAGTGCTCATCCCTGCTGTGTGACATGCAAAGTATTTTAAGGTTAGAGGAAACTGACATAGATAAACAGGAAGGTATGGCGGTCTTGATGTTGCTGACAATGCCGGTCTGTTTGACAGGTCAGCACTAGAAACCTTCTAACCTCAGTGATTCATGTGTTCTCACAGTATCAGAAGATACAATTACTATAATGATTAAGAAGAGAGTCTTCTCTGAATGACAGTGCTAGGAGGAAGAAAGAACATGACAAAAATACATTTCTGGCTTACCGCATATACTCGAATATAAGCCGAATTTTTCAGCACCGGAAATGGGCTCAAAAAATGAAATTCAGCTTATATTCGGGTCAAAAATTGAAAATTTTGTAGGTGGACTTTATGAGTGAATTGCAAAGCCGCCAAACATGCTTTCATCACCACAGATGTAGAGAAGGGTTGGGGGAACATTTAAAATGAAAAATTATTGCTCTAGCATATGTAGTTTGTGCATAAATCAGGTTTAAAATCAAGTCAAATTTGAACTTTTTTTGTGGAAAAGCTTGATATGCTAGAGCAATACTTTACTCGTTACAATGTTCCCACATCCCTTCTCTACATCTCCAGCACTTCTAGTGATGATTTCATGTTCAGGGGCTTTGTAATTTACTTACAAATCTGCTGAATTAAATAATTACACCTAAAAACAAAAGTACATTTGCTGTGTGTTTCTGTGCCTTCGTTGCCTCCCTAGGCTTATACTCATTCACTCATTCAGTTTTTCCAGATTTCTTTTCTAAAATTGGGTACCTCCGCATATATTCGGGTCGTCTTATACTCAAGAGCATCTCATTGATCATCTCTAGGCATAAGGACTGGCAGAAGGTTTATGGATTCACCCCCTTCCCTAACCTATCCCAATCCCCTCATTACATCACTGGCTTGGTTTACATTGCAGCTCTAGGTTCCATCTCTCCCGCTCATGCAAGAGCTGCTCATTTGTATTGTACATAGTCCACCACACTACAAAACCCAGCCCAACAGTCTATGAGAAGCCGCAAGGAGTCGGAGACATTTTTGGGTACCTGGAGTCGGAATCGGCAAAAAATGAACCAACTCCGACTAAATTTAAATGGGAATTGGAAAAAAAATGAACTTCAAATGTCGCAATTAACAAACAGTCATAATGAATGACTTCTCTGCTATAAGAATAAATGCATGCTGTGCATAACATTACAGCGCCCACTGTGACCCTAGCCTAAAGGAGCCGACAGACCAGCTTAGATGAGCTCTAGACTGCAGCGTGACGACGTCATCACCCTGCTCTCCAGATCTGACAGCAAGACGCAGGCACACATTGTGTGCCGGCCGTTAGCTTCAATGAAGACGCCTGTCTTCATTGAAACTAACAGCATCGGCCAGAGATTATAGGACATGTCCGTTCTCTGGCCGGCCGAGCTATGGAGCGTCAGCGATCTGTCACCCCATGTGGGCACCCATGATCGGCGGACGATTTTGCCACCGATCAACAGCCGCGAGCACGCATGCCCATCGTCGGCAACAAAATCGTGTCGTCGCTCGGTGCGTGTAATCGGCCTTAACTCTTCGCTAAAATGTTTGTTGCTGGATATGAGACGCTTGTATATTTGTCAAGGGAAGGGATCGCTAATAGTTCAAGATTTAATCTGTAAAAACATTTGAAAACTTCCGCTTGTAATATGCGCCTGCGTCGACAACTACTTAGATTGTTAGCTTCAACTTTCCACATGACTATGGAGGAATTCCAGGGAAATCATGAGTCATGTTTGAAGTGCCCCCATTCGCCCTCCTCTTCTTGAAGCCTCCACTGCTCTATTTGAGCAGAAGATCAGCACACTAAAGCTAGCACCCAAACGGGTAGATCTGTAACAAGTATTGATACAATCAGTCATTTGTCTCGTGATTCTTTTTTCACATCAATAACCCAAAAATAAGTCAATGCGTTACCATGATAGTTAGACGACCAGAACTCACCTGTCCTCAGAGGATGAAACACTAAGGAGACAGTGTGAGGGGTGGAAATACGAGGAATGAACATTTAATGAATTGTACCATCTAACATCAGGAGACCAATCAATGTGCCCAACCTAATGGAGACCGGTCTGGTGTTCTGTATCTCACATTAGGGATAACAACATAGCCAAAGTATAATTCAGCATGAATTACTAAGTCTGAAGAATTCAGCCACAAATGAACTGGACACATTACAGACGATCCGAATCCTAAGGATCCGAAATGGTTTGTACTGGGGTCTATGGAAGTAAATACCTTTTTCATTTACTGTCATTTACAACTCTACGGTTGTAACAGATGGATAGGATGCTTCAGAGACATTGGGGAGAAGAGAATCCATGAAAGAAGCCAGCTATGGAAGCTTTCATATATCATTCCACTTCAACTTAACTTGTGTCCAACAATGAAAACATTTACTCCCAAATCCCATGTAAATAGAACCATAATCTGGTAACAAACACATACCCAAGCCTTATGCTGTCTATGTTTGCTAAGTCTATTGCGGCCACTGGCTTCCCTAAAAGGAAAACCTCAGACGTGGTGACACCTTCAATAGAAGAACACACGGTCACCTGGTGTCACCTTTACACACATACATTTTTCAGGATCGGGAACCCATAGCTGGTTTTGCTGATAAGTGTATATCCAGCCCAAACCCTACGCTCACCCAATATTACAGAACATATTGCCATGCGCAGTGACCTTTACAAGAAGACACTTCAGGGATTATGTAAACTGGAAGATCAGGAAGTCGCACATAACAGTAAACAGATTTCACTTTTCAGTCTGTCGAAGGAAAGATGAAACAAACTCCAACAGTTGATGAGCGGTGACTCCTCATATTATCAAACAATGTCCAAAGTTCAGCCTCAGAGGAGGATCATAGCCTATTCCATGGTGGACAACATTCCTGCTATACACCTCAAGTACGACCCCTGACACCACCAAAGGGCCACACTGAACATATTCAGTGAACATATATTACTACAAAAGATATGGGACATGCTCCAAGTGATGACCACGTACTATGAGACTAGGATTCAGACATGGTTCAGTAGTCATAGACCAGGGGTGGGCACACCTGTTTAATGATGGGCCGAATTAGTTTTGATAAAGGGGCCGGACCAAGTTTTCAGGAGTCACAGGGTTAATCTTACAGTTTTAAGGTGTCAAGATTAGGGGTTTGCGGAGATTAAGGTTAGGGGGTTTCTAGGGTTAAGATTAGGGGGTTGCAAAGGTTAGATTATTTATAACCCCTAAAGCTCACCCCTACAGTCAAGCATCACTCTCACTAACCCCCCCCCCCTCCAAACCCCTAACCTTGACACTGGAAAACTGTAACTCCTGAAAACTAGGGCTATCTGCGCATGCGCAGTTGTAAAGGTAAGAATATATCTCAGAACACCAGCATCACCAATGATGACTGTGATGTGCAATAAGCATGTGTGACAGGGATGTTGTTATTTTTAAGCAGAGATAATTCCTAGAGACAGATCTTACATCTAGGTATTATGGCACTTATTGCAGAGAACAAGCGGAGGGGAGCATCTTCTCAACAAGGTGACAAAGGGTCAGAAAAGAGAGCTAACTGGGCCACCACCATAGACACACATTAGATCAGTCTGCTAGAGGTCACTGCTTTACTGCTCCTCAACACATCGCGAAGTGTGACTCCCTGTATATGGAACGCAGAAGTGCAGATGTGGAGTGTCATTTCAGCATGCCGAATACTGACACGCTCCGCAACATCAATTCCGACATGATTAGGGAAGTGTAATGAGAGTTACACCCTATCCCTCCTAAGTTGAAGCGGGAGGTTACTTTCCCTCCTAACCCCCCACCCCGCTTACAGGAATCAGAGCATGTTTTTAGCAGCAGCACTGATGCGATCAGTGAAGACGGAGACACCTAGGGGTCCCGACCCACAGGATGAGAACCACTGCTTTAGACCATTGAGATAAACCACAACCAGATCCTTTATAAAATATCACCAAGAAAGAGACTGGAGATAAGATGGACATGAAAACCAAAAGAGAATGCAAAGGAACTCAACTAGTGAAGCTATGTAAACACTTATGTACAGGAAGGAGAAGATAGCCCCCCAATATGTACCCATAGGTAGGGCACCTGAGGAATATATCCATGGAATGCATGTGCTGGATAGAACAAGGACAACAAACGTCCTATGCCCAGAAACAGGGCCAGATGGACTAGATAAGTAGTCATTTACAAGGAGGGGGTGGGCAGTGTATTAGTCACCCATGTACCGGTATTATAGATAGTCCTGCCATCATGGGCAATCTAACCCCAGCTCATCCTAGAGCAGTGGTTCCCAAACTGGGGGCGCGGAGGTATTCCAGGGGGCACTGGCCCTCATTCTGTAAGGAGGGCACTGCAAGGAAAGTTTGGGAACCACTGTACTTGAGTGCCTAATCCATGATGAGTGAAAGCGCTTCTGTTATTCATACCCTTGCATGTGCCACCCTCCATTATAAACCCTACTATATAAAAACAGACGTGCTTTATGGAAAGGGACACCAGAATGTGTTACGGTCACCTATGACCTCTGTCATTAACCATTTCACCGCTGCAGGCCTATGCCAGACTATCAGATTAAAGTGTCACCCATGCTGCCTAGTGTCATCTTACATTCTGGTGGCTGTACTGTGTGGGTGGTTTTGCTTCAGCAGTGATCTGACATATGGAGGGTGCCATCTTCCCATGTGTAGTGTGAGGGGTGCTGATCTATGGATCAGTCACAGCAATCACTAATGTGACCCCAGTGGTTGTCACTACCTGGGATCGCCATATATCATTACATAGAGGCCATTACGTCAGCGTCACCAGACCGTATACCCTGCAGGGCAGATAGTAGCCCGCCCTACCCCGGGTCATTCCTCATCGGTGTATGACGGAACACCCTGTCACCGGAACCCACCCCCGGTGTCACTCACCCCTCGGAGCGCTCTCGGTGCAGGCCGCTGATCTCCATGTCTACACCCGGCCCCGACACTTTCCATCTCACGTCAAAACACTGCACCCGGACCCCGCCCACAGCACCGCCGCCACCCAGGCCCCGCCCACAGCACCGCCACCATCAGGCCCGCCCACAGCACCGCCGCCGCTCCTTCCACACAGGCCTGCAATGTGTAAAGCTGCCGCCAGGGGCGCTGTGCCTATGACAGTCTATAGGATTACTGACAGTCAATAAGTGACTCGTGCACTCTCCATAGATTACATTGTAAAATTGAACAATGATATCTATTTTGGTTAAATATCTGAGGATAGACGTTCAACATAAATAATCTGTCAAACATGAACATATATTAATATGTTAGATGATCATTTATACAGCTAATTGGGATATGACATCCCCCTTATAACTTTCAACTATCCAAACATATCATTGTGTACCCCAAATTATGTTGTATGTCTTGTCTAAAAAAAAACCTGAACTCTTCATTAGTCATAAGTGTGTTATTATTCATATTTATTTAAAAAGTGGCAAAATATATAACGTAAATGAAATAAGGTGTTGTCGTGTACACATGCTAGCATACAGGTACAGACTGTAACACAGCAAGAGGAGAGGGCCCTGACCAAGCAAGCTTGGCTTGTGTCCACTGGGCAATCCATGATGCCCAACTCGCACATTGGTGGTGAACTGAACACATTTCAGGGCTTGTTATTGCCGCATTGGGGTTAATGCGCTCTATTCCTTTGAATTTAAAAACGTTGAACATTTTCTCCAAGCCTTTAGTTTCTGATTGGCTCCGTTTAAGTCTGCATGGAAATTGGAATATCTGCTACTAAGCAGTTGACATTTCTGCAGGTCATCAGCTTCAATGATGAATTTTTATCTAATGAAGCTGTTAGTAGTCATGACGCACCAGTGATTTGTATCTGCAAACATAATCATTGTACTAAGATGCAGCAGACACTGATACAAAATACAAAAATACATATTAAAGAGACAGAGGGATGTGTGATAGCAGCCTAGAACAATGTAAGGTATAGGCTGACTTTACAAAAAAAGATTGGGCATTTAATTATTTTATATTATTTCTTGGAAATTACCTAATACAATGTAGAAATATAATTTGACATGGAAATCAGATGGAGACATATCACTCGGCTTGGCGATCACACGGAGAAATATCACTTGGCTTGGTGAATGGCGATCACATGGAGAGATATCACTTGGCTTGCGCCGAAAATGACAACCACATAGAGAAATATCACTTGCTTGAGAATGGTTATCACATGAAAGAGTTGATATCACTTGGCTTGGCGAAATGACGACATATGGAGAAATATCACCTTGGCTTGGTGATACACGAGACATAATCACTTGTGCTGGCAAAGTGCCATGAGAGAAATACTCACTTAGGCTTGGTGATCAACCACTGAGAAATACACTTAGACTTGGCAATTCCATTGAGAATTATCACTTGGCTTGCGATCACACAAGAAATATCACTTGGCTTGGCGAACATGGTTGATCACAAATAGAGAGAGATATCACTTGGCTTTGCAGAATGGCGATCACATGGAGAATATCAACCTTGAGACTTGGGATGTCAATACCACGTGGATAAGTATCACTTGGTGCTTGACGATTCACACAAAGCAAATAGTCACTTGGCTTGGCGATCAACAAAGAAATATCACTGTGGACTTGGCGATCACACAAAGAAACTATCACTTGGCTTTGGCGATACACAACAAGAAATATCACTTGTGAGAACAAAAAAAAAATTGGCAAATGTCATGGAGAAGTATCACTTTGCACTTGGCTTGGCGATCACACAAAGAAATATCACTTGGCTTGGCAATGACCAATTGAAAGAAGTATACACTGTGCTTTGCGACTCACACATAGAAAGTATCACTTGGCGTGGCAATGCCATGGAGAAGTATCTATCCACTTGGCTTGGCGATCAACAGAGAAAATATCACTTGCTTGGCCAGGCATTAGAAATATAACTTGGCTTGCAATCACAAGTGACGATAAGTATCACTTTGGCTTTTGGCGATCACACAGAAATATCACTTGGCTTGGCAATGCCATGGAGAAGTATTACTTGGCAATATACTTGAAAGTTAAGGTCTTAACATTTCATTAAAACTTGTTTATCTCCAGTTAAAAAATCATGTGGCAACATATAATCCTGATGCTAAGATCAGTGGAACTTTCTCCTTGATGAATTAAGGAATGGATATTTCTCACAGAAAGATTTCCATTCCATTAGGGGTGATGGTTGGACAGGGTGTGGTAGTTGGCTCAACTCATCCAAAGCATGCTACAAGGCTTAGGGCCTATATTGATAAGCTATTGTTTGCTTCAAATGGGCTTCACATGTCCATACAAGACTAGGAATGCAAATCCTTCAAAAAGAGGTCAAATGTTAAAGAGGTCAAGAAGAGCAGAAAAGTAGACCCATGAATGTGAGTGACCTCAGAGGACCAGCACTGCAGATGTTCAAATTCTGGTAACACAAATTGTTAAACACTCATGACCACCATTACAAGTTATTTGCCCCTGAATCATTGTCCAACATCAAAGAGACATTCTATGTCTCCGTTCATAAGCCTGGTGTGCTGTTTAATATGTAACATACAATAGGACTACTTGTAATTTTGCAAAAAAAAATTTTAATCTGCAGTCAGAATTCTGCATCATATGATAAAAAAAATACATATAACTTATGAAAATGCTACAAATGCTCATCATTTAGATGTGTTTTTAGTAAGTTTTCCTTTTCATTACTGCATTACATTTTAGACAGGCAGCTGTGTTTTGCCCACAGTCAAAATGGCCGCCACGTGTCTAATACGTGCAGCAGTCTAATGTGTCCGGGCGGAAACAGCGGCGGTGTAGCAGGGTTCTGAGGCGCTCCAGGAAGCGGCGGTGGGGGTGCAGAGGAATGTTGTGCTGGAAGCGGAAGAGGCCAGAAGAAGAGTAGAGAGACGATGAACAACAAATTTGATGCGTGAGTTGAGGAGTCCAGCATTGCCCTGACACACGTATTCCTTATACGAGCGGTATGGTGTGAGTGAGTGGGGTCACTAGACGGGGCTGTGGGGGTCGTGTAGGCCGCAGCACTGTATATATACATAGAGACAGTAATTAGTGTTGTTATATTGGTAGTAGGGAAAATATCACACTCATGTAATATATATATATACATACATACATAACTGAGGGTGATAGAGGCTCCATACTATGTGTACATACAGCATGGGCAGGACCTGCACAGCATCCATCCCTCTACTACCTACCTACCTACCTACTTACATACAAACATATACATGTATGTTGTCAGGTGGTTTTTAAAATGGACCTAAAAATCACAGTTCCTTCAAATACTCGCCATCACCAGTGGATTGTGTCTCATCAATTATTATTAATACTGTATTTACAAACCTTGTAGGTTTCTGGGGATCAAGTTCTATTGATTGATGCAGCCGATGACAGCAGATACAGGTAGGCTAGAGGCTCATAGACATCGCAGTTAAGCTAGCCATACATGGTTCAATTGACTGTTCAATCGATGTAATTTGATCGATTATTTTGGTTGGTCGATTGAATATGTAATCATATCCACATTGAACGATAGTTTCAATTCGATTTAAATTGTCAATTTGCTCGATCGGACCAGTTGGAAATTTTTAACTGATTGCTACCACATCGAGTGTAAATTAAATACTATTCCTTGTCCCGACCAATTGTGATTAGATCCAATCAATTCGCATACTGTTCTCTCTACTGGTCGGCAGAATAGGATGTTGGTATGTATGCTTTTTCTGACTGTAGTCAGACCACTATGATGACTCCGCATAGGTCAGGTTATCTTGAGGATGCTGTTGCAGTAATGGAAATGTTTATTCATGAAAACAAAGTTGCCAGTGTAATAGGTAGTGTGCTTGAATGTGATCGTAGTGAAAGTATGATGCAGGAGAGACTGCAAAGAGAGACTACATACTCCCGCCCAAGTAATAATCCCCGATCCATTCAGTCGCCACTTTGACTGTAGTCAGACCACTATGATGACTCCGCATAGGTCAGCTTATCTTGAGGCTGCTGTTGCAGTAATGTTAAAGATCGAACATTCAATGTGGTGTGCCATTCAATTCAATTACAATCGATATACGATTGAATGGTTGAATCCTTCAATTTAATTGATCGAGTTGTTGCAAATTGAACCATGTATGGCTACCTTTAGACAGTAGGATGCCGAAATTTTATGTCAGCATTCAGAATAAACTAATCATTAACAGCAGCTGCGGAGTTTGATTGGCTGAACTGCATTTTTAAAAATTACCACATCAATTAAATATACACAGTCACCTGTCAGCAGTTTACATCCTGGAAAACTGCTATACAAAAAAAAACCATACGTTTAGCTTTTCATTCCTGATGCAAAAAAAGTTGAACCAAAGCCTCTCATCACTGCAGCTGTTTGGCACTCCACTCCACCTTCTACAGAGACTAGGCTCTCTGTCTCCTCTGTGGGGGGGTTATTCGGCTGCCATGATGAGAGGTGTCTCCTGATGTGAGAGAGACGCTCACTGCAGGTCACCCAAGTCTCGCAGATGTGACGCTTACCTCACAATCCCTCAGGACTAGGAAGGCGCGACTTCCTACAGCCACAAGGACACATGGGACTGATGTCCCAAATGCCATTGCGGCTGTATAATGTCGTGCCGAGGTACTACGTCGGACAGTGGGAGGGTTGATCTAAAAAAAACATCCCTCCTGCTGTCAGAAAAAGTTTTTTAATTTCAATTGCGGATGCAGCGCAGCTGATACTGCGTAGTGAAGCACGAGGTGGTAGGTCTGCTTAACAGGTTTTTTTAAACCCTCGGGGTCATAAACCAGATTTTAGCTACTTTATGATTTTTATGCTATGTCTCTTCCTGTGTGTTGCTGTTGGGGGAGGGTGCTCACCTGCCCCTGGACCACATGTCCGAAGACACTTATGTGAGTTATTCGCACCACATGCAAAGCAGTGTGCACACAGCGGTGACCACATACAGGATACAGCCTTATAGTCCTAATAGATAAGATAGTCACTGTAACGCAGGAACTGCCTGGTAAACACATTAAGCCGCTTTTTAAAGAAGAACAAAAGAAACGTATGAGACTAATACAAGTGTATGTACATGATTTTGTATTTTTATATAAGGTTTAGTAGAGTGTTGTACCATATTCGCCATCAATTAGACTCGGCAGTGTGTGTGGGGAAAATCAATGCCCCCTCTATCAAGGGCACCAATGACGCCAAAGGCTCGGGCTGGAAGAACTCTGTGAGCAGAAATGCTGAAGTCTCACGGAGAGTGGGTGACTGTGCCCGATCCTGGCATTGGCACAAACTGATCCAAGATCAAACGCCCAGGAGGTTAAGCACTAAAACAAATGACCCATTCGCTAGAACAGGCTAGTTGGTATGTGCTGACTTGTTAATGATCTCATTTTACATTTTATTACAACACTAATATGGCTGTTTCAATTGGAGAAGAACATTTCTGCTAAATTTTGTTATACCGACTATTCCGCTCTATAAGATGCACAAGACTATAATACGCACCCATGGTTTTACCTGTTACCCAAAATAAGGTGTCACATGTTAGTCTAGTACTAACAATTTACATTGTTAAGCCATTGCAGCTATTTACATATGGGAGGAGGGATAAGTCTGTGTCACATAATATATTCACTGCAATGCAAAATAGTAATGTAAAAAAAATACTAAGTAGCCTCAACTCACCCTGCTATTAAAACGGTATTTACATATGGGGAGGAGTCTCTGTCATCTATTAAATGCTATAGAAAATTTGCATACTTCACGAGCGGTTATACAGGGAATATATTATGCTTTTTTTGGCTTGGCCAGCAGAAGTGGACCAGAGCCCTCTCTACCTTCTGAAGTGCTGGTCCAGTCCACTTGTGGCCCCTGAAACCTAACCTAACTAATGCATAGGAACTCTCCTGTCCACCAAGCCAGCGCTGACAGGTCCTTGTCTGGGATCTTAGAGTGGGAAGAGGAGGAGAGCCGAGTGACTCACTTGGACTCTGGCTGAGCACGCTGATTACATATTTAAAAATGAAAAACAAAGTCTTCTAGCTATGCCTGCTGTCATTTCTTAATTATAAAATGCTTATACAAGTCAATATAGATTTAAAAATGTTATGTGTGGCCCTCCATATCAGCTCAGTTGCCCACCACTGTTCTAACTCTTTTTTTTTTGCTGTGTTTGTATCTGAACAGCAGCAATTATATAAGTTCTTATGAGTGTATATTCTATTCACAATCTCAAACTAAAAAAGTTCTATTAGCAGGGTAAACCCCTAAATCAGTGGTGGGCAACTGAGTTGATATGGAGGGCCACAAATGCGGCCCTCAGCATTACTAAAGGGCCGCACATAACATTTTCTATCTATACTGACTTGTATAAGTATTTTTTGGTGAAACAATTACAGCAGGCATAGCTAGAAGTCATTATTTTCAGATTTTAAGTGACCAAACTTTTAAATATATGTTACCCCATATATATAATCAAAGGTTATGTGTCTCGTAGATATCATTAAAGCCTTTTGTGCCCCTATTCTGAGGTAATGTGCTGCAATATATATTATATATTCATCCCCTGTTTGTTGGTGGAATAGTGGGAACATAAGAACTTAACTGTTTGCTGACCCCCCCCCCCCCCCCCCCCCCCCCCCCCCCCCCCCCCCCCCCCCCCCCCCCCCCCACCCCTGACCTGCTCAGGCGCCCTCTGGATTGGGCACTCTGGTTGGGCACCTGGGCCCTAAATAGTGCTTCTCTTTACAAGTCTTACTTTGTATTGATATTCTTTGTGCAAATGTCGTTATTGTGTTACAGACTGAAGGATGACGACAGTGGGGACCATGATCAGAATGAGGAGAACAGCACACAGAAAGACAGTGAGAAGGAAAAGAATGACAAAGACAAGAATCAGAACTCCTCTAGAAAGAAGGTGAGGAGAAACAAACTTTATAGGTAGAAAGTTAAAACTCATTGTTGAGATTGGTTGTAACCAATAGAGATGGTCAAATTTTTTAGACTATCTGACTTTCTGGTTTTATTGCAAAGCCTCTGAGCATGCTCTGATCACCAACATTACAGATATAGTGGAGGGTTGTGGGAACATTTGAAAAAAAAAACAATAAGTCTTGCCATAGCTTATGTTTTTTTTGCATAAATTAAGTTCAAAGCAAAAATGTATTTATGCGAAAACTTTGTGGTAGCGAAATACTTTCTTTTTTTGTAGCATGCCCTGGACCCTCCTACATCTGCTGCAAGTTTGGCGATGACACCATGCTCAGGGGCTTTGCAATCAATTCACAAATTTAAACTACCGTATATACTCGAGTATAAGCCAACCCGAAACCAACAGATGAATCTTAGCGCCACAACCTCAATAAAGTGAAGACAATACAGGTTTATTACTATGACAGGATGGGTTTTCAAGGCAATTCTTATGATTCAAATATGAAAATACATTTTCATTTAAAAAAAAAACTTTTTTATTATTATTGGAACCGATACATGGAATGGAAACTTATTTTCATTTTTGAATCAATTAGTGTAGTGTTCTATTAAATTCCTTCTTCAGTAACAATTAATAAACACTCCCCAAGTAACAGTAACTGGCCACTAGGTGGCAGTGTGGTGCTGTTTGTTTACATTACATCAGCTGGTGTCGGAGAACACAACAGAGCTTCACACAGGCTGCTGATGCCTTGGATTCAGCAACTCGAGTATAAGCAGAGGGGAACTTTTTCAGCACATTTTTTGGGCTGAAAAAGTCGGCTTATGCACAAGTATATACGGTAGTTGAAAAAAAAAATAGTTGACCATAATACTATACTGGAGATATCACCTATACTTTCTATACTGTAACTGATTTCTTTCTTAAATGTTATTTTTATATGCTGTGTGTAACAATGCTTATAGTTTTTAGCCAGTTTTCTGTTTTTTTATTGTTTTAGGAGTTCATTATGTTATACACAGTAAGCAACACCTTACCTTCTTTATATTATAGGTCTTACTTTACTGATTGAAGCCATACAGGTACAGCCTGTGTAAAAGCACAGTAGCACATGGTAGAATGTTTGCTGGTCAAGTTGTATCATGAAGGGTGACTTCAATTTTATAGTTGTATTTATACATCTCTGGGGAAAAAGACAACTGCAAAAATGATCAGTTTCAAATTTTTTATCTTTCAAAGTCAGGCCAAGACTGTTGGGTTTTATCTTTCTCTAGTTCTCCAACTAACCATTGTAAAACCTACTGCCTGATTCCTTTGCTCTTCCATAGACATCAGCCTGACACTTTCCCCTGATTGTCACTGATGAAGGTAAATGCAGGGCTAGTGTGACTTCAGCCCTGCTTGTAGGAGCCTGTTTCTAGCTTTTCTTGGTGTTAATGTTGTCTCAGTCAGTTGCCCACTGTGTTTGAAGATTACCGGATGTCATTATATATTTTAAATGAGTTTGCACCCCATCACTTGAGTGTTAAATTCAAGCAGCAACCTGGGATTGTGAACGGCAGAAATGACACAAATAATTAAAAGAATAAAGTATACATATAAAGTAAATT
>CM070035.1:62454721-62478361 GCA_036250615.1 Ptychadena robeensis | reverse complement strand
ATGACGTCATTGTGCTGCTGTCAGATATCGGAGGAGCCAGAGACACAACACTGCTGTGTCTGCACCTCAGCTGATGCTTTGCAAGGAGACCCCGCAGTCATCATGAAAAGCATTAAACATTGACTGTGGTTTACGGTCATGTCCGATATCCCTGTTTTTGAGCAGGATTGATTGGTCCCACTTGAAAACAGGGATGGCCACATATGATATGGGTCAGATAGATGGCCAAAGAGTCAAAGCGGCCATCGATCTGGCCCATGTCTACATGTGTGTACCCAGCTTTACTCTGTGACATATGACTGTATTAGTTACATATACATGACTAAAGTAGGGACATTAGATTGTGAGCTCCTCTGAGAGACAGTTAGTTTTATTATACTATATTACTATATATGATCTGTAAAGTACTGTGTTTATGTATAAATACAAGATAAAATAATAAAAATGTTGATTTGAATGTTGATGTTGGATTAAGCCCAGTGACGGGAGGATCCCTTTAAAACACTTCGCTATTTATCGTCTGCAGGCCCTGCCACTTTTTGCTATATGCTCTTCAGTAAAGTAGTTTTGGGATATCAACTCATAAAGTGGCAGATCAATTGGAATTCTGTGACATATTACAGGGCAAAGCTTTTCACTTACTATCCAGGCCAAAGAAATCATGATCCATGTTATAATCCTCATTAAATCCTGGCCACCTCTTCCAAATGATCGCCACAAGTTGTCCTTCCAGAGATGTGACCTGCACACAGATTATGACATACATGCACTCCCATTACAATTGACACTGCATTAATGAACGCTAAATATGCATCATTTTAATCTCTGCCATATTCTGATATTAAAGCATATCATTAACATAATGATAACATCCACATACACTTTACTCTCTATTAAAATGCAAAACCATTGCCTACAAATTTGTATCATTACTGGGAAGTAAAACAAAATGCATGCCCCATTGGGACTAATTAAGATTATCTTTGTAGGATTAATTTTTCACAGCTAAAGGGGAACTCTGAAATAATGAGGGCAAATGTCATGTTTTGGAAAAGCTACCTTTACCTTACAACACATGTAAGGATGATGTTATTATACCAAAATTGTAATGGAAAATGTAAAAACTTTTTGAAATGCGTCTCTTGAAATGTTGCACAGATCGTGAAGCCATTATACTGGCAAAGTAGCCAAATAGGTTCTAACCAGTGCAGTGGTATAGGGCATATCAGTTCCATTACTGTTTGTTTGAAATATGTCGTATATGCATATCTATGTATAACATAAATTTATATATATTTATTATAATTTTTTACGTGGTCTACTTTTCCTTTTAACACAAGCAAGCTTTTGGGATGTCTTCAATCTCTTTTCAGGCTTTATACATTTCTAGGATCCTGAAAGCTTGCTTCTTTATAGCATCTCTTTGTAAATAACTATATCAACCATACTCCAAACTCTCTGGGTGTTTGCTGCTGGATATTTTGACCCTGAGTCAGATACAACCTAATATGTTTGTGGTCTTACCAGGAATTCCTGTTCAGTATGACAACGAGCTGCACTCCAGGAGCCACGAATTTCCATTGTTCTTGTTCCTTCTGAGTTGTGCACTGAGAGACTTGGACTAAACAAGCTCCATCTGAACCAGAATTATAATAACATGTATAAAAAGAACAATCTTAGTATATGTACATTATTCTGTAGCTCTAGTCTAGCAGATTGTTTGAGATAACATAAGTTTTTCTAATGGACTATAAAGCCAACTGCTGTCTGTAAGCAATCATATTTTTATACTGTATATATTTGAATAAATACACCCAATGTCCAGCAAAGTCATGTTAGACAGAAATCACAGTGTGCTCATATTAATAACCAGAGCTAAGCAGTGGTGCCCATGCAGGGATTTGCAATGTACTTGTCAATCGTGAAGGCAGCGGGTGTAGATCTGGGAGTTCATGCCAGATCTTGCAAACACTGAACTAAAGCTTGTGTTGACACTATATAACCGAATATAACTATATCAGCAGAAGTTACTTTTACCATCTGAAGCAGTGGTGGGCAACTGAGTTGACATGGAGGGCCACAAGTGTGGCCCTCAGCATCACTAAAGGGCCGCATGTAACATTTTCAATCTATACTAACTTTTATATGCATTTTTTAATGGAAAATAAATAATACTATTCTTTCGGTAGTGGAACCACTATCGCAAAATTCAATACAAAGAATATATCACCGGGAGAGTGAGCCTAGGCCCACAGACCCAGATCAAGAGTTCCCCCTGAAGGATCAGGGGCAAGGGCTCCGATAAATTATATCAGTCACAAGGTGCATATGTAAAAAAACCAAATTCAATTTATTACATGAACAAAACAATCCATAGGCTGCAGGCCTTGGCAATGAATAATAACCCAGCTCGTGGTTACAAACATATGAAATTAATTTTATATTGTTTTGTCAATCTGCGGATAGCCACCATGTGTTTCTTTTAATTTAATTTCATATGTTTGTAACCACGAGCTGGGTTATTATTTATTACCAATGGATTGTTTTGTTCATGTAATAAATTGAATTTTTTTTTTTTACATATGCACCTTGTGACCGATATAATTTATTGGAGCCCTTAAAGTCCCTTAAACTTCAACATGTTTTTTCGACTTTACTTTATTCATTAAAAAACTACAGTCTCTAAAACTGTCCTTTTTATAATATTCTTCAACCCTTCTCTACATCTCCTCGTTCAGGGGCTTTGTGCTTAACTCACAAAGTGAGATGGTTGAATTTTAAAAATCAAGCGAAGAATTATTTATATAACTAGAGCCAGGAATACCGCCCAGGAGATAACTGTGTGGATCAAAAAGAAAAAGAAAGATCAGATCAGGAGCGGTGGGTAGAGATGGTCGAATTTTTCGACTTCCTAACTTTGTGAGCTTATTGCGAAGCCTATCATCACCAAAATTTCTGGAGATGTAGAGAAGGGTTGTAGGAGCATTTGAAAAAAAAAAAGTTTTGTTTTAGCACATGTAGACTTGCATAAATTAAGTTCAAAGTTAAATTTGAAATTCCGATTTTCGAAATTTTTACTTGACTTTGAACCTAATTTGTGAAAAAACTATTTGTGTTAGAGACATACTTTCTTTTATGCTGTATACCCCCAACCCTTCTCTACATCCCCAGCAAGTTTGGTGATGATACCATGCTCAGGGGCTTTGCAATTAAGTCAAAACCGTCGAAATGGTCGAATTTTTGAAAAAAAATTCGACCATCTCTAGCGGTGGGCACCTTTGTGGCAATGCGCCCCATAGCAGCGCTATGGCTGCTATATTGATTCCTACGCCTTTGGTTGGTGGATAGTGACAGCATAGGCACTTATGTGCTAATCCTTAGTTGATTAGACACCCCCCTCAATCATCCACTTGGCACTAACCAATGCCAAAAGGGCCGATTGTGGCCCATGAGTTGGGCACCTAGGGTCTGAAGCCTATATTAACACTATATGACTGAATAATTATATTATAAAAAACTAAAGGACCGTTTATCTCATCTGTATTAACTGAAGGGGCAGTTTTACTGTTGGTAGATCATTTTGTCCATTTAAAAAGTGTCTCATAAGCCAACAAAGTGAGGATATTTCTGTTTTAAAGCATTGCTCTAAATCCAGTAGCTTCCTACTTTTTGTTTTCATCTTCTGTATAAACTGTAATCTAGGTCCACTATGTAAACCATCACACTCTCTAGATATTTCGTAAAAAAATTACTTTGAACTTGAATCATGCAAAAATTTCATAGTTGCTAGAGCAATCCTTTTGGTGATGTTACAATGTTCAGTACAACTAGTTCAACCTTCTTTACCTGTAGTCATCTCAAATAAATGTTTCCTGTATCTGCTGAACCTTAACACAGTAGCTAGGAGGCATCCATGCCACCCTGGGCGACCGCCCATACTGCCTATATCAAGATCCGCCACTGATCATACTATTCCTTCTTTCTATACTTTCTTGTTCTTCAAATGTTCTGAAATTTCAGCCGCTTTTTGGTAGGCGTAATGTTTCAGTTGTATATTTTATATAAGGAAAATTTTAGAAAACCTAAATGAAGCCATCAACAGTCCAAATGATGAAAGGATCATCCAGGTAATTACAATATTTGTAAAAACCTATACAAATACGCAGCATATTTTTTATTTTGGTTTGCAGAGACCAGCTCAAGAGAGTGATACAGTGCCAGTTCTAGCTTTTCAGGGGCCCTATGCAAGATCTTAGGGCCCTTTTGTTGACTCGGGTGGGGCTATTAGAGTTGTGGCGGTGCTGGCGGGGGAAGGAAGGAGAAGAAGAAAAGTAACATGCCCAAACACACCGCTCCTCCTTCCTCTTCTTCTCCTTCCTCTTCCAGCAACGCCCCCATCAGCAGCTCACGCTATTAAGATCTGCACGGGGAGGGTGCTAGTGTCTGGGAGGGAGGGCGCCAGATATGAGTGCGAGGGAGGCATATTCACTATAATGGGAGAAACAGCCCTGGTGTGATGTAATTGATAAAGGAGAAATTACTTCTGTTGCACAAATCCAAGGAGACTGTTAGAGGAATTAAATACTCTGACGATCATGAGGCAGCAGAACAAACAGCAAACATCCATACGATAGGGTCTGCTGAACTTCAGCACTTCTTGTCTGTTTTGGTCACAGAGGCGAAGATGGCAGGAACGGGCTGGACCACATAGCTGCAGGCACAAACTGCTGGAATCTGCATTAGGACAGAACATTAGAATTATCTCTTTAGCTGATACAATTTACAGCAACGGTTCAGTGTGAGTTAAATAACAGAAAACAAAGTTATACACTGGTCAATGGGCAGAGATCGCTCACGATTTTTCACAGCCACGATCGGCCCTGATCGCGCCCATAGAGAATGAATGGGGATGCGTTCAAAAAATGAATTGAGACATGATTTTTTAACGCATCCATTTATTTGTATGGTCTCATCCCCTCAGCCCCGCGATGGGCCGTGTCCATGATTCTGCCGGAAACGAAAGTGCGGCTTACTGGGTTCGCAGAGATCGCCAAGCCCTAAATTATACTGAATCCCTCCATAAGAACCAGCAGCAAATCTGAACACTCTCTGCCATTTACTCACTGACAGTAACTCACAGGGAACACTCCAAATCGCTGATGTTTGTAGGGTGTTCTCCCCAATGTTTATCAATTATGCAAAGATTACTCAAGAACAATCCATGTTGAAAAGATGGGCAATGGTTTTGGTTTTTTCAATTGGTTCATATAATATTAAATGTTCTAAAATAACAATCAGCCTATGGCCACCTGAAGACACTCCCATGACAACCCATAGTTTTACAAAAACTCTAATTACAAATGGCTGTTTGCAAGTACCAGGAAAAAGGAATATTCCTGCATATTGTGGGTGGTAGATGTATTAAAATAATAGAACTGGCTTGATGAAATTACAAATGAACAATATTACAATCACAATTCATGATTTAATTCATCATCCTGGGTGACCTTACCATCCTGATTTACTTTTTCATCTAGACTACCCCACAATAAAGGACTACAGTCCTGCCTGACCACTGCTATCTTGGCAGATCCCACCATCCTCATTTACATATCCATACAATCTACTCTTAAATAAAAAAACTTAGGAGACCAGGTATGGCCCATGGTCAGCTAGGGAAAGGGGCACCCAGTCCTTAGTACTCAGGAGACCTGGATTCGGTCGAGGTCACCTGGGGAACAGGACATCCGAGGGTTGGGTGGCCTCCCACAGCCACCCCTTTTGGGGAGCGGTCCTTAGCCCCTTTCCGGGTGGGACAACACGGTACACCCATGCTGATTTGGAGTGTTGTGTTTTACTGCGTGCACCTCACTTTTTTGGGGCACTGGATGCTCACGTGTTTTCGTTATGTGTGTTATCTGAGGCTCAATAAAAAAAATGAAAGGCTGACACCTCTATCCTGTCTGCTCACTGTCATCTGTCATCAACATACTAGCTTATTCCTTCATCACCATCATTTTAATGTTATTCTCTATGTTCAGTTACAAAGACAGTGAAGTTGGAAGTAAAATGGTACATATTCACCTCGGAATTAAATGCAGCACATTCGTAAATTATATCCCCCCCCCCCAAAAAAGGGTGATATATCTTGTAGGACCAAAAGAAACCATCTTAAACCTGAGAATGCAGCATCAACGATGGATGCCTTAATATTGTTTGTGTTACATTATTTATGACCACCTTAAACAGCAAAGCTCTAAATAACATCTGGTCTTCCATAAATGCAGATTTTATACCCACGCTCTGATACAGTTGTATAGATTGCTGTAGTGCTTTCATAATAGCAGTGTTACCTTCAACAGCAACAAGTAATTGCTTGGCTGTGCGACTGGAAATAATGTATAATCTCTCTGATTGACAGCAAAGTCCTGCAACAGAAAGCAATGATTACATTCATCCGAGTAATAAAATCAACATTAAAAAACAAACCCTAATCATTGTTTACATGAAATTGCACTCCTGTTTAATGAATGTCGGATGCATTAAGCCATTTAATGTGTATTCACTGTATGAATATTCAAGTGAACAGCAGAGAACAAACACTAAGCAATTTGCATGAATTATAAGGTACTCTCATCAGCACTCGGATTCATTTATAGTTCTCCTATTTTAAGGGGGGCCCGGTTATCCATTTTGTACAGACAACAGTATGATTATGAATCAAATTTTGTTATGTCCTTAGGTTGGAAAATTCA
This sequence comes from Ptychadena robeensis, assembly GCA_036250615.1. Lineage (NCBI taxonomy): Eukaryota > Metazoa > Chordata > Amphibia > Anura > Ptychadenidae > Ptychadena > Ptychadena robeensis. Next base: position 62,471,606 of record CM070035.1, on the reverse strand, counting down.
TTATATCCTTGTAGCTTCTCAAAAATTATTTTACAGAGACGTCACTTTTTATTACACTGCAAACTACAGATGGGGGTATTATCACTAACCAATGAGGTTTCTGTTTTTTTATTATAACACCGGAGGCTCCAAACCAATACTTTGTATTGTAAATGGCACATGAACCCAGACACGATCTTTCTTTAAGTATATTTCTACAGCAGGTCAGAAGATCTAGATGTCTGATGACCATGATTTGGTCAGTTTTGTTGAACACTAGAAAGTAGACATTTTAATAGTGAGCAGAGGATATTGGCCATACACAGGTAAATTGATTTCTGAGCAAAAGGGGCCATACATGGGTCAATCGATTCCCGAACAAAAGTGGCCATAGATGGGTCAATCAATTCTGGAACAAAAGTGGCCATACATGGAACAATCGATTTCCAAACAAAAGTGGCCATACACGGGTCAATCGATTCCCAAACAAAAGGGACCATACACAGGTCAATTGATTTACGAACAAAATAGGTCATAGACAGATCAATCGATTCACAAACAAATAGGATCATACACAGGCCAATGGATTTCTGAACAAAAGTGGTCATACACAGGTCAATAGATTCCCGAACAAACCACCGCCATGCATGTTCACAATAATCGATTGTTCGCAAATTACCCGGCCACCATTTCTTCGAAGAAAGTTCAATTGAACAAGGAACCAGCATGTTGGTAAATCCACATCCAAAGTATCGAATGCTGCGTTTAAGCATTCATCGATCCAGCGGGTATCAACCCGTATATGCCCACCTTAAGACACAGCAAGGTCAGAACAAGGTCATTGAGTATGCATTATTCTTAATATAAGAATCATTCATTAGTAGCATTATCAATAATAATAGTATATATTAGTATATCTAAATAACAATCATTATTATAATGATTACTTTGATTGATTATAATTAAGACTTATGAAGAAAAAAGCAACCAATAGAAAAATTTTTATAGAAGAGAAAAATATTAGGCATATGCCATAAATGCCCAAGCTCCAATATCACATGCCATCTTCTGGTATTAGTATCTGGGGAATCACCAACAAACTTTTAGTAATGTCAGAGGTGCTGCTTATACTTCCAACGTAATAAGTAATGAGCCATTACCCTATGCTGGGGGAATTAATGTTGTCAAATAGAGTCCTGTGATCATAGATGATATTATTAGGCAGGTGCTGGTGACTGCATGCCATTCCAAGCAACGTACAAGACAGTATTGAATCTATTTACCCTACTTAAATCTATTTCACAATAATGTAGTCATTGGCTATGAATGCGCACTTCCTGAATATGTCAAAGGAACCAATAATGAGGAGTAGAGATCTGAAGTAACATGAGTAGGTGGTCATTATCCCCATAAAATTCAAGGGAATTTTAGGAAAATATAATCATAGACTCCTAATGCAATCAATTGGAGTCGTGGGTTTGGCCGTGCCCCCAAAATAAACGGGATTAAGCGTGACCCTAAACAGAGATGCCAACCATAAGGATAAAGAAGACAGACTTGGTAGAAAAAAGATATACAATTTTATTTATACATAGTTTTACAATAACGGCTAAAAAGACTTGATCATGGGTTTGCCAGCCAGTTATAGGTCCAATGACCTTTGCTAGGCTATCCCCAGATCAGACCATATCATTTGAAACAATCATTACACGGTATCACAATGTCCAATGAAAATCATAAAGTTCAAATTTGAAATCAATGGTGAAACCCTTAGCTGTTAAAGCCTCCACATATGTTCTTGGCCCCTCGACGTGAATATGTCATTCAGAGGGTCAATGAAGGTGGCAGTTAAAGGGTTAGTATAATTTAGCAATATATACACATTTATTGTGCAATTACAGCTTTAAGTCAATATAGTTACATGTAATACTAATATATTCTCCACTAATGGGTATGTGCATATAAAATTTATATTAAAAGCCAGACCCATTCCTTTATATTAATATTGTTATACAATATTTGGCGTTTGTATATTAAAAACATAAGGCATGTACTGAGCCAAAGGTATCATGTCAATGATGGAAACTGGATCCATCATGCTAGGTGGTGTTTGTGACATGTACCTGCATACTAAATCTTTGGAAAAGTAAAACATTTTCGTGGCTACAATCACATGAGTTTAACCTGTTTACAGTCAACAAATGGTTTCTTACCTTTTGGTTTGACATTGGAAGTTATACAGAATTGCTGAACACCTGCTAGGATCTGAAGCTCAGAACAAACTGATTCATCTACTTCTTCTACTACTGTCAGTGTCCTCTGCATGCCCCGCTCCCTGTCTGTGGTCTTGGGAGAGGTTGCTCTAGCCTGTAAAGATGGACAGTATACCTTGGTTCTTCCATTCTCTGACAATCCTAAATTTTTATGATTGATCATTTTTTTACATGGTTGTTGAGTGTTCTTCTCAGTTCTTCTCGATCCACCATCCTGGTATAGGGCAGGCCTTCTGTGCTGAGCTTCCATACATTTGCACATTTTCTCTTCTTTAGGTTTTTTGCCATGATCATGAATATGTTTTTCTCTTTGAAGATATCCAAAGGGAGTTGGCTGTGAATGTGTAACTGACATCTCAATATATAACTTAATTTAAAAAAATTAGAAATTTAAAAATGTAGCTCTGTTAAAAGAGTATTGTTCAGCCAAATTCTGAGCCCATAGCACGGCAGAGTCCAGTTGAGTCCTAGATGAGTTTTTTTACCCCCACCTTCTGCTGTTTCTATCCCAACCAACCGGATGCTTCTTAATCCTCTACAGGGGGCCTTCTGCCCTGTCATCCCAACAGATGGGTGAGCATAAAAGGAGCCAGAATGTCAACTAAATTCTTGTACGGATTATATAAGAACAGAGAATGCAGAGATTCTTTACTCATGACAACTGGCAGTTCCAAAACACAAGAAGACTCTTCCTGGTCCAGGGTGTTGCATTTAAAATACAGACAGAGCAGAAAACTTTTAGATTTTCCTTTCTACTCTGCAAATCAATGTTTCTAATGTTCAGAGTATTAAAATATAAATACTAAATTAGATTATGCTTAAATATTCTTACTTTAGGGTTTTCCTTTTGAGAAACTATAAGTGTACGGTTCTACATTCACTTATATTTTCAAGTTTGTATATGAATATCAAGGTTTTTAGATCTGCTCTGTTTGGTAAATAACCTTCTCTGTTAAGTTCACACAAAAGAAAAACCGCTGTACAATTTATTAAATATTTGGAGATTTGGCCAATACATAGTGTTTATACTATATAAAGCTGAGAAGCTAAGTACCAATTTTCTATGGGTATTTAGAGCATACTGCACTCTTATCACAAACCTTCCAAACAGGAAGATACAAAAATGATGATGCAGTAGCCCACAGCAACCAAACTACAGTTTACATTAGTTAAACAGAACACATCAGTTGGCTGCTGATTGGTTAGTATAATTTACTGAAACACATTTTTTTCCTTTCTGTATATTTACATTGAGTTGTGTTAAATCATTTAAATGTTTCTAACTCGCACAAGATACGTGAAGAGTCCATTATAGCGACAATAAAGGCAGTCAGCAATACATTAGGGAGCTTCCTTGACATCAGCCTAAGATGTGGAATTAAATACAAGGCTTGTATTGAGGCCATTGCTATGCCAGTTCTGGGAAATAATAGGATTGTTGGCCATCTCGATTTCTAAAACCAAACATCACAGGGAGAGAAGAGACTAAGAACTAATGGCAATGTTTACTTTGGATCAGACATTGTACAAGCTTTCCTTTCTGAGATGACAGCCTGACACATCCCCATGACAGGTCACCATGTTTGCACAGAGACCAATGGCTTTCAGAGCAGAATTAGATTCCCGGGAACCTCTGTGGTAAAAGCTGAATGAAAGCTGGTGCTGTCTGTTTCTTCAGATATGACAAAAAGCAGGGTTACAGAAATAGGGTTACCATGCTTAGAATTTATTGTGCATAAATTAAACACAAAAGTGCAAACAAATGTCTCACATTTTAAACTTTCAAAGAAACCATATCATTGTAGACACTATGTGCAGAAAAACACAAAAACAACGTCAGACTGAGTTTAAACTTTAGAAGTAACAGAAAAAAGATGATTGCATTTGTTGGCTCAATTACAATCTGTTTCTAGTCAACCCATTTATTAATAAGCCACTAGGTGTGAAATAATAAAGGATACCACAAGGCCCTGGCTGAAGTTGAAAAATCTAGACATATATGGGGGCCTTTATATTCACTAACAAAACCATGTCTGCACATTGGCCCTAGCTCCAAAATATGTTGCATGTTTTTGTTAGTGAATGTAAAGGCCCCCATACATGTCTAGATTTTCTGTTCAATCGACTTAATTCAATACATTTTTTTGTTGATTGATTGGAAAATCTATGGCAGCCCACATGGTTAAATAAAAATTTTACAGCATGTCCGATCAGTTATAGATTGAATATTTTTCCCAATTTTAATCGTTTTAGGTCGATCTAACCATGTGGGCTGCCATATATTTTCAATCAATCAACAAAAAAAAATTGATTGAATTAAGTTGATTGAACGAAAAATTTAGACGTGTATGGGGGTCTTCAATTACGCTTTCAGAAGGATTCGTATCATATATCATATATCTGTTACTATGGTTGCCATACATTACAAACAATCACCGATTTCCCTGACCCCAAAAAGATTGAACTGAAAATCTAGACGTGTATGGGGGCCTTAACATTTCCTCAGAATGGCAATACTACTTCAAGTCTAGACATTAGATCTCTGTTATTTGATACAAAGGTAAAAAAACTCCACTCACGATTTAGACATCACATTATTTTCACAATTTAAGTTTCCTACACCGGACCCTACAATGCGTTTTTGCAGCCATGCACCTTTAAAGTAAGTTGCCTCTAAAATTCATTCAGGTACTTTTGTCATTGAAGAGCTTTTCAAGTTGCTATTCTTATTCCTGAGCAATGCCGTGCCATGTACCCATCATAAAAATCTGGCACAGATAACTAGAAACGTCAGCGATGGCACTCAACAACTGGTATTAAAATAATCTGGAATACAAAGTCATATTACTGAACAGGTGATATCCAAGATCACTTTTCTTGTCATCTGCCAGTGTCATAGAATCTTTTGTGTATGTACACACCGGGGGTTCTTTCAAACTATATGACAAAAGGTTGTCCATTAGTGGTTATTGCTAGTGATGAGCAGCATTCTTAATAAATTGGTTAATTCGAGAAATTTTTCATTATTACATTCATTGCACAAACGGCGCTTGTACATGCGCATATAAGTAACGCAATGCACGGTAGTAATGCAATGCACGGATATAAAAAAAAATTGCAAATACAAAGATATAGCAATATTTTTAAAATGTATGAATATGTGCCAAATTCATGATTAGAATATTCACGATCAACACTAGTTATTGCCTTGAAACCTGAAAACTGATTTGTGCTGACCAAGTGGTATTGATAGTGGGAATTTATGGCAAGCTAGGATATTAAGCAACATAATAAGTCTGAAAATAATAGTGCACTTTACCATTTGGTAATGTGCTAACAAAATACATGTTGAATCTTTTAACCCAGTGTTAGGTGTTCAGTCTATCAGACGTGGAATGTTTCCCTCCATATACCCTTTGGTTTACTAAGACTGAAGAACTGGTAGAGATGCTGTTGTATTCTGAATATTCATAGCAACAAAATGGCTAACATACTGAATATAAAAAAATATATATATGCCATTAATACTTATATTTAGTCTATTCAAGAGACAAAAAATATCAGATGTCAGTTATTTGTAAATGCTGTCTACAAAAAGTAAGATTATGTGTTTTAGCATAGCATTATATCTATTGACCCTGAAGTCTTTTTACCTTATCAAAAAAAAAAGTTTCGTTTAAGTCATATTTACCTATCCCATCTACTAGTCGTTGCTTCCTTCTTAGTAATACTATACTATACTGGTTCTCCACTGCTCCTCCTTGTGCAGATCTGGTCCTACTTGAATGAACACGTAAATACTCCGTAGGGTGATATAAGGTTGCCTAAACAAGCCTGTTTGCTAATTACAATCTCTGACCTACAAATAATCACCAGTGGGATCATCACAAAAGCTGCCTTCTATAATCACAATATCAAAGAGCAAGCAAGGCAATTATGGAACTAAAATCACTGTAAGGTAAACATAACAACAGAATAAAATATGAAGCAATCTACACATGGTATATTTTCTATTCTGAATTCATATAAGATGGGAAACAAATTCTACTAGAATAAAAAAAAAAAGATATTTAACAAAACATAGACATTTATTGTTCATGTTTTAATTCCAACATAGACGTGAATCTTTCACAATGAATTCTTCCCAATCCTCCAATGCTCTTTGTGACTGGTAGCCCAAGAGTGCAAATATTCCACAACTCAAACCGAACATTTTCTGTGCTGCTCAATAATGAGTAGTCCTTGTGATCCAGTAGGCATACCACCAAGATCATCTGTACCCTCCTCTAATGTATGATGCTCGGAGTTTTCCCAAAATGTATGGGATCCTCAAATATGCATCTTATATATTTATTCCAGGGAAGAGAAGACGCCATTAAGGCTCAAAGGCAGATATTATAGAGTCATTCTTTCATGTAGACTCCTCTGGTGGTGGTGGCAAGTAGAGTTTGGGATCCCCAGGAAAAGGTTGTGCTGGTGCCTGGTTATAGTGACCAGCCAGGAAGGTGCCGATGGATACAAAAATAAACAGAAAGAACATGATGAGGAAACACACTCGATCTATGACACGGCCAATCAAGATCCATTCTTCATTTTCCTGCAAAAAAGCAGATATAATAAAATAGCAACTTACTAAATTGACTGAATTCATGGGTTGTAAAGTGGCCAGATAACATTTGGTCTTCAAACATGCATCCCTCACAACTTTTTGCTCATGGAGCGAAAACACTTGAAACTTTATCCTAATGGATACCTTCAACCTAAACTTTATATTTAGTTTTTGATAAGTAAGGTTCGTCTTTCCAACCAATACACAGGAATTAATGCTAGGCAACAACTTTAATATTTTCTCTCATCTTTACTATGGTAGTAATTATGATTATATTTCTGCTCAATCAATTATACATATTTGATGTACCATCCACGTCATGAACCTGATGTCTGTTCATTCCAGCAGCAAAATGACAATACATTTTTAGACTTACACTCTTGAACTCGTTCTTCTCCCTTGTGGTTCTCGCAATGTGGTTACAGGCCTCTACTGTGGCTCGTATCTCTGGAGAAGCATGACTTAAACTGTGGATGAGATCCTGCACAGTGCCATTTGCCATTCCTTTTCCTGCAACAAAACAAAACATAAATAATCATTGACCTTCAAATAAATGCAATACTACAAACTACTAAATAGGTACCAGTAAAATATTATTTGGCCTTAGAATAGATTTAGGCCCTTTCACATCACAGCCGATGAGGCTGCAGTGAGATTTCTAGCCAGTAACTTAGATGCTAACCATAAAACGCCGTAGCCACGTCCCTTACCTGTGAAATCCCAGCGGTTTTCAGTGCTGCATTGCACATTTCCGCTAATACAAACATACTAGTGTGAAAAGCTTTAATGCAAGGCTGTGCTGCGTTGCTATACAGTACATTTAACATTTACAAAGATGCTTACAATGACCACCTTTATTGATGTAACTTAAACTTGTGTCTTGTGAGAAAAAAAATCTAGTCTACACCCTGCATGCTAAACTACAGCCCAGGGGACATATATAGCTCTCTAAAGCCTGCCATACACCCACCCACTGGGTGCCGACAGACGAGTGTGGGCACACACACGGATTGGCGGCCGATTTTGCCGCCCGTCAGGCGCAAAATCGGCCGCTAATCGGTGTGTGTATGGCAGGCATAAGGCTTTAAGTCCAGCCCCTAAAAGTGTCACCACAATGTTTTTGAGCTGTCAGAAAGCCTGAGCTATGATACACAGTGATGCTAAGGGAGTACCGAGGGCATCCTGTGGAGGATTTTTTATTCCCAAATGAAAACAGGTTTAAAACTTAAACATGTTTAGTAAATGTATTACACAATTATATATGTGCAGTGCACATGAGAATTTGTCCATGTTTTTTTTTTTTTTATTATAGTTAACCCCCACCCACAGTAATCAGATATACTGTTATGAACTGTATGTTTACTGATGTTGATCCTGATTTGTTTATTGAAGTGTCTACTCTAAACCCTTTCTTGTTTCTGGAATGTTTACTTCTCATACTAGGCTTAAATGCTTATTATTACAGCAAACACTTACTGTACTGGAAATGAATAAATATTTGTTGTGTTATACTCATTTTAGTAAACATAGATATAAGATTTATTGGGCCTATTTGTTTCATTAATGTCATTGAAGTCTATTTAACAACACACCTATTGTAGCAATGCAAAAGTTTATAACTAGGTACCATGAGCATCCAAATTGATCGTACCACCAAAGCTCATCTCTCCTATTAGGTAGGTCTGCTCTCATACAGATACCTGCCAAAATGTTACTCAACATTTGATGTGTTGCTTTGCCAAAATAGAAATGACCTCTGTATGTAAATTGGTGGGGGGATTAAACTTTACAGTGGGGAAAAAAGTATTTAGTCAGCCACCCATTGTGCAAGTTCTCACTTGTAGTTTTCATCATAGGTAAACTTCAACTATGAGACAGAATGGGGGGAAAGAATCCAGGAAATCTGATATTTAAAGATTTTTTTTGCAAATTATGGTGGAAAATAAATATTTGGTCAATATAACAAGATAATCTTTATACTTTGTTATAATCCCTTTGTTGAGGTCACACGTTTTCTGTGAGTCTTCACAAGGTTTTCACATGCTGTTGCTGGTATTTTTGCCTATTGGAGGCATGCAGATCTGTTTTGGGGCTGTCGCTCTGCAACATGGACTTCCAACTCCCTTCCAAGGTTTTCTCTGGGGTTGAGATCTGGAGACTGGCTAAGCCACTCTAGGACCTTGAAATGCTTCTTACAAAGCCACCCCTTCCATTTCTTTACAGCAACAGTGTGTGAAAACCTTGCAAAGACTTACAGCATAATTTGCAAATAAATCCTTTATAAATCAATGTGATTTCCTGGATTCCCCCCCCCCCCCCCCCCATTCTGTCTCTCATAGTTGAGGTAAAATTACAGGCGTCGAGAACATTCACAACTGGTGGTTGACTAAATACTTTTTCCCCACTGTATATTAGGGGAAAATAATAACACCATCCTTTTCTGGAGAGATAGATCCATATCTCTCCTAGATCCATAACAGGGGAAGAATGTTACATGGCACTATGACATATACTGATGGATTAAACAATTGGAGGAAAGGGGAACATTATTGTACAATTATTACCTATCTTTTCTAGAACAATTTTCATAAGTCCATCCCTTTCTTTTTGTCTCTCAAACATAAGCTCAGTCCTTGGCTTCTTCAGCATGTACTCATCAGCCTTGATTATTAATCCAAGTGAACTGCAGCGTCGTGTGAGCGGAGCTGAAGGAGGGGCTATGTCACTTTGGCGTACATGCATTCTCAATAAGCGAGGGAGCTTTCTTAAAAACAGCTAAAAGAAGAAATAAGTTATTAAAGGTATAGAAAATACAGAAAATTGTTGTTTTACATAACGGTAGACTGCAGAGACATTTCAGAATCATTATTATAATCAGATTATAATAATAATAAATAGGAAGAATTAGGAAGTGGGGAAAAAAGGGGCAAAATATTAGCCCCAGTGTTGTCTGTAGTCTTCCTGTAGCTAACTTTTTGAGTGCACTAACTTTTTGTTGTGCCCATTTTCATGATAGAAGCAGAGCTTTGATTGGTCATCTCAGAGCCTCCAGCAAAGAGAACAGTGAAACACAAAGTAATGATAACACATTCACAATTCACATCTCCTTAAACTAGCAGCCAAAGTGTCCAGGCTGTAGGAACAGGAGAGTAGCGGTACCCTCATATCAAGATTTCTAATGCTATTCTTCAGGAGGAATTTAAGACAAAAGTTTGTCATATGTTTATGTTAGACAAAACTATTATTTTGAAGTGTTCCTATAGCATAGTAATTCTTTACTTCATAAGTTTAGGTCCACCTGATAGTTTAAGCAATATTGTGAATTTACCTACCAATATACCTTACCTAACCAAAACCTCCAGTATTGGAGCCAATCTAATAGTTAGATGCCACACCCCTTTCTCAAAGATTTCCAAATTAGTTGATACACACTCGATGGCAATTAGTTGATACACACTCGATCTTAGTCTAGATCTTAGTCTAGTTAAAAAGTCTTTAATATGTTAGGGCTATGTGAAATATACAAAACATATAACATACATACAAAAATACAGAAAACAGACTACAAAAAATACATTCAACAGGTCAACACGACCAAACTTGTTTAAACTTCACCAAGAAAGTCAACAATTCGAATGCTGTGTCTCCAGATATTGCCCCCCAATATCTGGGCAATATCTGGAGACACAACATTCTAATTGTTGACTTGCTTGGTGAAGTTGAAACAAGTTTGGTCATGTTGACTGTGTTCTCTGTATTTTTTTATGTATTTTATATGCTTTGTATATTTGACATAGTCCTAACATATTAAAGACTTTTTAACTAGACGAAGATCAAGTATGTATCAACTAATCTCCAAAGTAAAGCCCCATTTAGATGACTATGACCAGTGACCTGTCAGCCCTGTAGGGATATTTGAATACCTACCAATATACATATCTTTAGTTCTTTATTGTACAGCCCTGCCCAGTGTCACACAGTTCTGCAACAAGATCTTGTGAATGTGTCAAGCACAGACATGGGCAAACCACAGCCCACTGCCAAATCTGGCCCATTTAGTCTTTTAATCTGGACTGTGTCACCTTGGTGGTAAGATTCATTGGCTCCCCTCCACTCAGCAACAAGGAACGATAATGTCCATAGGTAATGGATATAATGCCCATAGGCTGATTATTATGGTCTCCTGGGTGTCTACAATAAAATGTTTGGGCTTACAATCGAAAGCCTCCTATGTTTATACATTTATGTTTTTTATTTTCTCTTTTTATAACCATTCTGGCAGTGTGATTATTATGTTTTTTTTAAGTGGTATGGAAAATTTATCAATTAAATCAGTTTACCCACCCAGGCTGGGAGAACTTGGGACCAGGCAGTCCTTACAGGTTATTTGTCCAGCCCTTCAGTCAAATGTAAAGCCCATTGTGGCCCATGAGTAGAGATGGTCAAAATATTCAGTTCGATTGCAAATTTTTGACTTTTCATGCAAATATTCGACTTTTCATGCATATTTTCAACTGCAAAATTTTGACTTATCATTTTCTAAATAAGCTTTGAGTTTTCATGTGATTGTGTTGATCCCAAATTTTTGTGAATATCATTGTGAATTGTCATACTAATTGGCACTAATATTGGCAATAACAATTTGTGATGGCATTTGCGATCAACACTATAAAAAAATAAATTTTACTATTTGGTCAAAAAGTCTGGATGGCCCTGTCGAAATTCGACTATGCAAACTTTTGGCAAAAAAACAGAAATTTCTATTTGAAAATTTGCATTGCATTTTTGACCGTCCCTACCTATGAGTCAAAAAGTTCACCTACCCCTGGTCTAGCACCTACTCGGACTTTATTTTGCCGATCCACTCTTATGGTTGGTTCATAAATACCTATCCCAAGCATTAAGTCTCCAGCCATGAAAATGAAGAGGTGTATTGCAAAACTTCTTGCAAAGACTCATAGTACTGACTGAAGACATAATGTGAAACTGCAAATGATGATTGGGCACCAACAACTCTTATCAACCTATCAATGAATATGCTGTATTGATGAATGAAAAGATTGTTGTTTTTATTTTTAATGATAGAATATTGAAATGTAACAAATATGTTATTGTCTTTGATACTCTAAGTTGGATTAACTTGGTTGCCATTGGTGCTTAGATAAATAGGGACTGGTAAGGCAAATGTACAATCTGAACAAAATGTAGACATGGATAGAATTTACTTTCATTGATAACTGTTATACACGTTACTAAAATCTATTATGAACTCATACCTCTCGGATGGAGCTGGACATTCTATGGGTGTTTGGGGTTCGGAGAGATACATTTAAAACGATCACCGCGTTTACCACAATAGTGATGGTGACCACAATCAGGAATGTTAAATATCTGCAATAAAACAAAATTAGAAATGTTGCTTACCATATACCATATTTCCTTAAGCAAATGTTAGTTCAACAACTATCATTTCAAGAAACACTGTTGTTCTAATACAGGTGGTGGTGTAGGTCTCCTTCTCTCTCCTCGCTGCACCTACACTGTACTACAATCCCCACTCACTTTCTCTTCTTTCCGAGGTACACTCCATCCGCCTGTTTCACGCTCATTTGCAGTCACCCCATGCCCCTCATTGTTGCTGTTCTATGTTGCCCCCCTGGCCCTCTCCCAATTCCTCGACAACTTTACCTCTTGGCTCCCACACATTCTTGTCCATGACCTACCACTTCTTATCCTTGGTGATTTCACATCTAGCCATGGATGACCCCAGCAACCCCCCATCGCCAACTCCTATCTTTAACAGACTCCCTTGGCCTGACCAGCCATCCCCAGCCCACACACCTCGCTGGACACACACTTGACCTGGTATCTCCAAACTCTGCACCCTCGAGCACCACCACCTGGACATCTCTGCTTTCCCTCTCTCTGACCACCATCTCCTAACCTTCGACATGAACACTTCCTGCCCTTGTCCACCCAGCACCCCTCCCCGACCTGAACGTTGGCACAGAGACCATCCACAACATTGACCATCTGCATTCTCTGACTCTTATCTTCACTTGCTTCCACTATCTCTAATCTCACATCCCCTGACCAAGCTGCCTCTCACTATAATCTCACCCTTCAATCTGTCCAAATAAACTTGCCCCTCACCTCCTCTCTCCACCCCCCCACACCCCCGTTCCCTGCACGGTAAGCACAGCGCTCCCTCCAACTAGATGTTCGCAAGGTAGAGCGTAAATGGAGAAAGTCTGGTCAGAGCACTGACTTTCTCCTCTACAAGGCCAAACTCCAGAAATTCAATGCTGAGCTTACTGCTGCCAAACAGACCTACTTATCCTCCTCATATCCTCACAAGCATCCAACCCTCACTGCCTCTTCTCCACCTTCCAACTCTCTGCTCAATCCTACACCTCCTCCTCCAACTGCCACCTTCTCTGCCCAAGACCATGGCCACATACTTTCAAGGCAAAATTGAAGCCATTCGAATCAATATTTCTGCGAACACAATACCCCCCCATCCTCCAATCCCATCCTCCTGCAACTCTTCCCTCACCTCCTACTCCAACCAAATACCCATCCTCATGAACTCTTCCCTCACCCCCATTCCTCCAATCCCATCTCCTGTAACTCACTTTCCCCTGTCAGTCTGGAGGAAGTCCCTCTCTGCTTCGCTCTTCTCCTACCACAACCTGCCCACTTGACCCTATACCCTCTGATCTCTTAAGACCATTCTACCACCCCGCCCAGCACTGACTGAACTATTCAACACTCTCCCTCCCTCTGGTATCTTCCTATCATCCTTCAACATTCCATAGTCCTCCCCATACTAAGAAACCATCGCTTGATCCCTCTCTTCCCTCCAACATCCGACCGATCTCTCTTTCTTCCTTTTGCTTCAAAACTACTCGAGCACCTCGTTTACACAAAGACCTCACGGACTATCTGACTGTGAATTCCCCTCCTTACCCCTCCAATCGGCTTCCGACCTTCTCATTCCACTGAAACAGCCATCACTAAAGTTGCCAACGACTTGGCTCACTGCCAAGGCCAAAGGCAACTATTCCCTCCTTCTTCTTTTGGATCTCTCCTCTGCCTTTGACACTGTTGACCACCCTCTCTTTCTACAGACCTTGAACTCTATCGGTATTTGTGACTCTGCTCTTTCTGGTCACCTCCTACACTGACTGACCGTCTCTTTTCAAAACTCCTTCAATGGCTCCTCCTTTCTCACACCCCCCTTCCTGTTGGCGTCCCACAAGGTTCAGTCCTTGGCCCGGTCCTTTTCTCCCTCTATACCTCCTCTCTTGGCAAACTCATCTCATCCTTTGGTCTGCAATACCATTATATAGCTGACGATAACCACAACATCTACCTATCTACCCCGGCCTTACTCCCTCTGTCCTGACAACATCTCTCTGTGCCTATCGGCCATCTCTTTCATGGATGGCTGCAAGATTCCTTAAACTCAACCTGACAAAACAGAACATCTTTCCCCATCACACTCCAAGCCTCCCGGACCCAACATCTCACTTACATATAATAACACCATCATCTCCCCATTTCCACAAGCTCGCTGCCTTGTGTCACCTTCATACTGCGCTTCCTTTACTCCTCACATACAGAACATCGCTAAATCCTGCCACTTCATCTCCAAAATCCGCCCCTTTCTCTCCCAGAGACCACCAAAGTCCTGGTACACGCTCTCATCTCTCTCGTCTGGACTACTGTAACATCATCCTCTCGGTCTCCCTCTCACTAGACTTTCACCTCTTCAGTCCATCATGAATGCTGCTGCCAGACTCATCTACTCCTCTAACGCTCCTCATCTGCTGCTCCTCTCTTCAAATCTCTTCACTGGCTTCCAATTGTCCAGAGAATCAAATTCAAGTTCTGTGCCTTGCTTTTAAATCACTCCACACCTCCTGTCCTCCTTACATCTCCAACCTGATACACAAATACACCCCTAACCCCCCCTCCGCTCCCAGTGACCTACTAATGACATCCCCACTCAATAACTCATCACACGCAAGGCTTCAGGACTACTCTAGAGCCTCTCCTACTCTCTGGAACTCTCTCCCCCATCCCATTAGACTTGCTCCTACTTTTGGCACTTTTAAAAAAGCCCTAAAACCCACCTCTTCGCCTGGCCTATCCATCTTCTCTTTCCTAACATCACACCATACCAGTCACTCCCCCCACCTATTGTATACTCTGTTCCCCAACCTATTAGACTGTAAGCCCAACCGGGCAGGGTCCTCTACTCCTCCTGTGTCATTACCTGTACCTGTGTGTTATACTGTGTTGTATCTCCACTCTATGTATTGTGTCAGCGCTGCTTCATAGTTTTGCGTCTATATAAATAAATGATAATAATAATAATAATAATACAGTGGTTCTCAACCTGTGGGTCGGGACTCCCTTGGGGATCGAATGACCATTTCACAGAGGTCACTGAGTTCACGCTGCAAGCTGCTGCTAACAAGAAGATACTTTCCATAACTTCTTGCCCTGCACATAATTTGGACAAGCAGGGTGGGAAAATATAAGGGAGGGGACATTACACTGTGGAAATGACACTCCACAGTGGCCTCAGAATTTGTTTTTGTATGGATTATTCTGTAATGTATATATCATGAGTGCAACCTTGGGCACCAAAATCTGGAGGTCAGGTTTTATACAAAAAGTTACCCATGCACTGATCGATTTTTCCATTCCACATTTTTGAAGTTGAACATTTTAAAGATCCATTCCTTTTTAGCTGAATCTATACACCAAATGTGATGGAACAGGAATCAGAACAGACAGGTTTTCTAGGTATTTGTATCCAATGGTACTAAGGAGCATGCACACAGAACTAAGGAAATGAATTGATTGGTTGTGAACCGATCACATGATGTTTTTCAAATGATCGTTTTTAAAGTAAATCGAACAGAAAATTGAGACGTGCATGCTCAACTTTATTTTGTAGTTTTAGAGAGCATGGTTAAGATTTAACACTTCTGTCAGGACCACAGAGCTGTGCCCTATTTGGGAGTATTTTGGCCACCACAGAAGTCTGAGATGTCTACTAAAGGGACCTCTTTTTTTAAGTGCTCATTGTGGATCCAATTTGAGAAAATTTAATATCCCAATCGAAACTCGATTTGATTTTGAAAATTCAACTGCATTTGCGTATATTCCACTCTAATAAGTGATTGGAGATGGTCGTATTTTTTCGACTAGCTGACTTTGTGAGCATGAGCATGCTATCATCACCAAATAGCTGGAGATGAAGAGAAGTTTGTGGGAAAATGTTTTGTTCCCACAACTCTTGTAAGCTAAGTATTGTTCTAGCTTATTTAGTGCTAGTAGTTTTTTGCAGTTGTTTATTTTTTAAATTCACGAAAATTTTTTACAAAGTTAAAAAAGTATAGATTTTGATATAGATCCTTGGTCCTTGGTATAGATCCTTGAATTTTTCGACCATCTCTGGTCTATCAAAGGTTTTGTACCTTACTGTAAATGGCATGAAGAGCAATATCTTTTAAATTACATTTTACTCAAGCTTAAGCTGTTTGAAGGTCATTTGAGAGCCAGATAAGAGATTAAAAATGTCTATTTAATTATAAAAATGGCATTGAATGTCTTGTTGAGTTTGGCTTACTTTACAATTAGCGGCACAGCCGTGGAGGTCTCAGGAATCTTCTTAGCGATCAGAAATAGAAACACAGTTTGAGCTAGGAGGATGTTGATAGACACTGTGCATTTTTGCCCTCCAGCTGAAAGAGAAAAACATATTCTATGAGAATGTTTAATGATATGCATGATATAATAATTCATCTACATAAACAAAAGGTAAATAAATGCTTGTGGAAATTTTGTCCTATCCTTAACCATGCCTTTCTTAATGACTGAATATGTGCATAAGGTAAGCAAGGGAGGAAGCCTACACATTGTTAAGTGATTTCTTAGTGGTGTGTTGGGTTTCCCTTTTCTTTCCTTTCCTTTTTTTCATTTTCCCCTATGACTTCTTTTTCACACT
>CM070035.1:62403103-62454621 GCA_036250615.1 Ptychadena robeensis | reverse complement strand
ATAGAATCTCCTGAAGAAGCCAGATGGCGAAACGCGTCGAGATATGACTCCCTATTTTGCGCTAATATTTTATACATCTATACTATGAGTGTGAGAATAATAATTTTTGTAAAATGTTTTTTACTGACCTAATGTAACTATCATGAATGTAACCATCACAAACGTTACTGACTAACCGTTGTATCATGTGTACTGTAAACATACTTATGTATTTATATTATTATAATAAACTATATGTATATTAGACTTATTACCCTGTTGACATCGTGCCTTTAAAGTCCCTCCAAGCCCCTAAACCCTACGTTAGAGATGTAGAATGTTGGTGTATTATGCACCCGCTCCTCATTCTCATAAACTTATTTTTCTGTACAAAATTTAATATTGGGATGTGGCACAAATACGTAGGGATCAGGTAGCTAGATCTTTCCTAATAATTCATCTACATAAACAAAAGGTAAATAAATGCTTGTGGAAATTTTGTCCTATCCTTAACCATGCCTTTCTTAATGACTGAATATGTGCATAAGGTAAGCAAGGGAGGAAGTCTACACATTGTTAAGTGAACCCAGCAAAGTTATTTCATATTTCAGCCTATGAGAATAAATATTTTATAGGTCTGCCATGTTCCTAAAATTATAACAGTTTAACAAAAAGTCAATCAATCTTTATATTTCAAAATGTATACGTGTTGGGGCTTGGTGTGGTAAGCATTTAGCCAACATCCCATATCATCATAATATATTTAAACCAAACGTTTTGGGCCAAACCAAAATTAGGTGGCCAGCCAGGGGACTTTAGTGGCAAATAAAGTTGGGTTTGAGTTGTACATAGGTTAAAAGGGCAGAGTTTATTTACACATTTTCATTCAAATAGATTGGATTTTAAAATACTGACACCTCCCCATTGGCATTCACCTGGAACAAGTAAGTCAAAGAAAGGTTACATTTGTCTGCCTTGGTGCTCAGTACCTGTCTCTCAAATAAATTAATAAAAAAAGGGCAAGCACTCATGTCCCTAAATGAAAAGAAAATGTATTTTACATTCACCACTACAGTAAAGGTATTTATTGGTGTACATGGGCTTTTGGTAGGAGCCAGCACAACAGGTCCTGATGATACTTTTACAGAACTATGTAGAATGAGGATAAAGACTCACCAAGGATGTGCCAGAAAAGTGAATTTAGCCTTAAAATATGGACCAATTTCTATATCATTACCCTTTTGCAAATAGGAGTTCAAAGTGTGTTGCCACTTAAAATACAGTTAACAGGAATTACTTAAATCTGCTGTCTGTTAGTTCAGTTCATAAAAATGTAACAAAACCTTGGTAGAATCATGGAGAAAACAACATGCATGTGATTTTATTGTAAAAGACGTGCAAATTCTCTGTGTGGCATAAAGTTCCTAGTTTTTTCCATCTGCACATGAAGGCACCTTGTATGGTAAATCACTTTCACAGTAAAGCCAAATTATACCTTTAGCGGGAAGAAAATAAACCAGGACGCTGACGAATGAGATGAGCACACAGGGAACAATGATGTTGATGATGTAGAAAAGAGGTTTCCGCTGTATGATGAGATAGAAGACAATTGATTGATAGTTGATGTCATCTGGAGTCAGCCGATGATCTATAATCCTCTTGGCAGGCATGTGTTTTATTGCCCATTCCCCATTCTCTATGAAAGATAATAATTGCAAGCAAATGCTAGAAATAATCAACCCTATAAATTTACTATTCAAATCTGTCACTTTTCTTTATAAAACCCCAGAATATTTAAAATTTTACTTTAAACTTCAATATTATATCATTTTAATGGTTTAATCAATTTAAGCTTATTATTTGTTTTGGTACCTGTAAATGCTTCCGGGTCTATTGTAATCCATTCAATTGTCACTCCGCCTTGCTTGGTCAACAGTAACTCAATCTCATTGGCACTGTATGTTTGTGACCTGTTGAAAGTATAGACATTTGTCAACATGTCTGACTGGAAACATAAGTCAAAAATGTAAGAAATCTTATAGTAAGAAGAGTCTGCCTGTTTGGTACCAACATGCTATATAGTATTATAAATTGTACATATATTAATTTACAATTCCTGTATGAAAGAACCTTTTAAATTAAAGACCCTTAGTCCTAAGTCAAGAGGCCTACATGCCTTGCCACTGTGCCTTGGACATTGTTTAATGCAGGGGCGGTCCTAGGGAGATCAGCGCCCTGGGTGAGCGTGCTGGTGAGGTGAGACTTATGGACTCTGTTCTGATTTAACACCCCACATCCATATCAGAAAAATTATACCAGCTGGTTGCCCATGCCTAAAACTGCCACTTGTTGAAGGTTTAATCTCTGGATTGTCTATAACATGCTTATAGCAGTATGGTCAAGTAGTATCTAAGGAAATAAATATTTCATACATTTCAACATACATTGATATGATCGTTACCATTATGTTTTACTATGATGATGATTTTAAACTCACTTTACACAATACATGAATCCACAGAGATATCATATCAAACTTACTGGAAAACCATGGAGCAGTTCTGCCAATCAAAGGGGAAATATGTGACCACCACCGGGCAATTACTCTGATAGATGGCAGGAGGCAGCCAATAGACGGAGCCATCGGATGATACCAAAGTGTTAGCATAAAGGGCGATGTTAAAGGTACCGTCCACACTGCAGAATGGAGAGAAAATGTAGTTATATTTTATTAACTATCAGTTTCAATAGTAAAGAGTTGTGGTGAAGTAACTTGTTTAATCATTCTCTGTATTTATAGATTACAATGACGAGAAATACTCACATGCAGCAAATGTTTAGTAAAAATAAAAAAAATTGAAAATTTTTATTATTATGATAGCATGATGGAGCTGGTTAGTGGAGTGTGCAGTGAGAGACATATCAGAAGTAGACCATATCAGAGGTCTAAGTTTAATCAAATAGAATCTTCTATCATCATTATCTGGGAGATTACTAACTTGTTTTCTAAACCAATATCTGGAAGCCACACCATAGTAGAAGGGATACGTGTCGTTTGGATTCCACTGTATTTCTCTGGGTCCCAACTAAGGCGATAATCTTTCCATTCCTGCACGAATTTATAAAACAAATAAAAAAACACCAGGAGTCACCAAAATAGAAATACCATATATGAAGCAATATAAGGATGTTGGAGAGAGAAGCAAAATTAATAGATAAGTTAAAAAAAATTTAAATCGTTGAACCTAGTTGTGCGTTAATATAATATACTGCATGGCCAAAAAAAAGCCATCACCTTTAGCTTTAATTAAGGCATGATAATCAATGACTGTGGCATTATTCTGATAAGCTTCTGCAATGTCACAAGATTAATTTCCATCCAGTGTTGCATAAATTTTTCACCAAGATCTTGCATGGTAGAGTCTGACCACAGTGCAAAGCCATCTCTAGCACATGCCAAAGATTCTCATGGGCTTAAGGTCTGGACTCTGTGGTGGCCAATCCATGTGTGAAAATGATGTCTCATGCTCCCTGAACTACTTTTTCACAATTTGAGCCTGATGAATCCTGGCATTGTCATCTTAGAATATGACTGTGCCATCGGGGAGGAAAAACTCCATTTATGGAATAACCTGGTCATTCAGTATATTCAGGTAGTCAGATGACCTCATTCTTAGAGCACATACTGTTGCTGAACCTAGACTTGTACCTATCTGCACAGTTAAATCCAGGTGGTTACTTTTTTGGCCAGGCAGTGTATATATGTATATACATCTCTCCCTCTATTTCTCATTTTTGTACATACCATTTCCACCCAGACATTGGTCGTCAACGCTTCTTTTTTTTCATTCTAAAAACAACAATGAAGAAAAATGTAACTTCTGGAAATTAGAGATGCAAGTATTTACAGGTTTATACAGGTATGGGCATACTGATGTACTGGCCTTGGTATTGGTGTATTGGAGAACTACAAGATAAGGATAGTGATGTATGAACACTGATGGAAGGGATGGAAGTGAAACTAAAATTGATCTCGGGGGAAATTGAGACGTCTATGGCCAGCTTTACTCTAAAGCCCCCCATACACCTTTAGATAGCCCCATACAATCTCCATTAAATCTACCAAAAACTATGTAGTATAGTGGCCTCCCTGATAGAATACATAGTGATTGGAAGGTTTAGAAAGGTCCTCATATTACATGGTTTTAGTAAAAGAAAAGTTGATTGTACAGAAATTGTATGGAAAGTTTGTAAGGTGTATGGGGGCCTTTAATGTTTTTGCCCATCTTCATTGTAGAAGACCTTTTCTATAGACTGCTGTCCTTGCCTTGGATTTTGAGGTGCTGCTAGGAGTCATTTAAATATTAAGTTTGGATAAGATCATTTTGGCTCTTTCTCACAATATTACATTTATGAATCAGCTTTTTTTAATCAAACTTGCTGGTTTGCAATTGATGGTTACAGAAAGCAAATGAATATTGCTAGTTTTCTCTCCGTAACAACACTGTACACAAAAAAAGAAAGCATTAAGATATCTACTAAACCGAAACAACCACCATAAATTTGCGCAGAAGCAGCTGAATGCGATATGACATTACGTTTCAGGCAAGGCATTGGTCCCTCATATTACATGGTTTTGGTAAAACAAAAGGAGATCTACAGGAAGTCTGACAGAGAAATCTAAAGGTGTATGGGGACCCTTATTATTATTACCTTTATTGTTATGGTGCCAACATATTACAATGCACTGTACATTAAATTCTAAGTGTTCTAAGCAAAACCACCAATCACCAATGAATCTATCTGCAAGGGGTTTATAATTTTTCCTTGCAGATGTGCAATCCCACCATCTCCCCCTCTACACCTTACAATCTTACCATACAGTTTCAACTTTTGTTCTGCCAAAACCATGTAATATGGGGACCTTTATAAACCCTTCAATTACTATGTATTCTATCAGGGAGGCCACTTTAACTACATAGTTGTTGGTAGATCTTAAGGAAATTGTATTAAGTGATGTAAATTTGTATGGGGGGGGGGGGGGGGGGGGGGGGGCTTAAAGGCATATAAAGGCAATACACCTTACAATCTTACCATACAATTTCTCTACAGTCAAATTTTGTTCTACCATAACCATGTAATATGAGGACCTTTCTTATCCTTGCAATCACTATGTATTATATCGGGGAGGCCACTATACTACACAGTTGTTGGTAGATGTAATGGAGATTGTATGGATCGATCTTAAGGTGTATGGGGGGCTTAAAGATTTAAAGTGACATGCATGGTTGGCCAATATAATTGTATAAATATGGGCAGAATCCATAATTTTAGATATAACATATACCTGACATCAACACAAATGTAACACATACCAAAGAGATCAGGTTTGTAAGTGTCAGTTTTATGCTAACACTTATAATATCACCATCTTTTTCTGCTGGACGCAGGTTCCTGTTGTAATTGTTCATTAGATCATTCAGGAGTCGCTCCTCATCGTTGTAAGCCAAGATAACTGGGATGAAAACCATAAAATGCATTGGTATATTTGTAGAACTCTTGCTGATCCTTATTTATACATTGCTATAGTACAAAACAATGCATAGCTTTCCAGAGGAACACATAATTATGCGATTTGAGGTTCCTAAACAGCAGATAGCCTTTAATTGCCAGGCTGGGTTTTTTATGCTCACTGATCCTTTTAATGCATTCAGATATGGTGACAGCTGTCTAATTGGGCATGCAGGAACTTGTCATTTATAAACACCCTATAAGCTATATATCTGCTATATGCCATTATCTCTGTATACAAACTTTATGTTTCCATTCCCAAAGTATTTTAAAATTCAGCATCATCAATGAGTCTGAAGAAACAAGCAAGATAGCTTACTGACATTCTATGATGGTATTTAGTGATATCTGTGCTCAATGTTATCACGATAACCCAGAACTATTCATAGGTGTGCACTAATGCTAAGCGCACATACACACTTTATCAGGAAACCTACTTGTTCTTGTACATAAAATAAAGTACTTTATTAGTATAAGTATATACTAGTATAAGTTTTAGATGACATTTTGTATCACGTGTGCTGTAATTGTATATAAGGCACCAAAAAGGTAAAATTCATATTTTTTTCCAAAATATATATTTTAAATTCGAAATTGCCTACTCCTGTTACAAGCAAGATGTGATTGGATAATTGAAGTGAATATATACTCAATTTATTGTGTGCACATTCCTTTGTAAATAAGCCCCGGTGATTTCCTTGCAGTTA
Source organism: Ptychadena robeensis (assembly GCA_036250615.1). NCBI lineage: Eukaryota > Metazoa > Chordata > Amphibia > Anura > Ptychadenidae > Ptychadena > Ptychadena robeensis. Next base: position 62,448,364 of record CM070035.1, on the reverse strand, counting down.
TAAATGTCTCTAAAATGATGTGATTAACAATGTTAATGTAGCATGGAAACTCATCAAGTATATAATATTCATCCTAGTTCTAGCAGAATGAAAATGAATATGATTGACAATTTTAGGAATAATTTCACATTATTAAAAAAAAAATCGAATTCAGCTGACAATTGTATGTAACGTTTCCCTCCGTCATCTATAATGGCAAACATAGACATAAGACAGACATAAGAGCATGGTAGGTAAGATGCAGGTGAGGTCCCTACCTGTGAAGCACAGAAAGAAGAGCAGCAACACGTTGTCCATGCTTCTACCTTATGCCCTATGTGTAGAGTGGATTAAACCTCCGTGCAATGTCTGGAATGGTTATTTTAAGGACTGACCAGGCCTCTGGGACACTATCACCAGCTGTCCTAGGAATAGTCAGCTGTTGATACCAAAGATGACAAAGGGAAATAACAATGTCCTGCATTGCTGGACAATTGGACCACAAAGTAACCAGGAGCCTGTACTGACAGCAGAGGGCTGCATTGTACTACAAGACTTGGCCATAGAGTTTAATGCCGTCATATTGAATTTACAATTACATTGCTTTGTTTAAAAGGGTACTTACCCAGGCTACAGAACAGAGAAATTTCATGACATATGGAAAGAGTAGATTTTCCTAACTGTGGCACAACATATGCCAACCGCATATGTGGACGTCATGTGAGTGAGTTCTGAACAATGTATTGTATTTTATTGGCAACCTGTAATGCACAATGGTTCATTTATATTGATTTTTTTGCAATAATATAGCTTACTGATGGGAGTGTTATTATGATTAATGTATCCTTTTTTTCCCCTCTAAAGGCCCCCATACATGGGTCGGATTCCGGGCCGATCGATTCCGAGTGCGTGCACGCGAAACGATCGTGCCGGAATCGTGTGCAGCCCACCTTGTCCGATCGATCACGTCCGATTGATCAGGGGCTCAGAATCGGATCCAACAGAGAACCAACATGTTGGTCTTTTTGATCCGATTCTGCACAGATCAGGGGGAGTTGCCATTTGTGAGGTGGAATCGGAGATGGAATCGGACACGGAATCGTCCCGGAATCCGTTGGACAAGGTGGTATGCAGCGATCGGATACTCTTAATTGGCCGATCGATCACACCTGCGATTCCCGGCAGAATCGCCGGAATCGATCGGATAGGTGATCGAGCGGCCATGGAATCCGAACGTGTATGGCTAGCTTTATTCCTTTTCCTCTTCTGTACCACCTCTGTAGTTAAAATTGTATGTTTTTGGAAAAATTAATAAATGTTGATTTAAAAAAGGTACTTACTCTTTAATCTATTAAGCTAGTGAAACGGTCTATGTGTTATTGCATAATTATTGCACATTTATTTGCATATCACTTGAAATATTCTATCTGGTGATCTGTATAATCTACACATCCCAAAACCAGAAAATAGACATTTTTATTTTAAACATTTGTACTAATTTCAAGAGCCATATTATGTCATACTAACTCATGAAATTCTAGGTGATATTTTTTAATTCAAATCGAGTTAATAAATTAAATAAAACATCTTCAGCCAAACCTTTCAATTGTTATTTTGATTCAGTTTAGGCAAATGATTCTTCTGTAAAGTGTTGAAATCACTTAACATTTGCAACCTTGGGCCACATTGGCTTTTTAAATTTGATAAAGGGGCCGGACCAAGAGCCTGTAATGGCTGACCCGCCATAGGTGTGCCAAGTCCATCAATCACTGGCATCACTAATGATGGCTCTGATGTGCAATAGGCGATGTGTGACAGAGAATTTGTTATCTTTTTACATTTCCTGCACTTACAAAGAAATGCTCATTCATTGCAATGAGCAGTGATAATTTCTAGAGCCTGTAGTCCCACAGTGCCATCACATGTTCACGGCACTGCATCATCCCCAAAGCAATGTTTGGAACCTCTAGACATTATGTGCACTCCTTGCAGAGAACAGGCAGAGGGGAGCATCTTTTCAACAAGGTGACAATGGGCCGAAAAGGAAACTAAACAGACCGGATCCGGCCCCCAGGGCCTTAGTTTACCCCTGCATTAGAGGGTTAGTTTGTGTGGAAGCCAGTAAAACTGTAATTGTTTGAATAAGTACCTTTCTCTTTTACTAATTATAAAAATTAAATAAAGCTTGCATATATGGTTATAAAGAAAAAAGATACCCATGTTGGTAAGATGGTCTGCTGTTTTAAATAATCTGAACATCATCTATTTGATATTTTCCTGACTTAAGGTGTGTTTGATTAACCCTTATCTATATTGTTTGGGATGTTGGCCTCACACATTTGAATAGTGCAGCTTCTTGTATATGTATATTAAGGTGTGTTTATACTTGTAGATTTTTTTTCGTTCAAAAAATTAGGAACTGACGATTTTTTGGTTGATTGAACAAAAATCTAGAATGACCAATTTGTTTGATGGATACATTTTGTTCGAAAAGTCATCAAACATGTTAGTGAATTTTTATCTGTCGTTGTAATTCTATCATAGTCAATACTATCATAGTCAAGTTGAAGACTCACACCCTTCAGCACACATCGTGTATGCTTATGCATATTTATAGTGCCAAGGATGAGAGATGTGTCCCAGTATTTTAAATGATGGAATGCTCTGACTATCATGGCTAAATGCTGGTGTTTGTTAGACTGCATATTCTTTTCATGTTGTTTAACAAGGTAGTGAAAAAAGAAAGACTGCAGAGTGCCAATGTGCTTAACGTACAAATCTGTGGTAGGTATTTTGTATTGTGAACATAGCAGAGAACTTATAGAAATGACAATTAATTACAGGAAATAATGGTATGTAAATAGTGGACCAGAAATCATATTTGATCAATTAAATATTTATTTATTTTGCAATAGTTGACAGAAGGGTTAACTCACAGACACATGTTATGCCCAAGTAGACAGCTGATATAAGAAGTGTTTGTCTTCACAAGCCATCTGTTTGCTGCAGAATAATGTGTGTCACTCATTCCTGCCAAAATTAGACTTTCCTATACACTTGGTGAGAGCTTGCAGTTATCAGCTGGACCCCTTCCCACCCCGGTTTCTAGAATAGACAAATGCCTTGGGAAAGCTGCACTGGCATTACCAATGAGTAAAAGAAAAGTAAAAGAGGAACTCTGTAATGAAGCAGACATCAGCATGGTTGTGTTTTAATGGATTCACACAGGCCTAATTATCCTGCCACATAGCTGTTAAAGAAAATGAATCTGAAACTCATCATTGTCAGAATGTAGATCCCAAGTGCCCAACCTGCGGGCCTTTGGGCGTTCTTTGGAGGCCCCCCTCAGTCCTCCACTTGAGGCCCCCGAAACCTAACTATCAATGCATAGGGCATAGGAATGCAGCTGTCTGCGAATCGAAGGTTATGTGTCTCAACAATATAATCAATGGCTTTAAGGCACATAACCTTTGATGATATACATGACACAAAATGTGCATAACCATATTACTGTGTTCCCTAATGCTTAAAGTATAGTTTAAAAACAATTTGTTAATGAAAAAATTTTAAATAATGTCTTCTAGCTATGCCTGCTGTCATATTTTTCATTAAAAATGCTAAAAGTCAGTATAGATTGAAAATGTTATGTGCGGCCCTTTAGTGATGCTGAGGGCCTCACTTGTGGCCCTCCATATAAACGCAGTTGCCCACCATTGATGTAGATACTACCTGCCAAACACAATTCAACATTTTTTTCCTCCTTTTAATTTTTTTTTAACAGTGACTCATTAACTGAAGTATAAAAACTAAAAATTTGGTTGACAACATTCAATATATAGTAGTCCTATTCATGTTCTGTGGTTTCTGCTTATTCCAGATAACTGATTCACCAAATAGGGAAGTAAGGATAAGGAAATAAGACCTGGCAACATCGGGACAAGTTCCATTTAACAATCTAACTATTATTGGCTAAAGTCCTGAATGAAATCTGTGATATTGTAAACAGGGAGACTGAAGAGAAAAACCTAGATTGTTTTTGAAAAAGGGTGCTAATGGGATTGATTACAGAAATACATATTAAGTTAAGCTAATTCAGCAAGTTCATCACTTTTTAAATACACAACAGCCTACATATGTGAACACATTATGTCAATAGCTTTTGAGTTAGTTTACTTGTGTTATGTACTCATTGTTTTTGCAAAAGAATCGCTACTTCAGGAGATAAGACACCACCAAGGTAAGTTGTGATGTGTGTCTGTTATAAAATCTAATCATGTTTCTATGTTGTCTATGGACTAGTCACTGAATGCAAACGCTTCAGTTGAGATACACCTAAAGATGGCCACACACGGGTAGATTCCCGTGCAATCGACCGGCGATCAATTACAGTGTGGTGACGTCATCACACTGTGATTGATCGACGATCATTTGGACAGTATGTGCACTGGACAATGTGGACAATGTGCACCACATGGGCACATCAATTACTGTACGATGGGGACCCGGTTTCCCGGTCCCACAGGTCTCTCCACAGCCTCAGAAGCAGACAGCTTCTTTAGCTGGGGAGAGCACTCCTTCTGCAGCCAGCCGCCTTCTCCTCCTCTGCCAAAGCTGGGTCGGTGCTGGGCCCGCCCCCTTCACACACAGAGAAGCTAGCTGTCAGCTGAGCTAGCTGTGCGGCTCAGCTGCTCTGTGTGTGCGGCGAGCTGTCAGTCTGTCCATTACATTGGATGTGGACAGCGCTGTCCCTATTCAATGCAATGGATTTCGCCCAAGTTTGTACAACATGTTGGAAAACTGTTTGGTTGAGTTCCTTCGAGCAGGATCCATTGATGCTGCCCCAGCAACCGCAGGGGTATTTTGGGCACGTCGGCACGTGCATGCCCATAGCGCCCACCTGCTGTTTGGAGCTGTTTAGGGTGCAGTATTGCCGTGCGTCCTTTACATTACTACTGGTAAATTGTGCCCGTAAACACAACGCGCCCATTGTTTACTAACCCCCAGGTCAAAAACGCCAGGCTGGGCAATCTGAATCCGCGCTGGAAAACTGCGCAGTTTTCTGTAGTGTAGATGCAGCCTTAGAGGTCTTTAGAGAAAAAAAAGAAAGAGATCCATGTCAGAGTGTAAAAAGCTCTCTTTCCATTCTAAATTCTTGTGCACACAGGCATTCATTTATCTCCAATCCATCTCAAAGTCTCACAGAAGAGTACTGTGTATTTATATTGGGTGGGCTTTCTTCGTGGGCTCTTAGGGCTTGTTCCCACTAGCGAGATTTGTTGTGATTTTAATTCGCGCATGACAATCGCAGGTGGTCGGGTCCATTTATTTGCATGAGCTTGTCCCTACATAGGCAAACGGCCGCGGACTCCCGCAGCCCGGATCTGAATCGCGGCTCCCCCTGCCCTACAGACAGGAATGGACGCAATAAAAAATTCACATGTGGCTGCGATTTTGTAATCTCGCCCATTCATTCTCTTTCATGGGCGTGATCAGGGCGATCTTGCTTGGTTACCCAAAATGCACTTTTTTTTTTTAAATCACCTTGTCTGGTCAATAATCGCGCAGCGGCTGATCACTCTAGTGGAAGCAAGCCCTTAGTATCATCAGCCAATGCATAATATTGCATGTGCAAGAAATCCAAGCTCACAAATGCCAGCTTGGCAGCTCACCTACTTAGAATCTTTGTTTGCATGACTGTACCAAGCTGAAGATGGTTATATTTTTAACAAAAGTTGTTTAAGTGTCTATGTATCCCTATTTACAGGAAAATAAAATTACTTGCCAGCACTCCCTGCGATGTGCTACCTGATGTGAGCAGAACTAGCATTTGTCAGACTAAATTATTATGAATTATAGAGGAGATGCTCTACAATTAGCACAGGACACCATGTTCCTAAGCACTGATTCACTGTCTACAGCTTCGTATTCACTCACTATGTGCCAGTCTCACATGGGTTTTATGTGGGCGAGGGCACTTCATTCCTGTTGCCAAAACACAACCATAAATTCCAGTAGGTGTGCAGCTGTCTGGAAGGACAAGAGGAGATGGCGATTGATCGGAAAGATCAGAATTCAACCACTACAGAAAACACATTCCCTATCCATCCTGCTTTCTAGAGTGCAAGTGTACAGGTTGGCGAATAAACCAATGACAAACTTTATTCTTAATTAGGCCCAGGGACACAGCAATATAAAACAATGTAGAGAGAAGTACAGAGGCAGGGTAATCCTGTTTACACTAAGGAACCCAAAGCTGTTCATGCCACAATGTCTTAATGAGGCCAGGGAAAGTAATGCTATAGTGGGCTGATACTTGTATATTCAGAAGATAAATGCCAGTCCCAACGCTCCCCAATATCATCCAGGTCTGCACCACGCAGTCCAGGCCACATGCCACCCCACTGGAAACCTAGCACAAGAATGTGGCTGCAAGGGCAGCAGCTCCTTAAAGCTGGGACTTACAGACTGAATGCGTGCTACTGTGCCTGGCTACCCGCACGCCGGACTTAACTGATGTGGGTCATTGATTTTGAAGTGGACAACGTGCCCAGTTACTCCTACTCCATCAGAACTGACCTCACAAAGCACCTTCCCGGGGCCAGACCCCTCTCTTACATACTCCTAGAGTCCAGGGGGATGGATGGGGATGATCTGGAATCTTAAAGAGAACAGGGTCTATTAATACCTGTGGTGACATTTCGCTTCATTCTTTTTTATAGAGATATACCCCTGCTGCACTTCAGTTCCTCTAATGTGTTTCAGCACCCTGTTAATAAGGTCTATTCATTTTTGATAATGTCTCCAATTTTAAACATTGTTAAATGTGTATGGACTGCACTTACTCATGTAGTAAAATGTTTGATTTAGTTATTTTTCTTAATTGTTTTGTGTTCCTCATCTCTTTTTTTTGCCTATTTTTGATGACCTTGATGCTTTGTGTATTTTACAAAATGCCTATAGAACAAGTATACTGTAAAAGGTATACAATGAAATATTGTTGTTGGTTGACTTTGTTTCATCACTGTTTAAGGTCCATTAGGCCAAAGTGAGGTCAATATTTAAATATGAAATAAAGACTCTGAACATAGGTTCCCCTTGTCAACCCCAGTTGAAGCAAATTTGGAGGAAGTCAAATGCAAACATGGAGGAAGGCAAATGATACCATCAACTCAAGCCCAAAGCCTAGCAACACAGGCTCTCCAGCTTGGTGGTCCTTTTATTCCCAGATTGCATGTTAAAATAGCGTGAAAAGACTAGCAGCCCATAGCAACCAGTTAATCCAACGTGTTAGCAGTTGATGATGATTTTAAGTATGGATCTTTTGAATGGAATCATGCAGTGCTGTTCACAAGATAAGTGATTCCAGCAGAGTGATAAAACCACTGATGTAATTAATACAGGAACTTAAGTAAAGAAGACACACATAAAAATGTAATATAGTATTGAGCAACAAAATGGCAGTAATTAACAGTAAATGATGTTGCTAAGTAAATGACACGTCTAGCATGGCTTACTGTACAATACAATCCCTGTCTGAAATGCCTAGACAATGAGAAAGAGACTGGCAGCTGTCTTCACTATTCAGGATTTGAATGTTGAGAAACAGGCTGGAAATGTGTTTAGAAGAGTACAACATCATTTCCAGTACTGCAGGGGGGTGTATCCTCCAGGTCTGTATGATCTGTATAATCTGAGAACCTTGTTGTGTGCTGCATAAAAATGCTGAAATGTTACAGACACCCCCTGTGCCCTCTGAATTCTAAATGGATAGATGAGAATAAAAGAACCTAAAGAAGATGGCATATAGAACATGTTGTATGCACACTTTAAGCTTATACCTTTTTTCTGTATAGACAACTGTAATACTAAACCCTCCTATATTGCATGTGTCAGTATATTATATTGTAATATGAAAGCCTTTGTGGGTCGTATGAAATAAATTTGTATTTTTGGTTTAGATTGGTTCCTACTCATTTAGGACCATCAACAAAGCATGTAAGGATGCAAAGAAAATGCATTTATGTCTAAAGCTGGGCATAGACGGTTAGACTTGTGCCCGATTTTGACACAGATTGACTGTCGTGTGCGCTCACAGCATTCAGCCGTAAATCAATGCTTAAACCCTAAATTCGGTCGGGAAATCGATCTAAGAATTTACAGATATGTCCATAAATTTTAGATCGATTGCATTACTTTGGATGGAGTCCCCATACTAAGTAAGTGCCGACACCAAAACTAATGTCTATGCCCAGCTTAAAGCGGAAGTAAACTCAAAAAAAAAATCCCCCAATACATTACACAAAGACATATTACACACAGTCAGCAGTATACATCTGTGAGACTGCTACACAGAGAAAAAAAAAAGTGTACTTACAATCTCACTTCTCATTTCCCTAAGGCACCATCTAAGTACTTGCGCCTGAAACCACTTCCGCACCATTCTGTTGGACAGTACTAAGATGCCCCCCCCTGCAGACCTTTTACCAATCCCAAAGGGTTTGGTATGGAGGACAGTTCTGGTCTTCCAGAATATCATGTGCTGCAGTTTGCATAGGAGACGGAGGGACACTGTAGGAGACAGGAGAGATTGAGACTGAAGTGGTGGTGACGGGTTCAGTGTGCAGGTGATATGGGGGTGACAGGATTTGGGGGGCACACTGTAGGAGACAGAGAGATTGAGACTGAAGTGGTGGTGAAGGGGTTCAGTGTGCAGGTGTATGGGGGGGGTGACATGGATTTGGGGGGCAAACAGTAGGCTGAGGTTTAAAAATATCGTATTACATCCTCTTCTGCCAGTACCCAGCAATGTCTCCAATACACTTCCTCCACAATCACCTCACGATGACATTCCATGTTGGAGGGTTCTCATTCATCCAGATCATGGTATATGGAGGATGAGGGAACAGACATGAATGGGGTACTGGGGTATATAAGATAAATCATTATTGCCTCCTCTGTTGCCCAGTCCACACAATGTCTCCTTACACTGCACCCACAATCACCTCCAGATGAACATGGAGGAGAGGGGAGGGGGAGGGATGGGAGCACAAGACACACGCTTGATAGGGAACGTCAAAGAGGCAAAGCGAATTGATTCTGGGCCCCACTAACAGCTATGTTTCCCAGAAAGCTTAGCTCTCAGCTCAAAAAGGAACATCACGCCGGGCGCAATTCACAGCATGGGTTGTGCTACCTCGTTATAAAACTGTCTTCCTGCTTTAAGATTTATTTATTTTCTTTTTGGAAAGTGATTGCCCGATCTATTGGCAAGCCCCCCTTGATGCTGATAGTGCAAAGTGACCTACAACGTGGTAGGTCCGCTTTAAATCATGGAAATAGATCAAGTGGTATAATCTATTCCATATGCACCTCAGATTCTATTGCTATAAAATCTTTTAACAGGAATTATAGCACAATCTATGAACCCCACATTATGGCTGAAGACAAGATTTATCAATAACCTTTTTTTACTAATTAAGCAGGGTTTACTCATAGACAACTGTTGTGTTCAAATATGCTAATAACTGCCACGCTGTTAATCTATCTGTCCCTATGGTATATAGGCATGTGCTAGACAGGTTTTACTATGTGATTTTTTTGTTTTGGCTATTTTATTATGATTGATGTAAGGGATCAAGTTTTTTTTAAATAAAGACCGGTTTTAGAAATGTCGTGATTTGGAGGTGTATTAAAACCCCATTGGTCAGATAGTTTTTCTCTTCTCTAGCAAGAAATGTCCTCCATGGCATTAGAAGTGTTTTCAATCCACCAAGAGAAGGCAAAAGCTATGGCAGGTACTTCAATTTCTTCAGGGACCGATTACTCTGAATGTCTTGGAGAATCTGCCTATGTCTAGTTTCTATGTGTTTCTTGTTCACCTCCCAGGAAATATTGCTCAACTACAAAAAGTGTTTTCTGTTCAAGAGACCTGAAAAGCATTTATTCTGGCCTCTACGGTTTTCACTGGCTCTATGACCATTTTACTTAGAAGGTATAATTTCTGAATACATAGATACATAGTACATAGTACATACAGAGTACATACTTTTCGCAAATTAGAATGGATGGAACATTTAGAATATTATGGAAATCATACTATGGGGGTTCTGGGCACAAGCCAATTGCATAAATATCAAATGTATAAAACATTTGTATCAAATGTGTTTGCTGAAAAGTACTTAAGCCCCCCATACAAGCATAGATTCGTGGATCAAAGCTGATCGCGGATCAAAATTGCCCGTAGATTGAAGCTGCCCATCTTGAGTGACCGCCTCAAATCACGATCGGCCAGAGAACAGAGATGTCCGTTTTTCTCTGGTTGACCACCATCCAAGGTATTCGCCCAGCACATAGCGCACACAAATGGTGCGCTCCAATTCTCTGAATGACTGGTCGCAGAGTGATGACGTCATCATACTGCAATTGGCCAATGGAGTGCCAGAATCTATGCGTGTATTGGGGGCTTTAGAATGTAGCATTTGGGCTCAGGTTCTGTTCTTCAAAATGTCTGCTTTGTTAATGTGTAGATATGGCATATGACAGTTATGAGAAACTACACCTAACCTTTTTGCTGGTAGTGCATATCAACAGTTTAAGGTGAAACACAATTCTTCATATTGTCAATTCACAGGCTGGAGTGGGTCCATACCAGCAGAGGTTTGGGATAAGCATATTCATTGTGAAAAAGTTAAAAATAAGTAAATAAGGGACAGCTGTGGGCAGAATATGATTTTTTTCAGCAAAAGCTGTGTTTTATTTAATGTCTCTAACACTATTTATTACTGAAGTTCTGCTTGAAGGAACATAAAACTGGACATTTTTAACATTGTTGACATATTGATATGTAACAAAAAAAAAAAAACAATTGTTCATAAATAAAAGAGCTTCAACATCTAACACTTATGTCCCTCAAGACAAACAATAAGCTACAAACAAGTAAAGGGATAGAAAAAAAATAAGACATCAAAAAAGCTACTAGAATGTACTACTGTGCCCAAGTGTTATTGCCTTCTCAGATTCACTGCGTAATGATGGAACCTTAAGATAAAACCTGCTCTATATCAGTCTCATGTGTCCTTCCTTGTAATCATAAGGATCGCCTGCAAAGGGATAAGTTGGAGGTTGGTTATAGGCTCCTCCAAGAAAGATCCAAAGGGTTCCAATGAGCATGACAGGGGTCACAATGAACAGGCACAAACGATCAACTGTCCTAGCAACACGGTACCAGTTATCCTTCTCCTGTAGACAGAGACAAAAAAAGATGAAGGTTCATTAAATATCATTGGATGCATTGCTGACATGTTAAAATTCCAGGGTTTGATGCATGTCTCAAAATATATTAACTGATCTGGTGTCTGTGTGTGACGAATTCAGCGAATATCCGACATTTGAGAATTCGCAATATTTCGCGAATGTGCGCTCAGATATTCGCAATGGCGGATATTCGTCATAGTATGCTTTAACATTGTTAACCAGCATACATTACGCATATTTGTGCACATTGCAAATGGATACACGCAATACGCACAGTGCTCGTACTGGCTAAGATCACAGAATGAAGAAGAAAGCCTGTAAAGCTGGTTAATGAATCTTTGCAAACAGCCGCGCATGATGTAAGGCAATAGAATACAGTCAAGTAACATTCGAATTTCACGAATGTTACTTAATATATTCACGAAATTATGCACATTCAAATATCCCATATGCTGCTCAACACTACTGGTATATATATATATATATATATATATATATATATATACATATATATATACAGGGGCAAGTTCCTAGAACTCATTTGAGCTAAACATCAGAACATCTTGAACGCTACTAGTCACGTCCAGTTGAACCAGTCCAGGCAAATCACACATACCTCATTGTAGTCATTCTTATCTCTCATGTGTTTAACGATGAAGTTTGCCCCGTCAATGGCTGGCTTTATTTCACCATAAAGCTGATCTTGTAGATTGTCTGGGGTTGCTGGATTTATTCCTGTGGTTAAAAAATATATATATTATTTTTAAAATATAGCAAAAAAGTAGCAGAGTGTGGCTTGAAATGTATTATCAGATCTTTTCTTCAGTGAACATGAAACTTGCTAGAATTATATGTTAACACCCTTAAGCCAGCCATAGACGATTAGATCCCAGTTCGTTTGCTGTTGATCAATCACAGTGCGGCGACGTCACCACGCTGCCTGTGGTCGTCAGCAAAATGAACAGGATATAAGATGCGCGCCACTGAGACATCAATTCCAGCTCAATACTTTGTATGGTCACCCTGGTCCCCATACAAAGCATTCGGATCAAACAGTGATTTTCCATTTTGACGGATGCCTGTTCGATCCGTTCCTTGTGCGATTTTGACCTTTTTGGGTCGATCGCTCAAGGTGAGGAGCCATCAATTCCCTAAAGATCGATCTGCGGGAACGTGTATGCAGATCAATCTTTGGGGAATCGAAGGGGGATCTAAGCGTCTATGGCCAGCTTTACAATGCAATGTTTATATGTTTATGACAGGAAGTATAAGTGTATTTTAGAAATTTTAAATCAAATTTACTTGTAGCTGAAAGATATGGTTAGAGTTCAGGGTAAAGTTTACAATAATTTAATACAGAAATTGACCTTAACCAAGGAGCATTTCTAAAGCTGGCTATAGACGTCTCGATTCATGGCCAGCTTGTAGCACCCATTACAGAGTGATGACGTCACCACGCTGTGAGGAGTCGGCTACAGAACTGACAGAAATCCTCTGTGCCCCACTAACACAGGGATTCCCGGCAGATTGTAGCCAATTAACTTGGAGGGGAAGAGACTCCCCATCCACAGTAACTGCCCACAACAGGATCAGCCACAAAAAGAACCAGCAGGACGGATCGCACGGCGACCTGCCGGCTTTTTCAGTCGAAACCTCAAGGTGGGAACCTCTGTAGTTGCGGGTGTCCGACCATTATATGTTCGGCTGGAGTGCGCACGCTGGTCGATTGCCTGCCACTGTGGCCGGAAAACGGCACATCTATGCCCGGCTTAAGATAAAAATTTCAGGGACAAATCACAAAACCCCGGGACTGCTTGTGAAAATGACCAACAGACCATAAACATATTTCCTTACGTGCGGGTGTAGCCCTACTAGTGAGTCCATGACGCTCGGATTGTTTCTCAAACATGAGTTCACTTCGTGATTTCACACTGAAGTATTCCTCCGCCTTTGCAATGTACCCTACTGAACTGCTGCGCCGTTGTAGGACCCCAATCCATGGCTCGGGCTCAGGTTCCGCTGGCTGTGACATGTGCAGTATGCGAGGCAGTCTGTTCAGAAAAAGCTAAAAGACAAAATTTAAGATAATAGAATTTTTTTATTTTATAGGAACTTATTTTGAAAACAGACTAAAGCTAGGCATACACGGTTTGATTTTAGCACGATTGATCTTCGATTCGATTTTAGATCTCAATCCTTTTTTTCGATCAATGTTTTGATTGTTAACAAACATTTATAATTAGTCGAACCATGTGTGCAGTATGCAATTTAAGTTCGAACCATGTGTGGATTACACGATGTAAACTTTGATCATTTTAGGTCGTCTGAACTGTGTATGCCAGCTTAAGGAGCAATTCATACACATGCACTGCTGCAATGTATTTGTATGCCAACTTTCTCAGTTCAGACTGAATGGGCTGAGGTTCTCAATGATCCATAAATTGGGTCTAAAATAAAATAAAGAACACACCACACTACATTGCAATATAGTGTATTTCCCATGGCACAGCGCAGTACATGGGCTCTTTACGTTGCTGCAATGTATATACACTCGTATAGAAGACGCAAGCGCACTGAAAGCATTTTTTGCCAGTAACTGTCGCAGTTAGCGGCCATGGTAGTGTTACTGCTAGCTTGGCCTTTGCAGCCTAGAAATCCCGCTGCAGTGTGAAATGGCCCTAACACATGAAAATGCACATGTGCCTAGATCTGCCTTCATATTATACAACATTTCACTCATACAATTTAACTGCAGGTTACTTGTGTGTTACATTTACTATATAAGGACTTAAATTCTGGTCATACCTCTTTCATCCGATCTGACATGATGTGTGTGCTGGGAGATCTGAAATGCATGTTCAATACCACAACACAACTTACAACCACAATCGTCACCAGAATCATGATGAATGTCAGATACCTAGAGAAAAAAACGCATAATTAGACTGCTTGAGGAAACATATTTAACTAAATATAAAAACTGTAAGTTTGTAAGATATAGTATAACATTTTAAATGAATAGACATTGTATAGTGGAAGAATGTAAAAGTACCAATGTATCTACATAAATTATTCTAAATCCATAGGGCTCACAGTTTCTACCAATCTGTAGAGAGGCTTGCATGTGATTTTGGAATAGGGAATTCATCCAGAAGGGCATTTGTGATCATGTACAAGAAGCAATCTCAGTTCTAGTTCAAAGCAACAGTTTTTGGATGGAGTGGGATCAAGGAGTTTTGCAGTTCAATCAAGATCTTTCACACTTCAACTCACCCAAGCATGTCTTAAAGCAGACCTACCACCATAAATTCATGTTTTTATCAATGGCACTAGACGTGCTAATAATAGGGAGGAAAACAAAATGTACCGGTAAGGAGTTATTTAACATGATCCCTCACAGACCCTCCTCTCTCCCTGAGAGCCGCGGTGCCTCCCAGAACTCACCGCAAAGATAGTCAGGTAAATCTCTAATCTCTGCTCTAAACCGAATTACACAAATTTTCCCATAGAAAACCATTACAAATCCGCCCCATAGCCACTCACAATATTGCACCCCATATTAACCCCTGGAAACCTGAAAAATTAACATGGAATCCAGGGAACATCAGGTAAGTATATATATTTTTTGTGGAGTGCTATGCCACCATCATACCAGCTCAGAGGTAAGTTAAACTTTCATTTTGCGTATATTCGCACATGTTAAAGTCACCCAGCAAAGGGTCTTCTCTAAACTAAGCCAATAGACAGTTGAGTACTTTTAGATTTTACATGATCTACCAATTCAATACTGAGTTTCTGTTGTTCTTTAATATTCTCACTTTGCAATCATTTAGTTTATGTTTGAATATCTATCACAGACCAAGCTAACAACCGCATAAGATGATTGATGGGAACAAGCCCTTAGAGTGGACCTACCACCTGGGTATCTGCTTTCTATTATTGGCATCGGAGATCCGAGGTTAAAGAAAGAAAAACTGTCAAAATCCCTCAGAATGCCCTCCTGTGACGTGCAGCTAGCTCTGGCCAGCTCAGGAAGCTAGTGGTTTTAGGGAGAGTCACTTCTGAGGTCTGCCTCCCAATAATCCCTGTGTGCCCGGCAGCCAGCCAGATCCGAAAAAGTGGAAAACATTTAAGACAGCTGTCAACCTCTTTTTTTAAGTTATACCTCTTATATACAAAAATAAATTGTACAATATTTTGTGTGTTGGTTTTTGTGCATGAGACTAGATTGAAATAATCTTACAACCTGATAAGGACCAGATGATTTTTCAATGAATTATATTCATAATATGTAAAGAGTGAGTACTTTCTTTTTCCCATGACTGTAGGTCATGCAAAAACTTACTTGCTGATGAGCGGGATAGCCAAGGAGGTCTCTGGGAGGCGCTGTGAGATTAGAAGTAAGAAGACAGACTGAGCCAACAGGACAGATATGGCCAGGGTCATCTTTTCACCACCTGCCGAATAAATGATGTTATGTACAGACAACTTTATCACTTCTTATTAAGAAGATGGTATCTTACTGAAAAAAACATTTTGCTTATCATAGTGAAAATAAAAGACATATATCTTCTTTTTTTCAGCATATGTATTCTAAATAATATTTAAAGAAGACCATTAGCTTAGTAAAAGTGTTATTCCTAGTCACCCCTAGGTCCCCAATGTAGTCTGGAAGATTTACACAGTGGTCTCCATCCCTCAGCTCTACTGAGAATGTATTAAAAAGCTAAAATAAAGGTAGGGTACCTCATGTGTACTCTCATGACATGAATCCTTGACATAATGGTGTTTTTAACTTATAGGCACCATTCTAAAGCTGGCCATGCACAAGTCGATTTTTCTTTTTGACCAACTTAAAAAATGATTGTTTTAAGTAGACTTTTAAAATCGATTCCTTTTTAGGTGAATTGATTGACAAAAAGTGATCCAAATCAAACAAAAAAGCAATCAAGCAGTGATTGGACATGTTAGTAAATTTGAGTAGATCGTTAAAATATTTGGTGGGTTATCTCTGTATTTCTATCGATTTGTATCTAATTAACACAGAACTCAGGATCGGTTGTAATTTATGTTTCTCCAAACTACTCTTCAAATTATTGTTTTTTAAGTCAATCAAATGGATAATCGAGCTGCGTATGCCCAGCTTAAGTCTCTCTTATAACAATATACACTTGTCTCCCCCCTCGCACCTCCAAAAATAGATCAGAGACATTATGGTTGTTTTTTTTTAAAATCATTATTAAGGAGGTACTACTCACTGTCAGCTGGAAGGTAAAAAACAAGGTTGGCCATCAGCGCGATGAGAACACAAGGAGTCAGAATATTAATAATGTAGAAGAGGGGTTTCCTTTTAATAATGAGGTAGAATGTAATGTCTTGATACTTGGTGCTCTCGGGGGAAACACTCCTGTCAATGTTCTTTTTGGCCGGAATGTGGACAATCTCCCACTCTCCATTTTCTGGAAAACACAGCACAAAAGTTAGAACAACCCCCAGTCAATTACTGTATATGGAACGCAGAAGTGCATAGTGTAATTTCTGAAATGTAGTGTAATTCCAAATACTGGAACACTCTGACACATCACCCAACACCATTAGGTAAGTATAATGTCCCCTCCCTCCTTATTTTCCACCCCACTTGTGTAAAAAAAATGCTCGTATGAAGTTAGCCCCCCCTAAGTTAGTGTGGAGGGGGCATTACTTTCCCTCCTAACTTCCTTGCTTGCTGGAATCATAGTATGTTGTTAGCAGCAGCAGTGAAGGTGGTGACCCCTGTGAAATGGTCGTTCGATCCCTGAGGGGGGCCCCGACCGACAGGTTAGGAAACACTGCTCTAATGCAAGGGAATAGAGAGCATGACCCCCCCCCCCCTACTATTTAAATAGCAACTCTTTTCCCTTTAATAGGAAGAACTAGGGCAGCTCTGAGAGCTGCATGGAATGTTGATTTTTAGAGTAGGGTATCACCTAATTTTATCCCCAGTGGTGCCATGTAGGTGGGTGTCCCCTCTCTGGTGAGCTTTAGGGATTCCATTATGTTCTGCAATTTTCCACATACCTCTACTGTGCAAAATATTAAAATTAAAATCACACATTTTTCAGAATAATGCAATAAATAAACCAATAAACCAACAAGCAAATCCCATTGAATCTTAGACCTGTTCATGACAGAAATTCAGCCTAAGCTTAAACTGAATTAAAATAATATTACAATCTCTGTCCAGTTCTGGACTATAAAACATAATGCCTCTTTCACAGACGGCCTTCCCTGATCTATATGCCGGCCGGCTCCCCGTCCCCGTGCTCTCCCCCCCCCCCTGCTCTGACAGGCTGGAGAGTGGCTCTATATATCTTATATATAATATGTTATTATCTCCTCTGCTGCCAGCTCCAGCAATGTCTCCTACACTTCCTCCACAATCACCTCACAGATAACACTTCCATGTCTGGGAAGGTTCTCATTCATCCAGATCATGGTATATGGAGGATGAGGACGGGGGGGGGCGCACTTGGCCAGCTCAGCCTCTATTGTTGGTGGACCTTGTCCCGGCCCTGGTCTTACCTGTAAATGCAGCTCGATCTATGACAATCCATTCCACTGGGTAATTTCGCTTTGTTTCATCGTCTATTTCTTCCTTCAGCTTAAGATTTATTTCTTTAGCATTGTAGGTTAATGAGCTACAACAAAATATACATATAAAAGATATGCAAAGAAAATCTGCAAATAATGATAGAGAACACATAACAATCATGAAAGTACCAAACTACGCAGTGATTGATGTGCCTACACTCAGCTTGCCTAGGAGCATGCCTAGGAATTCACTGTTATTTTTACTATTCTAGAAAGGAACAAGTTATTTTTACTTACTTTCAGTTTGTCTACTAACCTAAAAGAAAATCAAAACGCTTAAAGCCGGCCATAGACGTTTTGATCGCATTACTTTGGATGGGTACCGGCATAGTATATGCCAGCACACAAAGGGTGCACAGCCGATTCTCATAACGACCGGCCTGACGTCATTACGCGTGGTCAATCTGCTACAAAATCGTCTGTGCCCAACACTGTATATAGCTGGCTTTAGTTTTAGATAGACCTGCTCAACAGGGCTGCTGAAAAAGCTTAAGGATTCTAAGCATAGGTATTACAATTATACTGTTTCAAATGTGGTCATGCATGATGATGTGGTCACATCAAGAGATAAAAAAACAAGTGTTTCTATCTCAATTTCACTCCTTATGGGGGTATACACGTATACATATTTTTTGTGACATTAATGTATTTTTATATTGCATAGTGTAAATCAGTCCTTCCTTTTTCCATCAGTTTCAACACGAATTTAAAAAAACACCTTGTCTGGATTTGCAATCTGCCAAGTTCTAATCTAATAAGGGGAAATTTACAGGGAATGACATAGCGGAATGTAACTTCCTGTATCTGAAATGCAAGACAGAGTGACACTTGTGCCTTTCATATACTAAAAGTGACAGTCCATGACCTCACTTCTGGCATTGGTAAGTGTAAAGGCCCCTTACTCCTATTTGTTGGCTAGCTCATTTAGGAGGGGTTGAAAAGTTTGGAGGGAGAGTAACCCCCCCCCCCCCCCCCCCCCCCCCCCCCCCCCCCCCCTAAATTGGGCCGATTTAAAATTCTGGAAAATATCCAGTAATAATTGAAAACAGTATTTGGCTTGGAAAGACACATAAAAAACATGACTCTCCCGGTCATAAGGGTAAATTTGAAAGGTATGATTTGTAAATATCTCCTGACTAAGGGTGCCCATACACCTTTAAGCTGGCCATACACCTTCAGATTTCTCTGTCAGATTTCCTTCAGATCAGATCAGATCTACCAACAACCATGTAGTATAGTGTCCTCCCTGATAGAATACATAGTGATTGGAAGGTGTAGAAAGGTCCTCATATTACATGGTTTTGGTAAAACAAAATCTGATCTGAAGGAAATCTGACAGAGAAATCTGAAGGTGTATGGCCAGCTTTAGATTTCTCTGTCAGATATCCTTTGTTGTCCTTTTGTTTTACCAAAACCATGTAATATGAGGGACATTTAAACCATCAAGTCTACCTGTGTTCAATCGCAGAGGACCCTATACTACATAGTTGTTGATAGATATAAAGGATATCTGACAGAGAGATCTAAAGGTGTATGGACACCTTTAAACCGGACAAAATAGAACAGATAAAATCACCTGAATTTCAGAGAGCAGTTCTGCCAATCAAATGGGAAGTAGTTGACATTGATGGAGCATGACGTCTGGAATATAGCAGGGGGCAGCCAGTACATGTAGCCATCGTTTGATATAAGAACATTGCTATAGTATGCCACTTCAAAGTTGCCATTGTTGCTAAATCGTAAAAAAAATATACTTGTTAGGTATACAAAATATGATATTTATAATTTAGAAATATATAATAAATGTATTACATAAAAAAATTCAGTAACTTAACTGATGTATAACTAGGTTACAATATAAAATACCACACAATAGAAAATACCACACTTGTATTCAATGTAAGTGGCATTAACATTTTTTAAATTATTATTTTCTCAGCATTTCTAACAATGGAATATTATCTGCGAGACATTTATCAAGGCCCTGAGCACATAAATTTTAACCCATGTTGAGCAATGCATGCCTAAAAAGTATGCATTATATCAAATGGGATTGTTCACATGAGAATGCATGTACATAAAGGAGAAAGAAGTGAACCCAGGCCTGTGTGTTTACAAAGCCCTTGATTGAAGGTAGGCCATAGCTACTAAAACTATGGGTCATAATAACAGACCCCATGCCTCATGCCATTGCTTCTGATGGTGGTCCAATACAGCTTGCTTGCCGATGCAATGCACTTGCAGTTTTAGATAATGTTTACATTCACTGACAAGCCACCTGAATCAAGGAAAAGTTTGTTCATTATTGCAGGGTGGAGAAACAATAATTTTACTGTAAAGCTAAACATACACAGCTTGGTTTTATAATAGTTTTTAACACAATCAAGCTCTGTGTGCGTTTATGTCGCTTAATTGTGCTCAAATCTATAAATCAATTGAGCAGCCAAACCTTTCTTCGAGCGGGATTGGTTGAACCAACATGTTGCTAAACCCTTTATATTTTTCTATTAATATTTACCAAAGTATGGGGCAACATTGATTACGCAGCAGTGATGCGCCTCAATATCAAAGAAGCACAAAAAGCGGGTTGATGTCAATGCGCTGCGCTCAACAGCTTCTCTGTTGCACGGTCATTGACCTGTGTATGCCCAGCATCAGTGTAAGTGCATGCTAAGCACACGCCCCTTCAACTTGACTAAAAGCAGATAAGAATAAATGTTGTTTTTTAACTACCGGTACATCTACCTGTGATTAAGTAGCAGACCTGAAATCCAATCAAAGGGATGCAAAGGAGAATAGCAACAGAATATCAGCATAGCCCCCTAAACATTAAAAAGAATGCATATCGTAAAAGAGAAAGTTTGGAGTTCAATAAAGATATTTATTATATTGTCAGTTGTAGTTTTAATACTTTAATATAGTACAAAGGTGCAATTTGCGTAAATCTAGTATCTGAATTTTGTATAGGACTTTACTTCATCAACAACCTCCCTTTTCAATTGAAACACTTCCTTAAGCTAACCATGCTTACTTGTTTTCCAGAATAAGGTTTGGCTGCCACACCATATCAGGAGGAACTCTAAGGGTATGGATATCATTGAATTCTGACATGTTCCATGTTAGTCTTGTGTCGTACCATACCTGGAGGGAGAGCCAATTCAATACAACACACAACATAGCATATAGGACAATCATACAATAATGACTTTACCACTGTAACACGCTGCAATCACTTAATCACTTAATAATTCAGTTGTATACATCATTTTAGTAATGTATTGTGCATCAGATGTGGAATTGTATTTAACAACAAGGGCCATTACAGCCGTGTGCATATGTGCCTCCCACTTCTTAAAGGACCAAACGTAATGGGTTAGAATAATAATCATTAATCAAACCTTGCCTTTTTAATGCTTGGTTGCAAATCATTTGCAGTCAATTACAGCCTGAAGTCTGAAATGCATAGACATCACCTAATGCTGGGTTTCATCCCTGGTGATGCTCTTCCAGGTCTCTACTGCAACTGTCTTCCTGCTTGTTCTTGGGGCATTTTCCCTTCAGCTTTGTCTTCAGCAAGTGAAATGCATGCTCTATCGGATTCAGGTCAGGTGATTGACTTGGTAACTGCATAACATTCCCCTCCTTTAAAAACTCTTTGGTTACTTTGCGGTATGCTTTGGGTCATTGTCCATCTGCACTGTGAAGCGCTGTCCAATGAGTTCTGAAGAATTTGGCTGAATATGAACAGATAATATTGCCCTTAACACTTCAGAATTCATCCTGCTGCTTTTGTCAGCAGTCCCATCATCAATAAATAAAAGAGAACCAGTTCCATTGGTAGCCATACATACCAATGCGGTGAGGTGGTATGCTAAGGATCGTGAGCAGTTTTCCATCTCCATACTTTTCTCTCCTATCACTCTGGTACAAGTTGATCATGGTCTCATCTACCCATAGGATGTTGTTCCAGAACTGTGAAGGCTTTTTTAGATGTCTTTTAGCAAATTCTAATCTGGCCTTCCTGTTTTTGAGGCTCACCAATGGTTTACATCTTGTGATGAACCCTCTGTATCGACTCCTCCTAGAGAGTGTTCTTGATCTGGCTAACTGTTGTAAAGGGTGTTTTTATCGCCAGTCATTCACCACAGTTTTTCGTGATCCTTCAGATCTTTTGGTGTTGCTGAGCTCACCAGTGCATTTCAGTTCGTTGTTTTGGCCATGCCTAATGATTTTGCTATCTCTCTGATGTGTTTGTTTCATTACAAATCCATTGTGATGGTGTATAGAGAAAAACATTTTATAATTGTGTCGATGTCCCAATATTTATGACCTGACTGTATACTGAATAAGCCTAAAGCTGGGCATAGACGTTTAGATTTCCCAGTGATCGATCTTTAAAACGATTGTGCATGCGATTCCGGAATCGATTCCAATTACAGAATCGATCGCACACTGCGCCATATGGCGTCTTCGTGCAATCTCCAGCTCGCAGCTGTTCTAATCGGAAATTATGTAATGTGGGTTGGATGCCAACAGGTCGATCGATAGGAATGATCGCATGTCTCTATTAATGTTCTGCGACTTAATTTTACAGACAGGTCCGATTCCTGCTTGATCGATTTTACATATGATTATGGGCAAATTGATCGATCACTTTGCATACATCAACTTGTGATCGATCTGGCGATCGATTCCGGTGATTGATCTCACAGAAATCGTACAGAAAATCGAGACGTCTATGCCCAGCTTAATAAATATAATGTATAACTTACTTGCTCAACCCAAACATTTGTGGTAAGTGTTTCATCTGCCTCTTTCTGCAATAAAATATATCACAATTACTAATATGCAGGGATACCATCACCAAAAATACATTTACTGTCATGCTTCATGCATTTTAATATTTGTTTATCTATTTGTAAAACAAGAGTAGAGCTCCAGCTAACCAGGCTCCACTACCTCAGGGGGAGATGAGTTGGATGGTATCAGAGTATGTAAGATTTCAGTATGTACAGGGAAGAATTACCAGGCCACTTTGACAACTTGATGCTATGCAGTCTATAAGGCCATCTTCTGATCATACAGATGGCATTGGCTTTGTATGATCAGACTTCATTTGCACCAAACGTCACCTCTACATACCCCAGGTATATCCATATCCTTCAGGCAGCTATTCTTTTCTACACAATGCTCTTGAAAAGATGGCTGTCCATGAAGGTTAATAAAGAACTGGCATTATGTCTTCTAATTAATATTTGGGAACATACTTCTACTTTCACGTCACTGAATAAACATACTTGAATTTTACACTTAGTCCACAGGGGGTCCCTGTCTCACTGTGTATTGTGTTTTCTTATCTGATTGCCTAGGAGAACACAGCACAACAGTTACTATTCTGTTCCTCCAAACAGTAGCTAAATACCAATCTATCCTTTCCTAGACTACAGAACAGAGGTATAGTCCCCCATCTCACACTCTACCACATCTTTATCTCCTACCAACTATTTTATCCTAACAACTTTTAAGCTGGCCAAACACCTTTAGATCTCTCTGTCAGATACCCTTTAGATCTACCAACAACTATGTAGTATAGGGTCCTCTGCGATTGAACACAGGTAGACTTGATTGTTTAGAGAGTCCCTCATATTACATGGTTTTGGTAAAACAAGAGGAGATGGAAAGGAAATCTGACAGAGAAATCTAAAGGTGTATAGCAGGGAACACACGGCTCGATATTGGAGCCATTCGAGGTTCCCTGCAGCAGCATGATGATGCCATCCTGTGGTCTCCATGAAAAGCAACGGACATCGACTGTGATTTACGGTCATTTTCGATATCCCTGTTTTCAAGTGTGATGGTGATGGTTGGTCCCGCTCAAAAACAGGGATGGCCGCATATGATATGGGCAAGAGAGATGGCCGTGAGTGCGCATGCTGCTCGAAGCGGCTATCTATCATATCCCACATCTACACGTGTGTACCCCACGTGGGGACCCTTAAGCAGGGTACAGACGGCTCGATATTCAAGCCATCCGATGTACCCTGCAGCAGCGTGATGACGTCAATACGTTGCTGTCAGATACCGGAGGAGCCGGGGAGAGCAGAGCTGTCTCTCCCCAGCTCCTCTGATATCTGACAGCAGCATGAGATACCGGCTGGCTGGGCAGAGACGGCTCTGCTCTCTCCCTGGCTCAGCCGAAGCATTGCCTGGAGACCAGCGGTCTCTGTGCAAAGCATCGGACATCGGCCGTATTTACGGTCATGTCCGATATGGCTGTTTTCGAGTGGGATTGATTTGTCCCGCTCGAAAACAGCAATGGGGGCATATTATATGGGCCAGATAGATAGCCGTGAGCGTACATGGCTCTGGAAACGGCCATCGTTTTGGCCCATATCTTAGCATCTGTACCCTGCTTTGAGCCTGGCATACACACACCGATTAGCGGCCGATTTTGCCGCTGACCGATGGGCGTGCGTGCTCGCGCCGTATGTCGGTGGCAAAATCTGCTGCTAATCGGCGTGTGCCCACATGGGGCAACAGCTCCCTGTCGCCCCACAGCTCGGCTCGCCAGAGAACGGACATGTCCGATGTTCTCTGGCTGATGCCATTAACTTCAATGAAGACCGGCGTCTTCATTGAAGATAATGGCCGATTAAAGCAGCCCCAGAATGCAACGTGATGACGTCATCACGTTGCATTCCAGAGCTCATCGGAGCTCGTCTGTCTGCACCCGTCTGTGGGTGTATGGCAGGCATTACTCTGCTGCACCAATCTTTCTCTCTGCATGCATCTCTGCATGGTTGTTGTTCAATAATAAAATTATTCCTCAAAAATACCACTTGCCTAATAATTCTGCACTCCCTGTATATTGACATGGCATTGGGACAGGTAAAAATCCATTGGTTTTTCTATGTTTAAGGGCCCCCATACACCTTTAGATTTCTCTGTCAGATTTCCTTTAGATCGCTTATTGAAAACACATCAACAACACAGTCCAAGCTAAACAAGCAAATATGAGAGTTTAATGATGGATCTCCTGGAGGGTAAAGGTGGGTTTACACGTCAAGATTTTTGTTTCGTTCAACTTCAGATTCAATTTTTTTTTTGATTTTTTTATCGGATTTCGTTCGTCCATTTATCGAAGGTAATTCGATTATTTTTGATTTTTGTACAACCGACGCAAATATCTAATGAAAATAATCGTTGGAAACACGAATGAAAAATCTTTCAGATTTTTTTTTCTTAGGAAGTGATAGGAAAAAATATCGAGTGAAATAAGGACGTTCGTTTTTTACACGAAAAATAAACGACAGATGAAAGTTTACCAACATGTCCGATCATCTTGTGGACGATTTTTTGTCAGATATCTGAAAAAAAAATCCATCGAAGCAAATGGCCGTTTCAGATTTTTGTACAACGAACCAAAAAATCGTTCATCGTCCATCTGTCGGCCGAAAAAATCTTGACGCGTAAACCCACCTTTAGCCACCCTGGAACTTATTAAGAACAAGGAAAGGGAACACAATCTACTACACTAGAGAGCACTAGATTGTGTGCTCTATACTCTATTGTTATATTCTTGCTAGCACCCCTTTCTTGCTGAAAACTCAATTCCTTCTGTAGTTACAGCAAACTGAAAGTAGTTCCAAAATTCACATTCTACAGATGTCTTAATGATCAGCCTCTTTTATTGATACAAAGCATTTACAAAGGCGAAATACTTATTCTGGTAGCAGCATAAACATTGCTCAATTAAAATAACAATAAAAAATTCTTTCTCATATATTCAATCATACAATGAACATATAAGATGTGTTAACCATGTCCTATCTGCCATAAGCCATTTCCAATGAAGTCCCAAAATGAATTCATTGAAATTTTCACTGCTCCTACTCTTTTATTTTTAGTTGCAATGGTGCGATAGATACCAAGCTCTTAAAGCCATGTCACTGACTGCTTAGCTATGACAGCAAAGTCTTGCAGCTGATCAATATTTAGTCTGAATAGAAGAGTTTTCAGTATCAGGTTATCTTGTTATAGATTGACATACCAGTGAGATGAGATTGGAAAGGGTCAATGCCAAAAATACATCTACAGTATCATCTTGATGGTCCACAGGTCGCAGATCCTTCCTGTAACCCTTTTCTTCAAACAAATATTTTATTAGCTGTTCCTCTTCACTTAGAGCTGAAGAACCTAAGAGAAGCAAAGACAGACAATAAAGGAAAGGCTAAAGACCCCCACACACGTATTAAGGGAGGGCCGACAGACGAGCAACAGAGTGCAGAATGATGATGTCATCGGCATGTGCCAGCCCTTATTTTGGCATTGGGCAGAGTTTGCATGTCTGTTCTCTGGCCAACCGAGCCCTGTCACCACATGTGGGCACCCACAAAACGCGGCTGATTTTATCGCCGACCAACAGCCACGAGCGTGCACGCACATTGGTCGTCGGTAACATGGGCCGCGGCTCTCTATGTGTATGGGGGACTTATGTTATAAGATTATATCCAATAAAAAGGTTATATTCAATGTTGGTTGGGGTAAGTTGAGAGTAGGGCTATGGAGTCATAGACAAGTGGACACATTTGATGATGTCACAAGAGTCCAACAATTAACAACTTTTCAAAGTTCTCTGTGACATCAACAGTCAACATGTTTATAAAACAAAACAGAACATAGGCTAATACCTTGAATTTTCTGGTAAAACAGAAAGTGGGTACAGCTCCAACTGCGGCAGCCAAGACGCACCGAATGCGTCAACATTATACACTGTTTCACGAAAGAGCGCATTGTCATTAGAATAATAAATATAACTGTAAAGCTACTCAATGTGTTCTAGACTTGACGACTCACTGCAGGGCTAGTATAACCTGTGTTAGCTCTGGGATGCCGTTTCAGTTGGTCATGTAAAACGATAGTACTTTTATTGGACTTCAACATGGACTTGCGGATTGTGCATGTGCTTGTGCAGTTTGCCAGGTCTATAATGAAGTATTTCCATACTTGTGATGTGTGACTGACACCTACTGCCCCTGCTGCCATGTCTCTCGTCTTATGTTTAAATTCCCATCATTTTAATGAAGTGACTATAATCACTGATTAAATCAAGGAATGTGTGTCACATAACCCAGAGACTATATTGTGTATACAAGTGCATACAGAGAGAAGAAAAAACGCAACACAAAGTTGTTTACTTCTCTCAGGAGTCATTGACCTGTGCTGTCATCGACTAGTCACCAAGTAGTCGACTTTTCCGTTAATGCCCTACATAAGAGCGAAAACGTCACTTGTAGCATTAACTGCAGTTCTCATGTAAAACTGCAAACTGAAGGCAATTTTAGCCCAGGTTCACATCTATACTTTGCGCGCACAATGCATAGTGCAATACCCTGCGATACCACTACAGTCTAATGAATGGGCTTTTTTACTGCAATGCAGCAGGTGAAAATACAAGCCTGGACCATTTCATTCATTGTGCATCATTATAATGTGTTACTGAAAAGACCTATAACTTTTTTTTAAGTTATTTAGTGTTAATAGAGGCTTCTTTGGCTTTAGTTCTGTGTTCACTGTTAATCTGTTAATACAGGCTTGTGTTAATAAAGCTCAAAAAAAAAAAGGATGGGCTCTGGGATGAGCTGCCTGATCCACTCCGGTTGTTTGCACTATCAACCACGTGGGCATCCCTGGCCTACACTACTGTTTTAAAGTTCTGTGCTACAACCTGTGCTAACAGAGTATAATTCAGCCTTAAATAACAAGAACAATATATTTATTTTTTCCCAGGCATGTTTTGTGTTCTGTGTTGTGCTCATTCACCAATGGTTTAAAGCAGTGGTGGGCAACTGAGTTGATATGGAGGGCAACAAGTGCGGCCCTCGGCATCACTAAAGGGCCGCACATAACATTGATCCAGACTCTCCCCCCGTCGACATATCTCAGCAGGCTGTCAAAACCCAACAGCACCCACCCCCCTCTCCTGCCTCTGGGTGCAGCGCTTATATGTAGACCTGGTTTCCCCAATCAACATTGACAATTTTACTGATGAAGGACAGCCAACGTTGATTGGGAATGCATTAGGTTTTGGGGGCCGCATTTGGAGGACCAATGGGGGCCGCCGAACAACACCCAAAGGGCCGCATGAGGCCCCCGGGCCACAGGTTGGGCACCTAGGGTTTAAAGCATAAGTTGTTAAGAAAGATAATCTGTAACAGAACTGTTAGATTTCTGTCTAGGAGACATTTTTTTTAAATCATTTTATAAACAACAAAAAACTGAAGCTGGCCATAGACATATTGCGTTCTCGATAAATCTCCAATCCCTCGCCGCCATCGATCATAAGGACAGTGGACAATGATTGAACGTTCTCCACCTTTTAGATCAGAAATGATGTAATGTGTGTTGGACACCAAGTGATCAACGTAATTTTACAGTCAGGTCCGATAGTTGAGCGATCGATTCTAGTGGTTTTTGATCAATCACACACTTGCATGCTCGATCGATCGCAGCATACGATCACCATGGCCGATCGCACAAGAAAAATCAAGACATCTATGGCCAGCTTAAGGCTTAGGCTCCACCTGCCCATTGACAGCAATGAGGCTATGACAGGGCTGTCTACACAGCCCGTCAGAGCCTCTGATCCATTGGTCCCTGCCTCCATCATGCAGTGGGGGCTTGACGGATGACGCCTCTTAAAAGACTGATTTTATGGTGTCAACTATGAGAAATCATTTTTTTGCCTTCTGCTTCTACACATATAAGAAGGTCTTATGTAGTAATTTTACCAATGGCTCAGAATATATCAGTACTTTAGCACGTATGATCTGGGCAGGTTCACTTTATTGTAGTGACAGATATACAGGTATAGATATATTGCTGCCATACTTCTCAGAGCTACTGGTTTTCTGTCTGTCTTTGCCATTGATACATAATTCTATTTAGTTATTTACCTGGAGCCAACATATTCACAGTAACTGATGCCTGTTCTACATCAAAGTTTTGACAGTGCAAGTTTTTATATTATATTACTATACTAGGAGTGCAAATGAATTTCAAGTGTGTTCATGAATTCATTTCTTTTACACTCATTAGTTGTCACCAGTTTAGTGTTCCTAAGCCATGAGGCAACATAGTGGGTCAGGTTTCTGGATCATGGAGCACTATCTGCAAGGAGTTTGCATGTTCTCACTGTGTGGGTTTCCTTCCTGGATGTTTCAGTTTCCACCCACCCTCCAAAGATATATCAATAGGTTCATTGGTTTCCCAAGAATAATTGTCCTTTGACTATATTATTTTATGACTTAGACTGTAACTTACGACTAAAGCCCCCCATACACCTTACAATCTTATCATACAATTTCTGTACAATCAAATTTTGTCCTACCAAAACCATGTAATATGAGGACCTTTCTAATCCTTTCAATCACTATGTATTCTATCAGGGAGACCACTATACTACACAGTTGTTTGTAGATCTAATGGAGATTGTATGGATCGATCTTAAGGTGTAGGGGGGGCTTTAAGCCCCCATACACCACATACAATTACCATGCAATTTCTGTACAATCAACTTTTCTTCTACCAAAACCATGTAATATGAGGACCTTTCTACACCTTCCAATCACTATGTATTCTATCAGGGAGGTCACTATACTACATAGTTGTTGGTAGATCTGATGGAAATTGTATGGAGGAATCTGAAGGTGTATGAGGGGCTTAAGGCTGTGTTAATTAAATATTTATCATTACCATAGGGATGTTAGGTTGTGACCCTCTTTGAGAGACTGTTAGTAATACAAAGTTGTCCTGGGTGATCCATCAATATACAAGTCAATTTCATCATGTCAGTATGCAGTATACAAATGACCTACCAAGAGCAGTAAGAGGACTGAATAGAAGAAAACATAAAGACATTTTTGGTTTAAAAACAGTAATCGTGTGAAACCCAAGTATGCCACTGGTTAAACTACCAACTGACCTACTGAGATCACTTAGTAGCCAGCTGTCCCCTGTATACCAAATTATCTGAACATGAAGAAATAACATACTATATAGACAAACATAAAGAAATAACATACTATAACATAACTATATAACATACTATATGACAAAATCCTCTGGCAGAAAATCTGGTTGATCATCTTGGCTCAAGTTATCACTATTATGGATGGTACACAAAACATTCATGCCAATCCGGCCATAACTTTACAATTTATCTATCACTATAAGCACCTTTAATTTAAATATTCTAAGGATGATAAAGAAGGAATCAAAGAACAAAAGAGTTGGATATATGTGCCAGAAACACAATACAGTGGAAGTTATAGATTTACCGTGGCAGATAAAAGACAACATTGTAGAATAAACAGATGTCCATCACCCTACAATGAGCTAAGCAGACAGAAAAACAGTCATATCTTACCTGTAGAGTAAAAGACAAAGCTCAAAGTAACAAACCAAATCCATTCCATAGTCTACAATTCCTTTGCTGTTCCCCACTCAGTATACAGAAAGCATAGTGTGTCCCTTTTTGCTGCCCTTCCTACACACCAGCAAACTCACATTAAGAACTATGGAAGAGAAATGTGAGCCAGCAATGCAGACAGACAGAGACAGGTGCCATACACTAGGAAATATATAACGTGCCAGGAATGCATCCAACTCATCAAACAACCGCAGAGGCATGGGTAACAAGGACAAAATACTCATTGTAGGGTGAACATATGACTGACTCATCCAAATGTGGGGCCTATTTACAAAGCAGTGTAAACAAGTTGTGCATGCAAGGCCATGCATGTGACAAAAATATTGCAGTAAATGATTGAATAAACATTTTCAGTGGAAAATCAACAAATGCAAACATAGGACTTGTAGTAGGGGTATCTGTAGTAATAGAAGCCAAGTAGAACACTAATATTTTAGAATAAATTTGCCTTAAATATCAAAATTATATTAGCAAATATACATATATATAATTTTTATAACAAATGTTTTTACAATTATTAGCTAACTAATACTTTAATTTTAATTTAGTTTGGGGTATTTAAGTGAGTAAAATAATCCACAGTCCATCTAAAATCTGACCTTTATGGAATAATTAAAGCAGATCAACCCTAAGTAGATTTAAATATTTTTACACATATCAACATGTTGAAAATTTCATTTGTGGTCATATAATAATAATTTTCTGATATGAAAGTTGTCACCCCCTTACAATTTGAGCTTGGACAATGACCTTAATGCTGAGATCACCAGAAGCATTAAATGAGGATCTGAAGATTATGTTCTATTTCAACAAAAAATGCTTATTTTATCATTAGGTGTAGGTAGGTTACTACATCTAGGCTAAGTATATTTGTAGAGTAATGGAAACCCCACTAAAGGGTTAATAATGTATTTCTATGTTGTTTGCTGATCCTGCCTGGGGGATGTGTCTCTAGCTGGGGAAGTGATATAAATTGTAGCTTCTTTAGCTGCTCCCTCTCTCTCCTGGCTGGAAGCCTAGCTGACAAGACTGTTTTGCAGCGTTCTCCTTCCTTCCAGAGGCCCTGATGGGAAAGGCCTTAGGCCTAGGGCAACAGGAACTCTTCACCTGGATGAAGTAGGTGTTTGATTGTTCCCCTCAGGGTAGGGTAGTGCCCCACTGGCCCCCTTAGCAGCTGTAGCCCTGATTGCATCCTCATAGACTCCTCAGGCACAGAGACACCTCTCCAGGGACAGACAGCACATGTATCCCCAGTTTGGAACTGTATTTTCCTAAGATGCTACCCCACCTCTGGGACCAGAGGTGGTGAAACTCTGTATATTGAATTTTGCCCTCAGTAAAGTAGACCCCAGTTGACTTGCAACCAGTGTGTGGACATTCCTTTATTATTTGTGTCAAGGGACTGTGTCGCAGATATACTCTCTGCAAACGGAACTGTGTGAGGTAAACCCCGCTGACCCCCTGTCTGGGCCAGGGTGCCTGTCTCCCCACAGTAAGCCGCACCAACATTTCTTCCCATAGCCGCACAAGATGGCCGACCACTAGGAAGAAGAGCAGAACTACGCACCAAACGGTAAGAGACCCAGCTGCACCTGGTGACCTAGGTCACGTATTCCCAAGGGTCCCCAACCAGACAGTCGCTACGCAGTCAGCGCTTCACACCACAACTCTACATATTCATATTTGTTATTAAATAGACCTCACGCATTATCTTGTGTAGATTAGTTAATGATTGGTGCTTTTCATATTCCTGTCCACTAAAGCTATCATGTAGTACAGGGGACCATTGACTTATAAACTTAATTGGTTCCTAAGGGTTGGTTGTAAGTCAAAACTATTTTCCCTAAATTACCACTTACTTTACCTTTTCATAATAAAAGAGGTTGTAAAATATGTGTAACTTACAAGAAACACCAATAAACTGCTGTCTGACTTTCATTTATCCATACTAATAACATCCTTTCTACTTCTTCTAGAACTGTTGAACAAGCTTTACTGAAAGTAGTCACTTCTTGAGCAACGAAAGCTTCCCTTTACAAATCTTTCCTTCGTAGAATTGAAGAGATCATGATTTTTGGCAAACTCTACATTTTAGAAAGATCTGTCACACACAAACCACTCTCAGATTTCTCTCAGACACTATTGTAATTGCCCTCTTATCTATCTTTTTATTTTCCATCCGTCCTACCTTTTTTGAGGCCGTGATGCACTGAAAATGCACTGATTGTCCTCAGCATAATAGCAAATTTCTGGGGTCCTTGCTTACACACCATGTATGCCAATATTTCTGGGCTCAGAGGCAAGTTTCTGAACATCTCTGGGGCCCTTGGGTGTAACCCAGAGGCAATACTATACACTGATTTCAGAACAGAAATCTAGTAGTAAGTCAAAACTTTGGTCGTATGTCCAAATGAAAAATGTGATCATATATGAATGAAAATAAAGGACTCTCTCGAGAACCAAAGCTGCAAAGTAAGTGTGTAAGTTCTAGTAAGGGCTTGAACTCCCAGCCACAAATGGAAAAGTCCGGGTTTTTACACCGTGCTGTGCCTGTCTATGGCTGCTTCATCATGCAGATTATCCCTACTATTGTAATACAGCATTAAGGTGAGCAATGCTGTGGAATCATCTCACTGATTTTCCATATACCATAGATAGAGGAATGGTCAGGACTTCTGGAGTTATGTGACTGGAGAGCTTGGAGACCTGTAAGTCCCAGCATGCCTATGGGCAGTCATTATCAGTGTTATGGCCGTGACAAGTGCTTTCCAATAATAATGGCAAATATGTGTGAAAAAGATACCTTCCCCATGGTATTGTTCATTTGCATTTAAAGATAATGATTCAGACAATGTCAGGCTGAATAGTCGGCCCCTGAAACATTCACTTCACATAACCTGCCCCTCTTGACAAAAAGTTTGGACATCCCTGGTGTATTGCCACCAATAGCTTCAATCTTTCTCTATTACCATTTTTTTACATATTTACAATAGGCAATGACAATACATTTTTCCAAACAGCGGGGAAATGCCATCTCTGGAAAGTTTTCATAGTGACAGTAGTCCTCATGTGATTTTAGGTTATCTTATTTCCCATTATTTTCTGATGTGAAGAAAATGATCTTAAATACAAATAGATCTCCTTCCAGCAGGGACACAATGTTAAATTAAATCAACAAAGTTTGGGCTAGAGATGGAGATGGGTTGAGATAGAACGTTAGATCTCACTTCAAAATGCTGGACTTTTTATGTTAGTTTTTGCTGAAAAGATCCTAAAACCAGCCAATGTCAATCCTCTGATGGTCACGTATTTGCTTTTGGCTGTCGCGGTATACTATTCTTTTTTCCTTTGAAATGAAGGAAACATAGAACTGCTCCCATATTTTCCTACAAAGCAGCTTTTTATTTTCTCATATTGCAGATGCAAATGTTCCTAGCTCATTGTCATCCCCCCGGTGCTGGAGAGAATGACAGGCCCTCATTGTTTCAGCAATTGGGTAGCACCACAGTGGGGGGTTTGTATTTGTGTACAGAGTTAGAGCTCGGGGAAGAATGGTTTTGACGTCACAACCACTTTCATCCACCCTGTCGCTCTCACTCAGACAACAGCTGCATCAATCTGAGAAACCCGACTTTTTGAAAAGTAGTTATTCAGCCCCAGAGAGAGCTACTTCATGACTTTGTGTGATGGGCAGTCATGAGACGGGAGGGAGGGAGAGTGATCAAGCTGTGCCAGTCTACATGTCAACAGAGCGTTGTAGAATTTTCTATTGGACTCTAGTTTTAGTGTAATGTAAATAAAAGGATTTAGAGTTAAAACATAACTAAATGCAAAACTGTTCCAAATGTGAGGGATTAGCTGTAGAGCGGCAAGGTGCGGTACCCCCTGGATGGGTCCACAGCAGGCGAAGGAGGCACAGCAAACAAGATTTGCTGGTGAAAACACATGGGTGGTTTATTTGTGCAAGTCCATATACAATATTTACATCAGAGAAGGTAGTAAAATCCAAAATATAGAAGTCCATAGAAACAGACACATAGAGCCTTTGGTTGCCACACAGGTACAGTCCTGTGTGTGACCCAGTCACACACAGGACTGGTCCCAGGGTGGAGCAGTTTGACTGAGCATGTGAGGAGATTATATAGAGTCAAAACCAACTCTAATGAGGTAATAGGACACAGCTGGTCTTACCCTGCACCAGGCCCAGCAATTCCAGCTCCCTCTGCTGGTCAGATAGAAAAGTACTTGGCATACTGCCGGTATCTGGGACACACATATCTCCCATACTGGATACAACCAGAGGACTTAACAGGCTTCCTGTCACACAATTAAAAAGAGAGAGAGAAGGTTAAATGCCCTTATGTTTATTTTTCCTTTTTTTGGACAGATTCACCCAGATCCTACAATTGAACTCATAACTGATATCTTTGGAGAGGAGGGAAATATTAAAATTTAGCCTATGACACTTCATAAGGTGTCTTAAATGAGATTTTCCTTACAAAGTCTAAAGGAGAGCAAGTAATATAAAATATCAATATCAAACACAGACTGGGTCAAATAAACTGACAACAAGTTTAAGAATTCTCTACTTTATACAATATAAAGAAAAAATTGTCCTAAAATAATATTTAAAGTATGTCGTTTTTTTCCAAGTAAACTTTAAAATTGTAAGTTGGTAAGGCCTCTGTCCTAGTTTCCTTGCTGTGTGCCAAGCAGAAAGATTTGATCTTGTTTGTTGTGTTCATAAAGACAGGACATTTCTAGGTAAAATTTGTAAAGTAAAGCTAGGCATACACGGTTCGATTTACATTCGATCGACCTAAAACAATCAAAGTTTACATTGATTGAATTTAAATCATATACTGCATACATGGTAAGATCCACGAAAATTGTTCGATACCTATCAAAACATGGATCGAAAAGTGATCGGACATGTTGGAACATTTTCCTTGATTTTACAAGGATTGAACTAAAATCATAGCATTTTATTTGTTGGTCGGGTCGATTTAATGAATTTAATGAACATTTATAAATGACTCTTTCCTGTGTTTTTGGATCGAAACTAAAAATCTGCGATTTTGGTCGTATTGGGATCAAACCTTCCATGTGGTACTACTTTGGATTCGATTACGATCAGTGTCCGAGAAAAAAATCATATCTAAAATGGAATCGAAGATCAATCATGCTAAAATTAAACCGTGTATGCCTAGCTTAAAACTGAAAAAGGATAAACCTTTGACTTTTTGAGAGATTTCCCCATATGATTTTAGAGGTTTGAACAATTGCTGACAGGAGGTGTGAGAAAAGCCAACTAATGCCTCAGCTCACTAGACTAGCCTCTGACAATATTAACCTCCCTAGCGGTTGAGACGAACCCTGTTCGTTCGGTGAACAGGGTCCTCTCAACCGCACGGGAAGCCGGCGGCGGGGAGACCCTATGCCTCCCCGGAATGCTGCAGCGATTGTCTACATCGCTGCAGCATTTCCGGGTTGGCGGCACCGCCCCGATCGCGTCACGGTGACGCGGAAGGGGGCGGGGGGGGGGGGGCGCCATAGACCTCCATGTTAATGGAGGAGCGCCGGCTTTCTCTCACACGCAGCTGTTGTCAGTAATGACAACAGCTGCGTGTAGAGCTCCGGCGAGATGCCGGAAACGACAGGCAGTGTACTCTGCACACTGCCTCGATCGCCCGTACAACGGCCCGATATGGGCGGTGCACTCAGGAGGTTAAAATTGATTTTGTCTGGACTGATTCTTTTTTGGCAATTTGATCACGTTTTTCCAACTTAAAACCTGGTAATTACTGTCTAAATACTGTCTTTGAAAAAGAATAAATAGTATATATAAAATATATATCTTAATATTGTTTGTATTGGCCAGAAACATACATTTTTTTTATTTTAGTTTTCCTACAGTATTTTCCGGACTATAAGATGCACCTAACCATAAGATGCACTCAGTTTTTAGAGCAGGAAAACCAGAAAAAAAAATATGTGTTCAAATAAATTGGGGAAAAATCCCCTGCAGAAGGAGCTTCAGCCACAACTGAAAATGGTGTCACTAGAGAGCACACTTCACGGGAGATTGTCATTTTCCTCACACGGGGAAGGGGGGGGCAGAACTGCTGCATATGGCCCCCCTTCTAGGCTGTGTGTGTGAGAAAGCTGCCAGCGTGAGAACAGTTTTCCCACACATATGTCTGCATTGCTTATATCAGCAGGGCTGCTGATATAACCAATATAGTTCAGAAGGGAGATCCCGCTGTGGCTGCATCTTTCATCTGACAGCTCCTCCACCTCCCTGGCTAATCTTCTTGCCGAGTGGCCACGCATGGTCGCACATTCAGACACTATGATGCAGGCATTTCCCACCCCACCCCAATTTTGGGAGTGAAAAGGTGCATCTTATAGTCCAAAAATACAATATTTTCATTATTCATTTGTACAATAACTTTTATAACAAAATGAGCTTAAACACCAATGTAACAGTATCAACCGCCTGCGATGTCCTTCTCCCGTGACCTCCAAGCCAAGCTGGGGTTTCAAGCTTCTGAGCAGCTCTTACAAGAGCTAGTGCTATTATAGCTGTTCCCTACAACATGAGACGAGGCTTCAAGTTGAGGGTAAGATGTAGAACTGCTTTATTGGTAAACTTCTTGGCTTTATAAACATATTCCCCATGCCGGAGGACCTCCCCTGTGGACCTGATGGAGAACTGTGTGTGACAATACACAGACCACTGGGAACACCCCCATCAGGTCTCCCCCACATGGGAGATAATCAGCTCAGACACTCAGTCTATAATACAATCAACAAAGACAGTAACACCCCATTGTTTGTGACGTTGCCTGTACAATCCACACCCTGCCCCACTGTCTGGTAGAGGATTAGGCCGGAGACAGTCTACATCACACATCTCTCCAGATGGACAGAGTGGTTCTGTTACAACCAATAATGTAGATGCATTGTAAATATTTTAGAATTGACTACCAATACTGAGATTTTAATTAAACATCTACACAAGGTGTGTCAGAATTTTTTTTCCAACAAACATTACACCAGCTGTTTTTAACCTCTGGGTTGGTACTTCCTTTGGGGATCAAACAACCATTTCACAGGGGTCACCGCGTTCCCTGAAAGCTGTTGCCCATAAGCGGGGTGGAAAGTTAGGAGGTAGACAAACAAGCCCTCCCTCCTAACTTTCCACCGTGCAGATCATCATCACAAGCAGGGTTGAAAAATAGGAGGGGACACTTACCTGATCATGCTGGAAGTGATGTCACGGAATGTAACTTCCGCATTGGCACTAATGTGCTCCAAATGCAGGAAGTTTCACTTTACCGCGTCACTTCTGGGGTCATGGATCTAAAAAGATTGAGAACCACTGCATTACACAATCTTGTCGCTGGGACAGAACCTTGCACATTCAAAAGATTCAACAATCCAACCGAAATAGCGGTATGTTGAGTAAATAAAACTATAAGAGAATGGACAAGCATTGGCGGAAATCTTTTTTCAAGGAAAGCAAGCTGCACATGTACAGACAGGATAACTGCTTTACAAGAAGCATGCATGAGGCTATCTTTGTCAAATTTGAATTACCATCCTTGAACAGACTCCATCTGTTTTGCTGTCTATTTGACAAGTTCTTATCAGAGTTTTACATCTTCTGCCAGTGGCACTGTAGGCCTTTTTTTTTGCTCAAGTGATAAGCCTTAAAGTCTTCAAACATGGGTTGTGGCCATTGATTGTACAGGTCATTGATTGCGGCCACCCTGTCTTCGAGTGGGATTTATTGAAACCTTGATCACACAGGACACCAACATGTTGGATGGAGGGTCCCCTTCCAAAGCATCGAATAAGAATCTATTGCGCAAAGTGATACACATAGATTCCCATGCAATCTTTAAATGCCTAGCGCAGTTTGGTGGCCATAAGATTAAAGGTGGCAACTACTACAACTACACAGTAGCTCCTGAGCAATCTTGTCAGTGCAGCCTTAGTAATGGTCAGGATGTAACATTGTAAGTCCCTATTATTACTGTCAGAAATAGCAAATTGCACTGTGTGTATGAATTTACACGAAGGTTGCTAAAGCAATCTAAAAGAAATTCCAATTTTACTCATTTTCTTTTGTATTTCTAAGACGAAAATATGCAATATAAAGCATATTTTAAAAATAATACTTTACATTATAACATTTACTTTAAACCTCCCTGGCAGTATTCTCGAGTATAGCTCGGGGTAGATTTCCAATGCACATAGTATTAGCCCACCTCCTCCAGCCATGCCCGCGCTGTTCATCTGTGTTGGCATCAACCAATCTTGTTGCCTCCCTGACGTTAGTGATGATGCCTGGAAAGTGGTGGGTGCCCCTACCATTCTGCTGCATTATAATGCAGGCATTGTCGTCCTCACATCATGCTGGGAATGTGAAGAAGAGGGAATGGGTGGTAAATACAAACAGATAACATTTTTCATATGGCTTTGGGAAAAAGATTCCATAAATAATGGACCAGGGAGGCTAACGCAAAATGCTTGTAAAATGATGGTTTATGGTTTGTACTAGAAACTGTAAATAATAAGGAATGAGGATGGGCTGCATATATTTTGGTTCCGCACCCCGCATCTTCTCGAACTTTGGACGTCTGCATCTTATGCTTGGTTCTCACACTTGTGTCCTTTCGAACTGGCAGCAGATCTATGCGATGTCTACTTGATGAGGGTGTCATCCCTGATTTTTTTTTTTTATCCAGGGGAAAATAAATATTCCCTTTCCTTCCTTTACAT
Organism: Ptychadena robeensis; assembly: GCA_036250615.1. NCBI lineage: Eukaryota > Metazoa > Chordata > Amphibia > Anura > Ptychadenidae > Ptychadena > Ptychadena robeensis. Next base: position 62,409,222 of record CM070035.1, on the reverse strand, counting down.
ATAACTATGTCACAAAATGTATTTGCTGCAATGTAGAATTTAAATGTATGCTCCCTCTCCACACATATGTAAATAGCTGCTAATGGGTAATGTGTTAGTGCCAGATTGTAAAATCTATCTCTCCATAATTTAGTCAGTGGGTTCAGAGAATGGGTACTGCTAGTGCATAGACACATGCTAAAGTTCCAGCCCTGCATCCTGTGCTGGAACTAAGGTCTCCCTCCTGCCACTGACCTTTTTATATTCCGATCTCAAATCTCATTCTCCTGGGAAGCTGATCTATTGCTCAAAGGGAGTTCAGGACTCAAAAACAATTGCACTAAAGACATGCAGAAATTTCTCCCTTTATTTTGAGTAGAACAAATTGCCTCTATTTTTGTTTCTAACTAATACACAACAAAAGAGTAATCCAGAAACATTGTGTTTAATGTGCAGATTTACAAATACAGAAATTGCTTGGGAAAGTGCAATTTCCCCTGTTTTCTTTTTTTTTTTTTATTATAACAGTGTTATTAATGAGCGGATCCATTCTTCTGTAGAGGATAGGATGAGCTTCACAAATCTTCTTTTCTCACATTTTAATTATAGTGCATTAAGTACAAATACAAAAGCATTCATAGTGCAGTGAATTCCAAGTGCTACAAATCATACTTGGTCATTGAAGTGCATTTATAAATAGTATGCATACTGTTTCTTGTTTGTTTTTTGGTCCATGATAAAAAGGGTAACTTAGGATTTAGGATCTTGCCAATAAAAAAAACTTTACTCAACATTTGGTTACAATAAAAAATTAAATAAAGTATTTCTTTGTTTTAATAAAGTTCCATGGTCCATGGCATCTTCTTTGTCTAATTTGCCATTAACACGAACTGATAAATTGGTTTACACTTGCAATGATCACCAAACTGTGGTGAGGCTTAACCAAAGCCTTCCCTTTGAGTCCTTTGAATGAACAAGTTGACAGTGTTTGCAGTCATATTGAGTTTCTTAAGTCTTCAACGTGTCCATTGAGAGAGAAATTAGTCCTGGCATACTTCGGTAAAAAGAGCTGCTTTCTAAACCAACCAAGCTAATAAATGATGTGGACTTCCCAGCCACACAGACTCTAACTCGCGCTCTGTAAAGGCCTTTCCCATTCTTTGAACCAAGGTCCACCAGGATCTGTTAGATAAAATATATAAAGTGCTGTTATTGCAGTCAATGTGATCAAATTATGTTTATTTAATCATAAAAAGTAATTGGTTGCCAATATAGAAATGGTACTAGGTTTTATAGTTTGAAACAAGGAAGGATATGTTCATTAGGCAGCTAGAACAAAAAGAGAACAAAAACAGGCACCAGGACCTACTGGAGTTTTATCAATTTCATTTAGGTAGATGAAAGAGATACACACACAAGTGTGGCCCTCGGCATCCCTAAAGGGCCACACATAACATTTTCAATCTATACTAACTTGTATAAGCATTTTCTAATGAAGAAATGACGGCAGGCATAGATAGAAGACATTATTTTTAATAACAAAACAAAACAATAACATTATTTTTAATGATACTTAAAGCATTAGGGAACACTGTAGTGCAGTAATGCATATTTTGTGTCATAATCATCATCGTTCGTTGGTGGAATAGTGGGAACATAGGCCTTCATCTTCTTAGAGCAGGAAGCAGAGGAGAGATGAGGGACTTGCTCAGGCACTGTCTGGGTTGCTGATTGGCTTTCATGTGCTCAGCCAGAGCAAGTCCCTCTTCTCCTCTTCCCTCCCGAAGAAGATCCTGGGCGAGGACATACGAGTGCCCTATAAATTAACAGTTAGGTTTCGGGGGCCACAAGTGGAAGCCCAAGGAGGGCCGCCAAGATATGCCCAAAGAGCAGCATGCGGCCCCCCGGGCCGCAGGTTGGGCACCTAGGACGTAAAACCTAGCTCTGCATACCTCTTTTTCATTCTCAGCGCATCTGCGGACCACAGGAGTAGAGAAGTGGGGAAATAGACAGAGTTTGTCCCTACTCCCCCTGCTCTCTGATCAGTAGAAATGTGCTGGTGTTGTGCTCTGACGACAAGCGCTCTCTAATGAAACCCAGTGGCTGAAACTGATATTGCGGATTGAGTTGAGATTACAATCTGCAATATACAGCAGCAATTTATGTCACTTGGATAACCGCAGGAAGCTTTAATAACTATAAAATGTTGCATTTAGGGGTGTCAAATTGGGAATATAAATGACTAATTAAGGGTGTTGGAGATCTGGGGGACGAAAATCAGAGTAGGCATATGTATGGGTAAAATCTGACAAGAGAAAAGTTGAACTACTGACATATGATCCTAGAGATATATTCTGAGATCTGGGGTTCAAATTGTTTTTTACTGTGAGAGTTACATTTGACCTAAAGCCAGCTGGTGACCTGTGGATTGAGATGGCTAATCGGAGGCTCAATCAGGAACAAGGAGGTCCATCTGCAGCAGAATCTACCATGAAGGAGGCTAACGCAGAGGACAGTGAGTACGACAGTGAGGTAGACCACCCTACATATGGGTGAATACCAAACACCATCTCCTGGTAATCATCTGAGTAGCTCATTAAAAAATTTATGTGCACCCCTGGATATAAATACAGTGTCTCTGCTCTTTTATATACTGCACAGATATCTTAAATATGTCATACTGGAAATCTTTGGCTTTGTTTCTTTCCCTTTAAACACTGCAGGAATGTTAATGTTATTCTGAGTTCTCAAAGCATCAGGCATTTCCATTCAACCCTTTCCCTCTAAAATCTACTAACTTCAAATACTGCAGTAGCTATTGACTGTCCATTCTCACCTCCTGGAACTTCATTGACAGCTCTCTTTCTGGTATCTGCAAAATCCACTTGTACTTCTCTTTAACAGACTCAATTTCATCAAGTGCTTCTTCCACGTTCTGGCAACCTGTAGAGTGTTGACAGGTCAAGTTCAAGCATAGCATCTACTAAAAACTTCATTTTGACATCTACACAACCTATATATTTTTCGATTCATGATTTGCAGGAGGACAGCTTTGTCACGTTACTGTGCATACCAATAAGCATACAATTATTCAAATCAAAGCTAATGATAATTTAGTTAACCTAATAGCACATACAAATCACTGTAAATCATGAAACCCAATTTCCAATCAACACAAGTATCAAATTGCACCTCTAAAATACTCTACAGATTCTGATAGTAATTAAACTAAATCCATTTCTACAAATTAAAAAAAACCCATAGAGCAAATATAATAGAAACAAAGTCAGATTAGATTTCTTATTTATCATCATTTATCATCATTATCATTAAAATTGATGATTTAATGTATTGTACTTGTTCTGCTTACAGTACCTTGGAAATCTTTTTTTTCTTTGATTCTTGTGAGGTCTCTTTTCCGTAGCTGAAAATGTTCAGGAACCGAAAGTTCTGTGAAAAAATGAGTCAGTTAATATGCGCTAACAAGCTGCCAATTTATCCCAGACAGCAGTAGGCAAACTAAAGCTAGCCATACATTCATGTGAGATCAATACAGTGATGCAAAAATCGATACAAACCACTTTGCTTGATCCCTGGCCGATACTTTGGTCCAAAGTAATGGCGATCAAACAGGGATTTACCAACATATTGGATCCCCGCTCAACCAACATTTTTTGGAGAGGGATTGATTGCTACAAGTGACAATTGAAAGTTGCCAACTAAACTAAAAATCGATCTGTGTATGGGTACCGTAAGACTTTAGCAATATGCTATAATAAGGTTTACTTATTTTATCTGCTTGACACTTGGCACAATGTATTCACCTGTTGCCATATTTTAAAGACACCCTACAAAAAAACATTATTTTTGTCAGAAAGTCAAATCAGAATATTTCCAGGATTTTGATGTGACATGTTCTCCCTTGGGTACGATGAATGGTTGCTTGGCATCTGCAAATGAGCCACTCCCAACTGACCTTGTGTATTTAGCCTTGCTGAGTTGGCTTCGTCTGTCAAAATGACTTGTTGCATTTTTGTCACCTGGCACTCATAGAGGGATTGTAATTTTTTTCTGTCCAGTATTGTTAAGTGCACATTTTCCATGTAACCCTAAATTTTCCTTAGCTTAGGAGTGGCAGAACAAATTCCATACCTAGATCTGATGCTTCCACATCCGGTGATACAGATAGTTCCTCTATGAGAACACCTTCACTTCTGAGCTGTGACTTCAGGCTGTGTATGGTACGCCATTCCTGTGCTTTTAGCTCTTCCATTGTATCCTTATTTGTCTGAAATGTAAGAAAGCATAATTCTGCTTAATAGTTAAAAATGACAGAAACATTGGAATTGTTGAACGACTTGGAGCAAGAATAAAAACGTTCTAAGTGTCTTTGCACAGGAACTATTGCCTCTGCATAGGAACTATTATGAAAATAGAATTATTATTATAAAGACTGGTGTAATTGCTTGTGGAAGGTATAAACACTCTTGTATCTGCCCCTTGCGGGTTCTTGCTGGGGACAGATAAGTATCCCTGAGTGTAGCTATGGAAGGTTAAAAGATTTATCTACATGTATATTAATAAAAAAACATTGACATAATGACTTAATAACATAATATAATATATATATATATATTTCTTTATATATATATATATATGATTCATATACTGTATATAATCACAATATATAAATATATATATATATACAGTAACAGTATGTATAGTAAGAGACTAGAGGAATATTCAAAATGGTCAATGTGGTTTTATTGCTTGGTACTATTCTTTTTCGTTTTAATTTGAAATAATTTGTCAACGCATAATTTGATGTGTTTTAATTTGACATTAAGATCTTCCAGTACCCATACAGAGCTATTATATTTAACTTAATTCTAAGTCTTAGGATGAGACAGCATTGTACCATATAATTGCAGAGCTATGTGCTTGTTTTAAAGCATCTTGTATTTAAAATAATTGTTTTAATTTCCATGAAGACCAATGAGCCAGTCATATAGAAGTGTTCTTATACAATAGTGATCATCAGTAATGCTATTGTACAAGGACAATGTCATGATTTGTTCTGAAAATTTAAATGATTAATGTCATTTTCTTCATGGTTTACTAGAAGACATAAATGTTTTTGTAATGTTGTAAATATTTCAAATTATTAGGAGTTTCAATGACTCGTGTAATAGGTTACATTTGCTGAGAACTGGATATTAACGACAGTTATAAGCTGTGCTTTAGATATTTCTGTATAGAGATGGGCCGAACTGTTCGCCGGAGAACAGTTCGGCCGCGAACACGGCATGTTCGCCGTTCGCCTCGCCGGCGGACAGTACGGGTGTTCGACCCGTACTGTTCGCCGGCCAGAAGAAGATGTAAATTCTTCCTCCGGCAGGATCACAACCTGTGTGATCCTGCCGGAGGAAGAATCTTTTCACTACAAGACCGGCATGAAGCCGGTCTTGTAGTGAAAAGACCGGCTCAGAACAGGAAGTGACGTCAGTGACGTCACATCCTGCGGCCGTAACCAGGAACTATGCGTTCCAGGTTGCGGTCCACGGACCGGATGTGACGTCACTGACGTCATATCCGGTTTTTCCGATTCAAATTCCCCGCCTAGAGGCGGGGAATTTGAATGTGTCCGCGAACAGGGCGGACGGCGGACTTCTTTGAAGTTCGACCCGCCCTGTTCGCGGACACCCCAGGGGAGGGTTCGCGACATCCCTATTTCTGTATAGCTCATGTTTACTTTAGCATTCCCTTTGTTAAGATACAGTATTGGTAATACCTCCTTTCCTGATTGTATACGATTTGTGTGTGATATTAGGAAAACTAGGAAAGCAAGAGCAGCCTGCAAATAATAGAAGTGAGTTTACCAGGTGAATTATACAATATTGAATGTTATATTCGGACTTGACAATTGCTTTTGCACTGTTGTAATAAATATAACAGATCATGAATAGACAGACTTGTGGAAAGATTTGCATTTATGCACATAAAGCAGAGTAAACTCCTACCTGAATGGATACACCAGGGCTAAGTTTTAACCTTTAAGTTCCTGTGTATCAATCCTTTGGTGCCCCTCAAAATTTCCTCTCACAGAGCAGTGCTTACTACCTGTTGCCAAGTCAAGCAAT
>CM070035.1:62360601-62397757 GCA_036250615.1 Ptychadena robeensis | reverse complement strand
AAGAGGATGATGTGGTCAAAATACTCATTTGCCTAATAATTCTGCACTCCCTGTAGTGAGCATAGAGTCTGCACAGCTAGTATGCTTTCAGAGTTTGAGTGACAGACTCAAAAGAAAGGTTTATAAATGGAACAGCTGTCAGTTAATAGCCGAAAAACAACTTTTGAAATTACATCTATGTCAACAGATACTGCACAATAGAATTTCATATTTGAGTCAACATCTTACTCTAGAAACATAGATGCTTACACTGCATGACACCTAAATCAATGCAACAATCTTATTTATGAACACGTATAGATTATGGTGTAGTATACAAGTATCAAAAGATATATAGAGTGGCTTCTTATGATTTATGCCATTAATGCAAATGCAGTAGATGAACTATAAATTAGTCCCACAAATTATATTGTGAGTGGTATTAGGAGCACTTAAAATAATAACTTTAACATTTAATTTACACCAGATTGAATATTTTAAAGTTGCAGACTGAGGGCTCTTTCATACAATGTGCACTGCATTGTCATGTTATGAGCTGTTTTGCATATGCATCTTTGGATGTGCTTTGCTAGCCTTTCCCATACAAGTGTATTGGAACTATGTACACTAGCGCATCCAAAATGCATGCAGCAGTGCAATATACCATGCACCCCATAAAAGTGTAGATTGTACCATGCGTAGCTTAACGTGGTATGCAGAACTACTCCTGACACTGTCTAAAATATTTCCATGAGCAAAAATTAATTTTGCCAATCAATTACCTGGCAAGAGTCAATGCCTCCAGTAAGGTAACCTGCACAAAACATGGTGCTGGTGAACATCTCTTTCCCCAAGGTCCTTATGCAGGATTCCTGACTCAGGACTGGCACAGTGGCTTCCATCACAACATCTGAGGGTGGACCATCTGATTGTATACAAGAAAGTTATGACATCTTTAAAAATAATGTTGACATTTGCATTTAATTTATCCTAATTTCTGTGGTTCATAGAATGAAAGGCTGTAAGAAAAGTCTGTTGAATAAATGGTTGCTGTGTGCTTTTAACATAAGGTACAATAAGCCCACAGAACAAGTTCTAAATATAAATTAAATATACATTCTTGGAATAACACATAACTCTTCAATAACATCTGATTAAACTGCAGGTCTTTGAGCTCCCACCTGCTGTACTTGCGTTTGTAAAACCAATGAGCCCTATTAGGCACCATTCACATTGGTGATGTTCGGGAACCTGCCTAAAAAACGCCTTCATTTCATTTCAACTGGAATTTTTTTTTTTACAGCTTTTGCCTGACCATTAGTCTTTTTTTATAGCTTACAGGGTGTCTAGTTACATGTCCAGATAACCTGTATTCAGAGAAAGAAGGAGTTGAAAACAATTTAACCTGCAACTTCATATGCAAGTGGAAAGGGGCGCTACTCAGCTATTCTGGGAGTCTGGGACCACCCCTTCACGACGCTGATGACATGGACAGGGGTGATGGGGGGGGGGGGCCTCTAGGGGGCTGACCTCTAGGGAGGTTAAGGGGCAACTTTGTCAAAATATTTTTATGAAGAAGAGCTTTGAGGGCATGTTATGTTTAAAAAAAAACAAAAGTCCTCTATAACCCCATATAACATATGTGGATAGACTAATCTTCACATCCAGCAGTGTGTGGATAATGTGTTGATAAACTAACCTTCATAAAGAGACCCCCATCCAGCAATATAGCAGCTTGTTCCAGCAGAAGGGTCCACCGGTGCTGAGGGCAGACACACTGGTTTTGCTCTCTCAGAAGCCTTCACTGTATTTGTAAGCTCTATTAGGGCCACATCATTATTGAATGTCTTCTGGTTAAACTGTAACAAAATATAAATATGTTATAGTCAATCCTTTAGGTTTTTTAAATTATATCTTCATTTGTTTATTTTTCCCGTAGACCAAGGGGGAAGAATCCTCTTTATTTTCTGCCCTGAAGATACCACAGGAAATAAGAGTACATTTTACCAAAGTAAGTGGTATATCCATAGATGTAACCCAAACACGTGTACCACACTGAATTATTTAACTTCCTCTTTATCTTGACAAAGACAGAAGGTAGAACAAGATAAATAATAAGTAATGTTCTTTCCTGATGACAAATTAACAGCAACGAAAGTAAGAGTAGAAGGAGGGAGAAGGCACCCTGCTCTTTGTACAGCAACAGCATTTGTGACATCATGTCAATAAACAACCTGCTATACCAGTGATGGTGAACCTATGGCACAGGTGCCAGAGGTGGCACTCGGAGCTCTGTCTGTGGGCATGCGAGCTGTCAGCCAGCACAGAGGAAAGAACTGCAGCCTATTGGTTCTCAATGCTGTCAGTTCTTTTCCCCTCTCTTCTAATTGCACACAGTACCCCATACCCTCTCCTATTCTATCTTATAAGATGGTAGAGTGTGTGTTTACATGTTTGTGTATATGAGTTGTGTATGTGTAATTCACATACCACAAGGTTTGGGTTTCAGTTTGGGCACTCAGTCTCTAAAAGGTTTACCATCACTGTGCTATGCTCTTCAGCTATTCATTAACTGCACTAACACATATGGACATTTGATGTTGCTTTATAATGGTTTTCAATGGTAAAAACGTTGCTTGGTGGGCTTGTAAAAGGAACGCAATTGAGTATACTGACTTGTACATCCTGTCCATGAATGGAAATCTGTCCTTGCTGATGAATTTTCTATGTTTAAGTGAGGACAGACAAATGGGATTTACTCATAATAGGTATGAATATATTTTTTTTGACATATTGTGAGTAAAATGAGGTATATGAACAATATGTGCATTTGGGTGTGATTTATCATTCCCCATATCACCTTCCAATACTGAAGTCTTCAAAAGTTTTTTGAAGAAAGCAACAACATTTCATCTGTTAAGCCCCCCATACCCCTTTAGATCACTCCATACAATTTCCATTCGATCTACCAAGAACTATGGAGTGCCGGGTCCTCCCTGATAGAATACATAGGGATTGGAAGGTTTAGAAAGCTCCTCATATTACATGGTTTTAGTAGAAGAAAAGTGGATTGTAAGAAATTTTATGGTAAGATTGTAAGGTGTATGGGGGCCTTTAGGTTGGCTTAAGGCCTGGAATTAGAAGACACTTTCAAGAAACCTACTAATGTTACAAGCTCCTGCTCATAAATCATACATTTAAAGATTTTAATTTGGCTATTCAGTTGATATATGCTTAAAATATGAAAACATTTAAAGACCCTTACAGGACATCTGAAGTACTTCTTGGTATGTACATCTTCATACCTATTAGCATTACCAAAGGTCTGGGACACATGGCTTGGTTTAAAAGGCTGCAAGGTTTCTTTCTCACATTTGATTTGTACTCGTGTGCTATAAGCATTTTGTTTTCATACTTATTAATTTAAATGTGAATGAGAGGGTTTTTGTTCTGGATTAGGACAATGCTTTCATGGTCTCTGCCATGGTAAGTTTTGACTTTACTACCTCTATTGGGCTCTGCTATCACTTGGGTATGGATGATAAACAGATTTAACTCTTACATGCTGTACTCCCTGCTTTTGTGTTTTCAGCTGTCCTCAACCATCTGCTCCAAGTTAAACATAGAAAAGCCAAAAATGATGGCGCTTGCTAAAGTTCATCACTTTTCTTTGAGAAAAAAGAGCCTGTGTCATAGGATGACAGATTTTCACCGATCCCAAGCATAAGGAAAGTTCCCAATACAAAAGTGAGAAATAAAAATAAATGGCCAGTGACTTAAAAACGAGTGCTGTTTCTATGGAAAAGGGTGGACAAGCAACTTCCCTTATAAGAAACAGTGGTTGTCGTTTCTATATTTATCCCGACACCTGTACACATACATGACTTGACCAAGGCATTTATGGTATTAAAGAATAGAACATAGTAACTTTACCGTAGAATGCCATTTGACCGAAATATTAAGAAATCATTTATCACACACTTACTATAAAACTACTATTGCATTAAACAGGTTTAAATACCTTAGGATGAATTATAATTCGTTTTACTTGGAAAACCATTTTCCCATCTTCCTGTTTGCTGAGATCGTATTCACCAACAACAACTGTCCAGTGCAGTTCATTCACATCTCTGTAACAACACAGAAAATACACACATTAGCAGGTGACACTTTAACTTGATTTAATGGAAGTGTCATGATATATACAATAAGTAAGCAGTGTGTGTTTGCAAACTCAATAACATTGCAAAGTGATACTAATTACAGAGAACAAAAGGGTATCAGCTAATATTTTGTTATTGATTGATGGTAAGTTAGTTGTGTTCTGACCTATTAACTAGTCAAAATTAACTATGTTGTTCAACAGACATTGAGCGGACTACTAGCAGTTCTGTAATAAAGATAAGAAAGCAAACTTTTACCATTTGGGCCTGCTCTGGTGAAGGTAGGTGACTGCAGTATATTGCAATAATTCAATCATTTAAGGAAAATTTAAATGATATAACTGCTTAATGAGTTTTAACCCTGAATATTGTTACCACTAGTACCTGGTAGGTCACTCTCTTTACTCCTTATCTGCTGTATATTGATCGTAACTTTGTGGTAGCATCCACCTGACTAATCTACATAGTGGTTTTATATATACATTTTTAACAAGATGATCTTTTTAATTTATCTATTTTAGCTATTATACATTTAGCCTATGCACCTTAATAATTTTAGAAATTCAAAAAAGATCATATAATGATCACCATCTATTAACAATTATTAAGTTCTACCAAACATCTAAAAATGACCTACCAGCATTACCTCATCTCTTTTTTTATATATTAGACCTATCACTATAATTATCCACCTCCTTTTAATGTTTTAATGCAACTAATCCTTTTAACTAATTTATATGTATTCTCCTATTTCACAGTTTCCTTAGACTACCTTTATATTCTGACAGGTAGAGATATATGTGTATCCTCACAATCACACTTCCATCACTTCCTCACTTCACCACCCCCTCCTGCGTTGGTTTGCCCGTGTTGTGGTTTTGTTATGATTTTTTCACACGTGTACTTTCACTAATAAACCCCTTTCCAGAGGGTATTTCTTATCACTTGACCTATCACTATATCTCACTCCTCACCTCCTCGGCCATTGGGTTTCAGCAGGTGGCTTCCCATAGGCCCTTATTTCCATTCACTTCTTGGGTATGATTGATCTACTTCTTCATCATCCCTTCCCGTTTTAACTCTAATTCTATTATGTTTTCTACACGCTTACCCACCCATAATGAGATCCATTTTTGCCACTTTTAAGCACACGTAACCCTTCAATATTCCGGCTCTGAATCTATGTCCTTTTGAACTGGCCGTGTTTTCTCTGAAGTGCTCCCCCGTTCTTCCTTACCTCCATGCTTCTGGACCAATATACCATAATATATATTTTTATCGACAACCCCACTGGGGCTCAGGGTGAGTTCATTATCTAACCAAACCCTTCTTTACTGGTTCAAAGGCACCTTCCATTATCTGATTTTCCTTTACTCTATTGCTTTAGAAAGCCATACCTCCTGAAGAAGATTTATTTATACACATATTTGAAACGCGCGTTGAGGCTTTGTGGCTAATTTATCCATCCTCATACATTTTCAAGCATCATTCTCCAGGCATCCTACTAGATGGATCACAGATGATGGATCACTTAAAACGATCGAATGAGACAACTAACAGCACTCGATTCCTTTGCTTTTTATTAAAATTATCCATCAGAACGGATCCGTGAACAATCGTTTTTCAGTCCGATTTTTGATAAAATCGATCGCTCGGACACTTTTGGCATGCTTCAATTTCTATTCAATCCGATCGCACGATTGATTTAGATAAATGATCGCACTAAAATTGAACTATGCCCAGCTTAAGTGATTACATTTTTGATTGTGTAAAAATTTGAATAAATTCCATACCCATTGAAGCAATGCGCTGCTGTTAGGACCCACACATCTCCTAGCAGGACTCCTCCACACATGAGCTCACCATTTAGCCTAATGTTAACCAACCACGGCCAAGATCCTGGTGAGGTAACACTGCCGCCAACTATACGACCTTTGGGACCAGTGCTGTTAAAAGCAGGTGCTAGAGTCTGTCCGCAGGTCACTGGTAAAGAGAAACAAAATATAGAAAGCTGATTATTTATAACATAAATACCGTGGGTATTTCGTTCTTGTACTAGAGTCCTTGTCGCTTGCTGAAAATGCAAGGATTATCTTGACTGTAAGTATGACTTTCAGGATTTATAGGGTCTAACCCTTTTAGTACATTAGTGAACATTAGTTAAAAAGCTTGTGATCACCTTGTACACTTTGTACTTGTACAATACATTGTATTAGAAAAAAAATATATAATTGTGTATTTGAAATGAACAGCATTTACCATTTTACATTAACTTCTTCTCTAGTGATAACTCAGAAGCCGATTAGTTCCTGTAAATATCAGTTCTTCTTTTGTCTACGTTTACAAGGTCAATATGGCATTACCCAGAAACACTGATCTGATTATTCATAAGCTCAAACCTATCTTAAAAACTAAAATAAAATTAAAGGTGAAATATAACCTAAAATATAATCTTAGTTGAAGAGTAGTAATAGTAGTTTTAGGTAAATGTTCATCTTTTTTTGTAGTTTATGTTTATAAGCCTTTATCTGATATTATTTGTATTAATAACGGTACTTATTTTTAGAGATGGTTAAAATCATTTCCTGAAATTCCAACTAGCTAACTTGACTCACCAAGTATTTTCCCCTCAGTGGGACTTTAATTGGAATAATCGATTTCAAAGTTTACCAGTAGTATCCTTGCATATATTTAGTTAATTTGACTATAGTGAACAAATGATAAAAAAAATAATTACAGCAATAAATAAAGTCCATCAATTGGGTCCACATGACATGTCTGGTAATAGGTGAAGTTTTTTTCTATATGCTACATGTTTTGCCGAAAAGGCTTCATCAGGATATACACTTCACAACCAGTATGGATCTGAGTAGGTGGTATTATCCTAAAACATAGTCTATTGAGATTACTAATCCATTTAATTCTGATATGCTTTGTAACATACATCACCAAGGAGTGTATATGGGGATTGTATTGATTCCTGTGAACCATCAGCCAGGGACGCACCCCTACAGGAGTGGGTCCGACAACAGGAGTGGATGGGTTTAAATGCATACGAGGGATGGGAAAAATGGATGGTGTGGCATATATCACAAACCATGTTATAACTAGTTGACTTGAGTTATCTATCACCAAAATAGCTGGAGATGAAGAGAAGAGTTGTAGGAACATTATGGAGTCAAAATATCAAACGGACATGTACTAGAAAAACACTTCTCTATATCTCTACAAATGTTGTTTTTGATAGCAAGTTTAGAGTCTTTTTAAATACCAAATGAATAGTTAAAAGTTTGGGCCTATTTCTATATTCTATAAATTATTTCATGGTTTAGCTGCTCCATGTGTTATAAATGCTCTCAAGAGTTGAAAGTTATTAAGTACTGTTAAACAAAAGGCAAACAGAAATTATGCAGAGAACATAAATTAAAAATTAATTTGAATGTATTGTGTATGCAACACAAAAAAGAACACTACCTTGATTTATAAATCGCCTATACTTACATAAACTTCCTTCATCCGGTGAGTCACTGAGATAATCCATGTCACTTTCCAATTCTGTGTAAAAAAAGTCATAAAATAACAAATAAATAACTTGGAATAGCACCAAATAGCACCATGTTCTCAGATTCACCACAATAGTAATCATACTTTAGTCTAAATGCGGCACATAACCTGAAGGATGGTATTTCTGTGCTTTTAAATCTCCATCTTTAATATACAACTATATACAAGTATAAAAATGTTTTATTGGTGGGAGGAAGAGGAAGGAGACATCCATTTCTGAATTTGGACTGGACCCCCTCCATCAATTGGGGCATTAGCATTTTTATATTGTTTCTTTTCACAAGGTTCTCTACCCCCTTGTTTTATGTATTTTACAATATTAATATAAAGGCAACAAATTAGCATCACAAAGTTCCAGCTGTACACTTCTGCTGGTGCTCACCTCTAAGAAGCATTTCCTTTATACTAGTAGTATATGATCTGGTGCTGAGAATATTTATTGTAGAATGTTATATATAAGACATAGGAGTCCACGATGCATGATATAAAAAGTCATTCTTACTGCATTCCTGCAGCTTGAGGTGGCAGTGCCCAGCCATAGCCTTGATACAAGCTGGTGATGTACTGTTCTCTTCAGAGCAGAAGCGTTGATAAAAGCCACACTGCCGGCTTAGTGCCCAACTCCTCTCCAGCGTATCAGCTTCACTTTCTGCAGTCAGGAGATCCTCACAGGTTGGTTCCATCTCTGATCGTGGATCTTTTTCTGTAACATTCCAGAGCAAACATTGAATAAAGCACTTTTACCTTTCTGGACACAAACTTGGAGGCATTTTACCCCCATACATTAAACTCATCTAGATCATGACTTTCCTGACCTTCTTCTTCTGGGTAAAGGTGGGCAAACATGGTTTGATTTTTTCATTCGCTTAACATGAAAAATCGATTCTTTAAGTGCTTGAAATCAAACATTAATTCGATTGAGCAGTAATTGGACATAAATGTATGTTGATCGTTTAAGTTTATAATAGGTTTCTAGGTATTTTGATTTTGTATCCAATTGTACAATGGAGCATGTGCACAGGACTTAAGACCTTCATACACCTAGCGAGCCGCGGTCCATTTTTTGGTCCACCATGTGTGTGCAGAAGTGTGTTCACGCCCGTTGCTTCCGGCAAAATCGGCCATGGAGCGCGGGTGCCCACATGGGGCGACAGATCCCTGTAGACCAGAGAAGGGACATGTTCGTAAATCTCTGGCCAATGCCATTACTTTGGAGGAGGACCAGCGTCCCCATCCAAAGCAACAGCCGGCACACAAAGGGAGACAGAGTGCAGCGTGATGACGTCAACACGCTGCACTCCATCGTTTGTCTATCAGCCCCGGTTCCTCAGGTGTATGGGTGTCTTTAGGAAAGTAATTGATCTGTGTGGTGGTACGATCAATGTTAGTCATATCTTAGTATCACAAGCCAATCAAATCTAAGATTAATCGAGCAAATGTTTATTGACTAAAAAGTATTGAGGCCAGGAAGCATCATATTCAATAGTGCATTGATTGTAAAACAAATGTATGCATATGATAATTGTCTCCTATTATGTATTGTTGGTGAAGTTGTCCAATGATATGGGATTGTGTGTTTGGAATGACAGCAATTACTGCACAACAGAAATTGTTTGTTTTTTCATAGGATATTTGTGAGATTTAATGGTTGATTTAATAGTTGATGTTCTACATTACATTACCACAGAGAAAGTCAGGCTGATGGAACCAATAAGAGCTAATGAACAATTAATAGATTATTCCTATTTGGATGGTTGATGTATTTGCCTTATTGAAAAAGTACTGACTAAATGGACTATAGGGTATTCTGACCAACGCTCATTAACACAAATATAGTATATATATGGGAATATGGAGATGTCTCCTATTCTAACCGCTTTACTGCAGATACACATGGCTTGTGTTAATTAAGGATTTCGCGCTGCTTAGTTCAAATCTCCTGACGTCAGCATACTTCCGCAGTACACAACACAGAGACAGCTTTGTATTGTATACCTATATACATAAGCTAAATCCAATCTCATACATCACTAGAAAAATTATTTCTTATGCCTATAGAAACAGACACTTCCAGTTACATTTGTAGAATATGACATTTTAATCATTTTGTTTTGGAGTTAATCACAATGATCAAATAATAAAGTAAGATGGTAATACCAATGAGCAACACATGTCTTGGTGAGATTAGGCTCTTATATTGTACAAAGCCACTGTGAACATTCTTTCTAAACAGGTACCTACAGATAAGTTCACTTACCTCTACATTGTTCGTTAAGGCTGGTACATTCTGGAAAGAGGCAGAGAACACATCCTTTGCACTCCAACTGACGCAGATTGTGCTCTTTAACAGCCCCCTCCAGCGCCTGTAGAGCTGTTTTGAGGGCCAGTTCCAGAATTATAGTCCCCTTGTTAGACAAAGCTGTCAAAAAGGGAAATATTTAGATCAACACCCAACATATACTGTAAGAATACTGAATTTGACATTGATGGTCAAATTCCTACTGTGACAATCATTGACATAACATGAGAAGGTTCTATAGGAACTTCAACTGAAAGGTAGCAAGTTTTACCAGAACATAAAGAAAAGAGATTTACATTTTGTTTATGTTTAAAGTTAAATAATTACACATTGTTCTCAATAAATAAAAAAGGTTAAGGGTTACCATCCATTGGATACAAAATTTAATTGGCTCAACTCAAGCTTTCCTTAAACACAATACAATAATGTGTAATGCTTTTGGTTGCCTTTGTTTGGCAAAAACCACCAATGATCCAACTATTGCTTCTGCTGTACAGGACTCACCTTGCAGGACACTGGCCGGTAGTCTGTATTGCTCCTTACTTATTGGAGCGCAGTCAATCTGATGTAGAGCCAGGAAGGACATCACGGACACAGTCCACCACAGGAGCTGCATTGCCTACTTCTCAATTTGACTTACCAAGGAGGTGAGTTGAACTTTTTGTATCTTGTTTTTCTTTCGGTGATACCAAGCTTCAGATGATTATTTTTTTTAAATCTCAAAATAACCTATAATGGCTTTCTCTGTCTCATCACTTTGTCTTTGACTATGAGTCTATTATTTCTTCTTATATAGCCCCTGCTCCTGCTATTGACTCAGTCTCTCTACCTAACTGTCTGTCTGCAGGCTCTGTTCTGTTTATGTGTTCTCACTCTCTCCTCTGCCTTTGTCTCATTGCAGCCTCTTCTGAAGTTGACAGTTAGACAATACGCAGCATGGTTAGTTGCGCTGTATATGTCCAGGACCACAGGAGGGGGTTATGGGGAGGAAAGGACAGTTCCCAAGCGTTCTGATAAACTGCTCAATTCATTAATGCTTTGACACAGATGCCAGGACAGGAGAAGGCGGTGGGAGGGAGTCTGCAGACTGGATGGGGTGAGAAAAGAAGGGTTTGTGTTCATTAGTACCACGGTTGATCTTAAGCCTTGCTACATCATCTCCCGTTATGAACAATTGTTCCGACTGTACAGTAAATGCGGTCATCCATGTAACACTCCATATTCAAAAACAACTTTGATGGGTTCCAAGGCATTAACTTGAACACTCTGTAAATACACTATATTTTGAAAAAGTTCAACTCAAACATTAATTTATTCAATAGCCATTACACCTTTAAAAGTCAATGTAATATAATATTTAAAAAAATGGATGAAGATACTGTGCTACTGTTAAGCAGGGTACAGATGGCTCATAGTTCCCTGCAGCAGCGTGATGATGTCATCACGCTGCTGTCAGATATCGGCGGAGCTGAAGAGAGTTCTGCTCTCTCCCCAGCTCAGCCAATGCTTTGCCTGGAGACTCAAGGCAAAGCAGCGGACATTGGCTGTATTTAACGGTCATGTCTGATATGGCTGATTTAAAAAACAGCAGTGGCAGCATATTATATGGGCCAGGAAGATGGCCGTGAGCGCGCGCAGTGCTTGAAGCGGCCATTGATCTCGCCCATATCTGCACGTCTGTACCCTGCTTAAGTGCTCTTGTGACAGGACATAATTTAAGGGGAAAACATCCTCATGTAGTTGTCAGATGATCTAACCAATACCATTATATACGAAGCATAATAAAATATGATTCGATTCTAATTACTGGCAAAAAAAAACATACAATACACTCGAGCAAAACTACTTATGTATAGTAAAGAATTGTCTTGTTTGACTGCACTTTTAAAGATGATGTAAAGCAAAAGTGTCTGACATCATTTAGTTTGTACGAGTACTATGATTTTTTCAATAAAAAAGGTGTTTTGACCAATTTTTTTACCCAGATCTCATGCAGCATACATGTTTTTACTTGTAGACTCTCAACCCCGAAGCCTTGTGTGGCCCAAGCATGGGAACATCTACATTTAGATAACTGCTTTCCAAGCAGTGTTGAGGACATTGTGTATATCAGAGGTTCCCAAACCTTCCTGCATGGCCCCCCAATTGTAGATAGGAACGTTATGGCCCCCTGGGTAAACTACACAGGTTCAGATTGAGGGCCATTTTACACTATCGTACACAGTATAGTGTACTAGTACTAGTATGAAATGTCCCTCAAACTATATTTGAAATACAACTCATACAACTTTATTCGGTTTTCATACCAATCATACAGAAACATTAATCATTCATATAGACACACACACATACTACACAGAGACAGGACTAATTCATATAGAGACAAACACAGACACACACAGAGACACACACATTACAAACACTCTACTTACCGTCTAGAAGTAGTTCCTTCATGGTTTGCTTCCTGCATGCTTCCATCATGGTTGAATAAAAGCCTCCGCTCGAAATGCGTCCCTTTGTTCCTGTTAGGCCCCCCAGTATCTGTAAGCAGAAAGTGATCTCATCCCCAACCAGAAAGTGAGGTCTTCCTGGAAAGCACACGGCCCTGAGAGATTCATCCTAATAGACTTTACATTTAGGAAGGTAGAAATACCAGAAATACCATTGCTGACTTCCAAAAGTGCACTGGTATGCTCATCTAGCCATTTCTATCTTTGTCATATTTAGATTATCTACATTCAAGATGAAGGCTATTAAAAATATACTTCTAAACATACAACTCAGGCCAGTAATAGCTCCACCTGACTTCCATATCCCCAATCACCTACTATAACCCCTAATAAAGCCTTTTATTTCTACTACTCTAGATTTTTTTTTTTGATTATGTTTATTTTGTCATGAAGACTTCAGTTGGTAGACTAAGTGGAGGTAGACTAAGTTTGCAGACTCCTTTGGGAAGTCTTTCCTCTGGTGAGCTAGAGAGCTACACCAGGAAATATGTAATTCAAAATGTACTCATAATGGAAACACAACTTTTAAACCGATTTTATTTAGAAAAATAAAATACATAATATGCCAATATACTGAAACCCTTAGGTTGTTTGGCAGTTACAAAATTTAACTAGTGGGAAACAGGTTAATTATGTTAGGATCCTGGGTACAAGTGGTATGATCCTAGGGGGAACCTGGCTGTCAATAGCTGAGTTTGTGAAAGGAAGAGGAAGAGAAACAAGGAAAATCGGGAAGGGGGTCATGAGTGTTCAGCGTTGTCTGAATGAGAGCATTGTAGTCGGCAGCAGAGCGGGCGGCTCTATCAAAGCTGTGCCCTACTGATCAGAGAAGAGCCGCTGCTCTTGATCATTTTCACGCTTTCATCCTCGCCAATGAAATGTTGTCGGTTCAGATCTCTTTGGTCCTCAAGCCGAAGCTTCTACAACAAAAATAAAAACAGATAGATGAAGATGTATGGATGATAAAAATTAAGGACAGGAACAGAAAAGTGTCAGGGGAATAACTGCTTCCTGGCAGGGCATGAAAGGAGATGTTAACACAATGCAACTCTTGAGATAAACGTACCACAGAAATATCTCACAGTTGTTCACATCAATCAAGAATTTCCATTAATAAGCAGCATGCACAGTCCCAAGCTCCATTAAGGGTGCAAGTGCATATATTTTATCTCATAATACACATCAGTCATTTTTGCTAAAACCTCCTAAGGTGTCTGCTTACTCAGGCTCTAACATTTTATCATATCATTTCAAAAGCCATTTATAATCTGCACTATACAAACAGTGCATGGAGATCCTGCTATAGAGGTATTATCTGTTAGTCTAAAGTTATATGGAACTGACAGCATGGAACCATTTCGTACCTTGTGGTGCCCATCCTTCATTAAACATATTAGGGACTTTAAACTTTTAGGGACTTTGGGGCGGCCAATTAACCTTGAAGCATGTCTTTGGAGTTTGGGAGGAAACCCACACAGACTCAAAAAGAACAAGCACATTTCTTGCAGATTGAGCCCAGACCAAGATTTGAACCTAGGACACACGTGCTGCATGGCAAGAGTGCTAACCCCTTCAGACACCGTCCTGTCATTGACACCAAGCTGTGGTGGTGCCAGGGATGTGTTCAGGATCCAAAGAAGGGTAGAAAAACATGGCGGATTTACAATGGCCCATTTTGTTTTTAAAGTTTACCACGGACGAACCGCCCAGAAGGTTAAATCTGACTAAGGATCAATGCAATTAAATGATTAATATTTGGGTTGCGAATATACCAATATCCTTGGTGGCTGGGTGTAGGCATATGAATAACATTCTTGGTAGACAGCATCATACGTCAGACAGGAGGTCATCAGATAGTTTGCAAAGTTTGAAGTAACTTTATCTCATAGTGCCAGACTGGGAACATTTCCAGTAAATTATTGGTTCTCTAGCCAGATAAAGGGAAATGTGGTGTGGCCCCATGATCTCCATTTGAGCCAGTAGAAGAATAATAGAATATTGGATTTCTGACTCTTAATGATTAGTAGAAGAAAATCTATGAGCTCAACATATTTAGTAAAGCTCTAAGAACTTTTAATTGCACTTTTCTTGTGTGTTTTGCATAAAACCGTTTCTGTGCTGGCAGTGCCTGCTCATTACATTTCTACGGACCATCAAAGGGCTCAACATTTCTAGAAGACTGCCTGAGAAAAGCAGGCCAGTGCTTCAGGTGAGTACAGATTTAGGGAGGACAATGGTTCCTTGAATTGCACTGGAGACAAAGCAAAATAATGCATGCACACTGTGTGCTGGTACTCAGGGGCATTTACAAGCAACAAAAGGGCAAGTGACTGTTTGGAAAAAGCGCCATGAGGTTCTAATTGGGTGTTCAACTAGGTGTTAACACTTATCATCTGACAACACAAGGTCAAAAGGCCTTACCATAATCTTACAATAAACTTTCTGTACACTCAACTTTTCTTCTACCAAAACCATGTAACATGAGGACCTTTCTAAACCTTTTAATCATCATGTATTCTATCAGGGAGGCCACTATACTACACAGTTATTGGTAGAGCTAAAGGACATAGTATGGAGTGATCTCAAAGTGTATGGAGGGCTAAAGGAACTCTCCATGCAGTTTAGTACATCCTGAGATAAGAAAGTAAACACTGGTGCACCAGCACAAAAAGGCATCCATAAAAGACAACAGTGATGAATAATAGCGACCACAAATTGTGTTGGATGTCGAGAAGGGTTGTAGGAACATTGTTTATCTAGCAAATGTAGACTTTTCATAAATAAATATCCTAAAAAGCCAGTACAGTTCTGGAAAAACAGAATGATTTCAAAAAATATGGACAAAGTGTGGAGCAGCTCATGATCCAAAGCATACCTTATCATGTGTTAAACATGGTGCAGGCAGTGTGATGGTTTGGGTGTGCATGGCTGCTAGTGGCACTGGGATTATTGATGATGATGGGTCTATCAATGATGTCACACAGGACAGAAGCAGCCAAATGAAATCTGAGGCGTTCAGATACATACTGTCTTCTCACATCCACCTATATGCCGTCACATTGATTAGGAGGCTTTCATAATACGGATGGACAACCACCCAAAAACATACAGCCAAAGCAACCCAGGAGGTTATTAATCAAAGAAGTGGAATATTCTTTTTTTAATTAATAATTATGAGATTATGAGATTTTTAACATATACAATTCTCAGTAATATAACATCTATAAATCCATTCATAGATAAACACATGCTTTATATTAATCGCTTGCATATACTTTTAATAAGATAGAAAGATAGAAAGTCTTAAAAATACTATATATGATTCTTAGTAGCTTGTATATTATTAAATATAGACATATTAATAAATTAATAAATGTTTTTAATATATATATATATATATATATATATATATATATATATATATATATATATATATATATATAATTTACTAATAATGTAAATAAGAGTCTTAACAAAATGTATTATAACACAACTATCATATAATATTATATAACATAAGACACATATAGACATATGAATAAAAAGTTGAATATTCTTGAATGGCCAAGTCCTTCACCTGATTTGAGCCCAATTGAGCTGCATTTCACATGGCAAAAACTAAACTTCAGACAGAAAATCCCACAAACAAACAGCAACTAAATGCCCCTACAGTAAAAGCCTGACAGTGTTAAAAAGGAGGAAGCCCGGTATCTGGTGATGTTCATGAGTTCCAGAATCCAGTATTAAAAAATTTACATTTTATTTATTTATTGGCCAATTACTTTTGAGCCCCTAAAATTAAGTGAAAACAGGTTTTAGTTCCTCACATTTTTTACCTTTTTGTACAACCCACTGAAGCGGAAAGTCTGCAGCTTAACTGAACTGCAGTTTTTTCATTTAAAATTCATTGTGGTAATGTACAGAACCAAAATTAAACAAAATTGTCTCAGTACAGATATTTACCGTCCTAACTTTACATACAAACTACTACTGCCAGAGTCAAAAGTCCCCATATATAAAAGAGACACTAAGGAGTATGCCAGGCCCATAGCCATGTTCTATAAGAGAGCAGCATAAAACCAAGCTAGACAGAAAGGTCTGATAGAAGGCTGTAAGAGAAGAAGGAGGGGGCAGGGGGAGAGACAGCGGGGATAGCGTCCTGCATTTACATAGTGCCACAATGACAAGCAGTGTCATAACCTTCCCCAAACACTTGTTACAAACACGTACACTTGTTAATGACTTGGAACTGTAACTCAAGATCCCCACCACGAGGGTACAGTTGGTAATACAGTGTACTACAAAACACCAACAATGTCTTACAGTTTTATGAATCCCAAGAACAAAAATGTTATATATTGCAGCTTACCAGTCCTTATGGCGGCTGTTTTTACTTGGTGATCCAGCCACTAACTCACAACCTGTTTTAGCATGGCTCCACACACTCCACTGTATACTTGGTCAAGGATTGTAGACACTTGTGGTCAATAACATTGTCAGTTTGTGGAAAGGGTTAATACATTTTGATAAATTTTTAAACATTTAAAATGTTAAATTGCTTTGAGTTTTATTAAATGTTGCTTATAATGATGTGTAAATATTTTTTTCAACCTACATAAAGAAAACAGACGCGGTCCAAAGCCAAATGAAAGAAATATTGCTTACAAAGAGAAGTGGGAATGTCTCTCCACTGGTCCCAGGTAAAAGCAGTCCGACCAACATCAGAGATAGGCACCTTTACAGACCTATCGGGGTTCAGGGGGATTCTCACAACCATAAATGTTCCATGGACTCTAGGAATCACATCCAATAGGAACAGGTTTTATTTCATTTGGATTAACTTCCTATTACAATTTATCAATCACTTATCAATCCATTGTCTAACAGTGGGGGTCCTTTTTCCAGCTGGGATGCAAGCTTTTGCCATGTAGATAAGTGGGGTTTTTCTGATAGTGATATGAAGGTATTGGGGAAAGGTGTAGGAGAAAGGCTGCTGGGTAATCTCGAATATCTATGTCCATCTTCAACTGAAGAATTGTTTCCCCCATGCTGCCCCTGCAACCCCAGCACAAATCCAAAGTGTCAGGAAGGTTTTTCGCATGCCGTACTGGCATGTAGTACTACCTGGGGAGAAGCTTTAAACAGGTCTCCTGGTTCTTATTGCAAATAGATGCTCTGTGAGAAAAGGTGAGGATGATGATTGTTTGCATGTCCAATGCATGCCCAACTTCCTCTCCCTGGTAGACAGATATGGCAGAGGAGCTGGGCTTGCAAGGTCACATAGCAAGCCCTGGGAAATGGTGCAAGGCACCCTGAAGGTTTTCTTGCTGTAGGCTGTAGTGTTTTGGGGGGATTCTGCCACCCATGGAAGGCCGCCAGTGGGATAGGGGAGGCCACTTGTTCCATAAAAGTCCATGAATCCACCAGGGTCTTGGAATACCACCCCTGGCTATGGGGAGACTCAGCAAATTTCTATGCAAGGGAAGTGCCCAGCTGTCCCACAAACAAAAGAGTGCAATTATGTCAGGCAACTGGGTGGTAGGAAGACTGGGAGTGCACATTTCCCTATGGTAAACCTATGAACCATGCAGATTGCACACAACCTGCATTGCCAAAACTGCATGGCAACACACACAGTATGGAAGGGCTCTAACTCTTTTTCTTATCCCACTGTCAAGCAGACCTGATATCATCATTATAATGCAGGACTAGTAGTTCTACTTTGTAATATGAAAGCCTGTACACAGGCCTAAATAATTGAAACAAGGGAGCATCCGCTTCCAGTGAAGCTACAATTAAAGCTGGGCATAGACATTGCATTGGGTGTGCGAGTTTGCGCCAGATCGACAGAGCATGATGACATCATCACACACAGCCGGTCATTCCGAGAATCAGCCACGCACCCTTTGTGTGCAGACATATACTTTGAATCGGGATGCTGTAATCATCCCAAGTAATGAGATACAGACGTGTCCGTTCTTTGGCCAATGGATATATGGTCCGATTTATAGTGGGCATGTTAGATTTTTGGCTGATTTTGTGGCAGAACGAAAGCATCTATGCCCAGTAATAGTGCTTTTTAGTGGTAGCCTATGATGTCATAATTCATGGTTGGCTTTAAGTTATTCCTGGAGCTCAGCTTTAAAACCTGCAGCTTTCATTAACTTAATATATGATGATACTGCCCTGATCATTTACTTACTAATATTGAATAAGAGTTTCAGTGTTGTCCCCGGCAGGAAATCTGTACAGAACCGACAGAAGATTCACAGCACTTTTACACTTATTTTTTATAGATATTATTTAATTTAACCGCATTTAATCTTTACACATCTTTTTCTTCCATCCTATAATGATTCCATCATGCATGTAAAAAGAAAAGTTTAAAAGCAAATTTAAAAAATAAAAGCAACTCAACATAATGCCCTGTTCTTACCTCAGCTACTTCCTGAACATTTTAATGAAGTGGAAAACGCAATGAAATAGAACTCACTGGCATCAGTAGGACAGTACTCATGTCCAGTTTACACAATGCATGTGACATTTAGTGTCTTTGGAGCGCTGCTGACTTGTCTTCAATTAGCGCTAATGAAAGCTGTCCTTTGAAGCAGCATTCAACTGGGTCAGCAGCATAGTCATAAAAACCAAGGGTCATGTCTGACCTGTAGTTTTCTACCCCAATAGTGTGTACCAGACATAATTTTAAGAGGATATACATTCATTTGAATCAGAAAATATCTCCTATCTTCTATGTAACATCTAGAAATGCTGACTGCCTAACAAGTAAGAAGAAGTAAGAAATAAAAATAAGTAAGAAATTTTGACTTAATTTCCTCCTGTAAAATATAGCAGTTAACTTTTCCAGTTTTTGCTTTATTCAATCTGTAGATGCACTTCCTCCACCTCTTCTGCTACTTTATGATTATTCCCCCAACAATTATCTTTATGGGGCCATAGGCTCGGACATGAGGAACAAAAACTCTGTCCTTACTAAAGGCCCCCATACACCTTACAATTTTTCCATACAATTTCTGTACAATCAACTTTTGTTTTACCAAAACCATGTAATATGAGGAGCTTTCTAATCCTTTCAATCACTGTGTATTCGAGCAGGGAGGACACTCTATCACACAGTTGTTGGTAGATGTAATGGAGATTGTATGGATCGATCTTAAGGTGTATGGGGGGCTTAAGATACTGATTTTCCGCAGAGAAACAGACATGTCAGAAACACATCAGCCGCAGGAAGCAATACACTCCTAAAACAATATATGTCACAGACCCTCTTAAAAAAATAAGTATGTTATTATTGTTAGAGAATGGTAATGGTAATATTTCCCAATATATAACATGCTAACAACCCTTACTTTTTTATTATAGCTCTCTTTATGTTGATTTGTGGTGTACAGTAAGGTAAGGGGGCTCCCTGTGTGTAGGCATTATAAGGGTGGCCCAGCATCATCCCCCACTTAGCACTTTAATCAGTTTGCCAGATTTAAAAGAACAATCCAAAAAAGATTTTTGTACCTACAGGTGTACCAGACACATAGGGACACTTTTATCATAATAGGATAAATACAGGAGTGCCAAGGACCAAATATTACACTGATCAACAACAAAAAAATAATAATCAGAAAGCACATTGATATTTTCTAGCGATATTAGCCGATTTCAGATCTGTGCGTGTGTGCTTTTTCATATCAAGTACATTTTGAGAGAGTTACAGGTGATGTTAGGTTTCAGGAACACGCTGTGGGACATTATTATAGTGAAAGCTGTTTTGGCATCTATGATTGTTCAGAAAAGCTTTCAGTATGATTTTCTGTTCTGATATGCTGTGTTTGAAATGTCATGGTATAGCATCCAGCAGTAGTCAGCCATCATACTTTCATTCCAGAAACCTTGGTAACGAGTCTCCATTACATGAATAGCTTGATGAAAACACTCACCTTGTTTGCCACTGACCATACTTTCTAGATGAGAGTGCAACAAGTAGATTTTTTATGACATTCAGAAGATTCTCAACACCAGTTATGTATGTACTCGACTTCTGCTTACCAAAGAAGTTTTCACATAGCCACTTGAATGCTTTCCAAGCTTTAAGCTCTGGTTGTGTGACAGATTGTTCACATCTTTCATGGTGTAACAAGGACCCAATATACAATATATATAATATATACCACAAAGTTGCCAACTTTAAAATTTGGCACATGATAAAAGGTTTACATAATAGAGGAAAACTAAGCACAAAAAATACTACAAAACCCACATCATGTAATCCACAAAGAAAATTTTGCATTGACCAGTGTTATCAAGGAAGGGGGAGCACCAATGTGTTAAACATGAAAGCCATATTTGATGTCATGCATCAACGTTCATGACAACAAACAAGTTATCATTCTTCCCCACACAAGACTGTCGGTTTTTAGTGCTTCTTATATGCTTAAAGAAAGTCTCTATTGACCCTCTACAAGTCAAGCACAGGACAAACCTTCACTGGGAAAAATATTTGTGGTCATTTCAGTGACTAGAGAATGACACCCTTTGTTATTTTCTTTGGAGAAGGGTGGGGGTAGGATGACCAGCAAGTGCCATCACAGCCGATTCTTCCCTACTGGAAACAGTGGTTGTCACAAACTACTGGATCACTAAACAACCTCCTCCAATGGCTGCAAATTTGTTGGAAGTTTTGGTATGGGCAACTTTTATATTAATACCTTTATACCAAATTTGTCCAAGTTAAGGGGAGAGGGAAGGGCTTGGGATGTCTTATTTCAATCATTGCAGCTATGCATACCAATGTTCAAAAGCAGAACTGCTTGTACAAACCTGGATGGTAGAGATGGATGGACTGCTTGATGGTGGATGGCCAACATGTCCCAACCAGGCTGCGACATTAGCAAGGAGGTGGTAGAATTATGAAGGCGTGAAAATGAACCCTGAAGTATGTGGAGTCTGTGGTACAAAGAAAAAGAAACAGGCTTTCCATAACAAAATCATCTTCATGTATGACAATGCATCATCTCATGCTGAAAGAAATATTTGTGCATCATTGCCCGCTATCAGCATAAAAGGAGAATACTCCCCATCCTCCCCTGACCTCAGTCCTATTGAAAGCCTTTGGAGCATCCACAAGCAAAACATATATGAGGGTGGAAGGCAGTTTACATCCAAACAGCAGCTCTGGGAGGCTTTTCTGACACCCTGCGCAGAAATCCCAAAACTCACAAGTTCAATGGTTGCAAGAATTGTGAAGGTGTCAGCAAATAAGGGGACCTGTGTTTATATGTAACTTTTAAGATGGTTGAGTAGCTTTTGAACACATTACCTCTTTTAGTTCTTTACAACCTATAAATTGTTTTGAAATTCTCTGTTGAGTGTATTCATTTCTCCTGTAGAGCTATTATCATTGTTGTAAAGATTTATATTATATTATTTATATATATATATATATATATATATATATATATATATATATATATATATATAAATCTAAAGTATTCCGTATGATTAGGCATCCATGCATCTGGTAACATTGCAGACTTTATGATTCTGGGTGCCAAGGAGTGTTCACAGCAAAGGTGATTGAGTTGGATGTTCTTCCAATATGACCAGGCCATAAGCCTATGCTATACATATAATGCAACAGGATGCATTACCAAACACATTTAGTTGTTGATGAATGTATACATAACTGAATTCATTTTGTCTTTTATGTCTGCCTGTTAGATGAAAAAATACAGAGAAGATTTACTATAATTGTCCTGTACCTCTGGCATGGAATTCAGGCATTCAGAATGATAGAACAGTTATGTTGTAATTACTGGCATGGTTTCTATCTGCAGTAGTAAGTCAAAGCAACTGGACTTGTTGAAGGTTTCTTATAGACATTTAACAAGTCATCTATCCCCAACTATCTGTATTCCAATCTGGATTTTACAATTATACAGCAAAAGGGATAACTCAACATTTTACTTTCATCTTTCCAATGAAATGTAAATCTTATTGAGGGCTACCGTTGTATATGCCTGATTAGAGCAACTGCCTGGCAAATGTGGCATGAGGCATTCTCTAGGCGCTTGCCCCATAGGGTAAAAATGGGGGTGTCCTGTGCTGGCGACTCCCCACAGGAGTGCCAATATAAAAGACCCCTTAAAGTGCACCTAAACTCACCTAATGTACTCCTGGTACCTCACTGTCAAACCCCTATGACACGCAGGGGACGCAGAAAAAAAAACCTAAAATGATAAAATCCCGATTGCTCCTCATGGCTCCTCCCTTCAACTCAGAAACTTTAGTAATATTCTAAAAGCCAAAGTCAATAAATGTATAATTTTCAAACCTACAGAGATTTTCACCGTTGGAAACCATTATCTAGCATCATCTAATGACCACTAATTAACCCTTGTGCACAAAAACATATGAAGCGCTACTTTCTTACTCTTTCTTTTTTGATAATGGATTAAAACAAAGACACATACAATGCCAATTCAAAGCTGACAGGTTCAAAGGAAAGGGGCCCGCGGCACATTTTCTGTTTCAAAAATTCTATTGCCTCAATTTTACATGAACACTTTAAAATATAGTGTTTATTCCTACAAACAAGGCCATTTTCAGCTTTTACATTGTTACTTTAAAATGTATTGCTAATAGAAAAGAGGCAGTTTGTCATCTTGCATATTACAACAAAAGGAATTATGCAAAAGAAAAATGAACAAGTTACAAGCATACATTACAGGTGTCAAAAGAACAAACCAAGACAAGGACAGAGCAGGAAAAATGCTAACAAGAATAGTATACAGGAGGGTAAAACATAAAAGACAATGCCAACAATGGTTTTCCTAACCATTAAAATCTCATAATAGTAAGTATTTATTATGAGAGCAGTCAGTTACTGCCAAAAAATAAAAAAGGTCCCAGAAAACTCAGAATAAATGCATGACAATTGGATATGGGGATAAGGGGAGTAAATGAATGACACATTAATGACAATTTGAAGTGATCATTGAATATAAGGTTGAAGGAAATCCAGGAACAGTAACAAACCTCTTAAAAGAATATCCAAGACAATAAGTAAATATGTTACACGAGCAATGTTTGTGTGTGGGATAAAACTACATGTTAGCAAATCAAAATAAATTTCAGATAGTACAAATCCTAGTCTCCTTGCATCAGACGTGTCAAATGTGGAAATTTTAATGCAAAACAAACATGCCCAACTCCATTTTCTGTGGATGCATACCCTTATTTCTTCTTTGCGTCTGCAGATGACTGTGTTGCATTGTGTCACTAAGTTTTTTAAATGTTACGACATGTTTTACCATCGGACTCTTTTTTCGGTCATTTTCCCTAACCATTTACACTTGACAATAAATCGAGTGCAGCCCACCTTGACAGATCGACCCGATTAATCGATATGGACCACAAATCGGATCAGCCAAGGAACCAACCTGTCGGTGTTTCCAGGTCGATTGGGCACACATCGTCCAGGAATCGGTGGCCTAAGGTGGTAGGCACAACGTTTTCTGGTCGATCAATCGACAGGTCTGAAATTGACAGAGTCGATCGGATCGTCCATCGATCACTCAGGAATCGACTCGTCTAATAATAATAATAAAATTATCTTCATGCATGACAATGCATCATCTCATGCTGCAAAGAATACCTCAATGCATCATTGGCTCCTATGGGGATAAAATGAGAGAAGGTAATGGTGTGGCCTCCATCCTACCCTGACCTCAATCCTAATGAGAACCTTTGGAGCATCCTCAAGCATCTTAAAGCAAAAAATCTATGAGGGTGGGAGGCAGTTTACATCCAAACTGCAACTCTGGTAGGTTTTTCTGACATCCGGCAAATAAATCCTATCAGAAACTCTCCAAAGACAAGTTCAATGGATGCAAGTCTTGTGAAGCTGCTATAAAATAAGGGGCAAACACAACAAATGAAAATTTTCAGTTTTTCACAACCTATGAACTTGCTGTGCGTAGTAATTTGGAACAGTGCATTATAAGTTTGTTATTAAAAATTAAAAGTGTTTAATTTGAAAAAAATTAAACATTTGAACTGTGCTCTTAATAGTTGATAACATGAGAATGATGCTGATGTTTTTTTTTATTATTTAAGGTAAATGAGAAAAATATCATTTGCAGATTAATTTGGAACAGGTTGTATAAGGGAGGCAGTTTACATCTAAACAGCTCTGGGAGGCTCTCCAAAAACTGACAAGTTCAATGGATGCAAGAATTGTGAAGCTGTTATGAAATAACGGTCCTGTGTTATTATACTGTATAACGTGATCTAATATTTTGCTATTGATCTTCTCCTAATGCTGCAAATTCAACAAATTACCATTTTCAGTTCTCTAAAACCTATAAAATGTTTTGAAAGTCTGTTTTTTCATAATGATTTGGAACAGTGTACAGGATCAACCATACAAGAGGTGGACTTGCTGCTAAACGTATTTATTAAGCTTTAGTATCAATTGATAACACGTGGAACAACTTAGAAACCCAACGGGGCAACCCAGTCCAAAATATCCGTACCCAGTGGGATGCGCCGGTACTCCCTATGAGGGGCAGGTTCAATAGTCTGGGAAAGCAGTAACTCCTTGCCAGGGCAGGATGTGGCAGCTGTGAAGTCCAACCGGAAACGGAGAAGGCGCAGCAGGCCCCCCACCCGTCAGGGCCTGGGTACCAGGGAGCTCCCCACCCCACTTAATTGGTGTTCTCCGGGTGATACTTGGGGTACAACTGGGTCTTGGAAGGTAAGCTCAGGCTATTAGGTCCCCCGGCTGTCTACACACCGGTATAAACGGTAAAGGGCTATATTCCTGGAGACAGCTAGTGTGCCCAGCTACTGCAATCTCATCAGGAATTGCACCTCTGGACTGCCCTAACTCTTACTGGGATGCGGCTGTATACCCCAAGAGCCCCGGAGCCTGATAGGAAGTCAGATTAAAGGGGACAGCACCTGAATTGGGTAGGGTGACTACAGCACAACAGTGCACTGTAAGTTTATGTTTTAAAATAATACTGGTATCATTAGGAGGTTTGCTCAGTAACATTTGAATTACACTCAGCAATATGATCAAAGAACATTTGCATACATACATATTGTTTTATTTAGCTGTAACCAAATCTGTCTGGAAAACACAAGCACGTACGTGTTATGGGAGATGCTATTACAACATGCTGAAAGAGGAAAAGAAAGAGGAACTCAATAAGCCCATCTGACCTATTAGCACACTATAGAAAATCCTACTTTTTCACCTCACCCTAATCTACAATTAAATTACAGTAACTAAGGCTTATAAACAAAATCTGGGCTGGGAAGGGTGTATGATCTTGCACATGAAAGAGGAATCAAGAAAATGTAGGTTTGTTTTTTCAGGATAAACAAACCATGTCTTGTGTCCACTGCATTTATTTGTTGTCACTGTCTGGTGTGAATTAGTGATGAGAATAGGCAATATTCGTATTTGCAAAATATCGCAAATTTATCGCCTAATGTTCGCAAGAAACTAGAGAATTTACGATCTCCAGTTATTATTATGTTCATTGAGCAAATCAGCACTTGTGCACGTGCATATTGCGACGGTAGTTCTGGGTACTGATGTTAAAAATCCATAATATTCATGATTACGAAGACATAGCGCTAAATTTAAGATCTTCAGGAATTCTCAAAGTGCCAATATTCCCAATTAAAGTTTGCAATTAAAATATTCGCGATCAACACTGGTGTTAATAGACACAGAACTAAAATACTCAATCTTTTTATTATGACAATCCAAGGTGAAACTATGAAACTCAAAATATTTTTGGTCATTATATAAGAAAAAACATTAAACAAACTACTGGTGCTGATCTGGTCTGCTATTGGGGGGCTTGCATATCCATCCAAGTAAACTGATTTATTTAAAGCCTACTTCAAGGCTGTCCAACTCCATCCCTCGAGGGCCAGATCCTATACACATTTGTCTTATTTCTGTAATGGATAGCAGTTCATGATATAAGGGGTGGTTTACAAATAGTCAACAAATGACTGCTGGTCTGAAGTTGGAGCACCCTGACCTGGTGTACCAATTTAAGTTGTGAAAGTAAGTTGAAAAGAATAGGTAGTGCCGCTTGCATATATTGATCCACAAGAGATTCTACCTATTGTAAAAAAAAAAAAAAAAGAACTAAAATAATCCACAAATTTTGTAGCATGACAGCACAACATTGTGGACCTTAATGGCCTTAACCAGTACAATGTAAGCCAATGGGAGACAACCAGGCACCCCTTGCTCGGGGAGGGCTCTTCTCCCCGATAGCTCAGTTTGGCCGGATGGTCTAGGGTTCTGGTTGTGCCAAACGTCTTCCATTTAAGGATTATGGAGGCCACTGTGCTCTTAGGAAACTTAGGTGCCACAGAAATTCTTTTGTAACCGTGGCCAGATCTGTGCCTTGCCACAATTCTATCTCTGAGCTCTTCAGGCAGTTCCTTTGACCTCATGATTCTCATTTGGTCTAACATGCACTGTGAGCTGTAAGGTCTTATATAGACTGCTGGCTGTGGCTTTCTTAATAAAGTCCAAACAGTATAATGAAACACAGCTGGACTCAAATGATGGTTTAGAACCATCTCAAGGATGATCTGAAGAAATGGACCGCACCTGAGTTAAATATATGAGTTTCACAGCAAAGGGTCTGAATACTTAGGACCATATGATAGTTGAGTTTTTCTTTTTTAATGAATCTGCAAAAAGGTCTACAATTCTTCTTTTCTGTCACTATGGGGTGTTTGTACATTAATGAGGGAAAAAAAGAACTTAACATTTTTTAGCAATATAACAAAGAGTGAAAAATTTAAGGGGGTCTCAATACTTTCCGTACCCACTGTATGTCATGTAATTATTGGCTATATGTAATAATTAATGTTATTATTACACATAGCCGCTATGGAAATGTACATGTATGTATATTGGTTAATAGTTGTGGGGTTGGCTTGTATGTTCTGTTATATGTTCTATGTATTATATTGTCCATATTTGTATATTAATAATTGTCGGGTTGGCTTGGGTTATATGTAATGTCATTTAATTTAAATTTAATTATGACATATAACATTGATTTGTTGAATTTATTGAAGCTTTGTGTGTTTTTTGTGCCATGAATTATCAGTTAGTGTTGGAATGGGGGGTCAATGTTTTGAAATGGCTAATTTCTGGTTATTTGGAAGATTTTTATTGCTTTATTTTTTGATTATGTATTTAATGTATTTATTTCATTTTAACTTTGATTTTATGTTGTGAGTTGTGTTGTTTTACTGGTGTTTGGTTTTGTATTGGGTAGGGGTTCATTCTTTAATAGCTGTTGGTGGTCTTTTGTTATGTTTGTAGTGTATTGGTTTGCTGTTACTGGGTTTAGTAAATTGTGTGGTTTTATCATTGACATAAGGTGCTATTTCTTGTTTTATTATTGTCAGATTTAATAAATGTTGCGGTTTTAGAAGGAGAAATATGTGTTGGGGGGGGGGGTTGACAATTGTTTGCCAGGAGTTAATGGATTTGGAACCACTAAATATAACCTAATAGTCGTTCCAAGTTATTATCTGTAATCATTTATTTCATGATTACAGATGATATTTGGGGGATGGTGTTATATGTATTCATTTATTATATGTGTGCAGGGAGATGTACTGTACTGTGTGGAATCGCTGATTGAGGTCACAGAGACCTCTATCCGCAATCCATATGGTAGACTACGGGGGTGAATGTATATTTATTTTGACATGTAATCATTCTTTTGAAATGATTACATTGCAAAATAAATATGTTCTTGCCGCTCCCTGACTTTGTCTAAACCGAACGTGTGGCATCAGTTGCTATATAGCACGCGATGACCTGTTCCGGCCAGCCAATCACTGTTGTCAGCACCTAACATGGCTACTGGCATTACAGTAAGATTGCTGGTCTACAACCCGCCAAATTTGCTGGGTACAGACCTGAGCATAGCCACGAGCATGACGAGTAGCTCCAAGCATAGCAATGCTCGAGCCGAACATGTATTTGGCCCAGCATGCTCGCTTATCACTAGTAAAGATTACCTTCTTCCTTTTTTTCTGCATTTATGACACTGTTCAATGTATACTGTGTTTATTACACATTAAACAAAATTCACATTTTATGATATTGAGTCCGGTAATGCCTAAAAAATCCCTGAATCTCCTGACAATTTACAATGGGTATGGAGAAACATTTTCTATTCCTTCTATATATCTTACCAAGCATATCCATCACCTTTCAAATCTATTCATTATTCAAGTAGTTTTGGATGTATCATGCATGGGGGTTTCCAAGGGTTATTACTAATAAATGAGTCCATAAAAACTTTTTTTCAAATACTTAAAAATGTTTTAGTTCATTGTTCACTTTAAAATACAACTTTATAATATTATAATGACACTGCCACTTTTGTCACATGAAGTCTTGATACAGTGTTTTTATGGCCTTGATGCGTTTTGCCCAAAACAGCTTTCTCAAAAAGACAAACAACAACACTTTGTCGATCCCTTGTCTTTGTCCCAACCACTAGAGCCACATGAGGTTTGCACCAGGTAGAGTAGGCTTTTCTCGAACCTCGGAAACATCCCTTTTTTGTTCAATATTGTACATAAGCTGATGATACTCGATTATTTCGGACTGTAATCTGCCAGAATCTCCTTCCTATGATGGGTTACTCTTAAATCCCCACACACCCATCGAGTGGGGACCAGCAGATGAGTTGTGGGGAGCATCATAATGACGTCATCACGCTGCTCTCCATAGCATCGGCGGGCATCCTTTGTGTGCCGGCTGTTAGTTTCAATGGGGACGCCGGTTCCCATTGAAACTAATGGCGTCGGCCAGAGATTTATGGGCGTGTCCATTCTCTGGCCGACCGAGCTTTAGGGCGACAAGGATCTGTAGCCCTATGTGGGCACCCCCGATCGGCACATCGGTCGGTGGCAAAATCGGCCGCAGCTTGTTGTGTGTGTGGGGGGGGCTTTTGAGGGGCTATCCATCTACTCCCATCGGATCTCCTGTAACTAGTTCCCGCTCCCCCGACACGTACCTAGACTTCAGCAGTAATGATGTAAGCCACAAATTGTCATAATAAAATCAGCATTTATCCTAGAACTGGGGTTATCCAACTCCTGGCCTTAGGATCAATCTGGCCTGCAGTATAATTTATATTTCGCCTGTGTAATTTTTTATGCAAGAAATGCATGGTACAGATATATATTTTTTGACATTTTGATATATTTGAAATGTGATATTTTTTCACATTTGTTATAGAATTACACTTTGTATGGAGCTTCTGGAGAAAACCAATAAAGTATTTATAATATGAAGACAAAGTATGGGACTTTTTATCAGTTTATTTTTTAAAGTTATTGATTTGTGCATAATGAGATTTCTGTTTAGCCTAAATTTAACTTACATATAACTTCTAGTGATGGCCGAACTTCGGCCGTGTCCGTCCGCGAACGGGCCGTCCACGCGTTCGCGGACACATTCAAATTCCCCGCCTCTAGGCGGGGAATTTGAATCGGAAAACCCGGATGTAAGGTCAGTGACATCACATCCGGTCCCTGGAACGCACCCTGGAACGCATAGTTCCTGGTTGTGTTAACCGGATGTGACGTCACTGACGTCACATCCGTGTTTACAAGCCGGAATTTCACTGAAAGACCGGATTCTCTACCCGGTCTTCAGTGAAATATTCTTCCTGCGGCGGGATCTCGCTGCTAACGATCCCACCGGAGAAGGAATAGAGGGCTCCTTCTCCCTGGCGAACAGGGCGGGTCGAACACCCGTACTGTCCGCCGGCGAGAAGGAGGGCGAACATGCTTGTTCGCGGCCGAACTGTCCGCCTTGCGGGCAGTTCGGCCATCACTAGTAACTTCCATATAAGGTCCATAAGGCCTAGGGTGGTATCTGACAAATACTAGAATGGCACCAAACTAGAGTCTCATCTTGAGACATTCGTTCAAAATCGGCTGACGTGAAAATGTACTTTATTTAGTGTTCCCTTCATAAACAATGGTACTAGTATAGAGACTGTTCTGTCTGTTGTTGCTGTTGTTTTTCCTATTCCATATGACCTTGCTAGAAGTATGTTGAAGATAGTCCAGATTTAGGAATGACTTTAATCTATATGTTCAAATGTTTTATAGGGGCTCCATATTTTTCCAGCCTTACAACATTCTTTTAGCACTTGATTAAGTATTAACAATAAACATAACACCTTATTTACTATTAACTTTGAAAAGTGAACATTAACTATGCTCAGTGAACAACCTCTACATCATTTTTACATCAACCCCATGAGGTTTGTAGACTTAAGGCTTGTTTACATTAAGCACATAGACTTACCTGCTCGGCGGATGCTGTATCTTCACTGCACCGAGCCACTCAGCCGATGCAAAACTCAACAAAGTCGAGTACGTTGAGCCTTTTGCTTGACAGGGATCCCGACATAGCACATAGACATCCGCCGGGCAGGCAATGTCTATGTGCTACATCGGGATCCCTGCCAAACAATACGCTTAGCGGAGGGGGTCCTGATGTATAATGGAAACAAGCCCTTAGAATGATGACCTTGCCAGAAGTGAACAATCCAGACGAAAATGATAGAAACAGAATAGTATAACAAAGAGAATTTGGTATAATTAAAAATATACATTTACAAAAATATATATGCAAATTTAGCTTCGGAAATTCTGTTGTTTATGTTCATGATTTTGTACTTACATGAAGAGGGAATTTCCCTCCAGCAATTGCACTGTCCTCAGCAACACCAGGGATCCCAGGCAGTGAAAAGTGGTGTGCAGGAGGGATCCATCCCTGCTGAATTACTGTTTGGCCAAACAGCATCCCCAGTGTCTCTGTGTCTCAGTGACACTGCTGCCATAGGTCACATGGGTTGGGACATGTTTAGTTTGAATTTCATGTGGCTCAATCGGCTGCAGGATATTCACCAGTCAATTGTTTACCAATCCTACAGAACAAGGTGGCACAATGAGATTGGCCAATCCAGCCCAAGGAACCTCATGCACACCATTGCATGTTTTAGCCTCTGTCTAGCAGTGTACCTGTTATTTGGATTACCTGCCTTACTTCTCTGCCTGCCCTTACCTCGGATTTTCCCTGACCACATTTCCTGCCTTATCCATCTGTACCAAACTTTATTGGACAGGTCTTCTGACTGTGTCCCTTGTTTTCTGGATTAATAACAACAAGGACAGAGGCACACAACCTAGTACAACAAATGGTTAAATAATGTGGAATAGGATAAGATAAATAAAAAAAAACGAGACAAAACAACAGACAAGATACTCACATTGAGAGAGGTTTACAAGGGTGGATGTCTCAGGGCCATGTGTTTTCAAGGAGGACCTCACTTCCTGGTTGGGGATGAGATCGCTTCCTGCTTACAGATACTGGGGGGCTCAATAGGAACAATGGAACGCGTTTCGAGCATATGCTCTTTTTCAACCATAGGTGAAGGCTTATTTGTCTGTTACAGGGGGCCACACTCCTCCATTTTGAGAGCTGCACACCTACACACAACTTATACACCCATCCCTCATACTGACTCCATTTTACTCTGTGATCCTTGCTCAGGCCCCATACACCAACTGAGGGCCTTTCTGGCCACTGATATCACTATAGCTGTGTAATCACTGCTGAAGGTTGTGCGCAACTACCCATTATCTTTCTTAGCTTGTTTTCTGGATTACTTGATTAATCCAGTTATCTGAATATTTACATTGGTAGTGATTGTGTGCCCAATAATAGATCGTTAGAAGGTGTGTTTTAGGAAAGGCATGGGCAAACATTTTGACTTGTTGGCCACAATAGGTTCTTAAATTTGAAAGGGGGGCTGGACCCAGAGCCTGTAATGGCCGTCTGCCATAGGTGTCCCAATTACTCACATGCCCAGCTTCATTATGGATGCTGGGAGGCATGCAGCAGAGACATTGTAATCTTTTTTAATTTCCTGTATGCTTTCAAAAAAGAAATCATACTGAGAGGAAGTTATAAAGAAAAAATATAAAAAAAACAATATATAGTTAAATGACATGTTTCGGTGAAAATATGGAGATGAAAAGACGCTCTGGCTCCCCTCCGCTTGTTCACTGCAATGAGCAGAGATAAGGTGGACATTCAGACACCTCTTGGCATAATGCATGCTCATTGCAGGGAATAAGCAGAGGGGGCCCAGAGCATATTTTCATCAAGGTGACAACAGGCCAGATTAAAAAGCTAAGTGGGCCGGATCCGGCCCCCAGGCCTTAGTTTGCCCATGATTGAGACTGAGAAACTGCAGGTGTACAACCTGTGAAGACTTCTACTAGCTTGTGTCATGAGGATGTTATAATAATGGATTGTCATAGTTTCTTAAAAATATTATATCATCCAGATATAAATAATGATCAACCTTTCATTAGAAAATAGTGATGGCGGATCAGACTTTCAATCTGACGCTGACCTCTAGGCGGGGAATTTGAATCTGAAAAACCAGTTGTGATGTCAGTGACGTCACATCCAGTACCTGGAACGCATAGTTCCTGGTTGCATTAGCCGGATGTGACGTCACTGATGTCACTTCTGGGTTTACAAACCGGCTGCTCGCTAGAAGACTGGCTTCATGCCTAATCCTCTAGTAAACAGATTCTTCCTCCGGCAGAATCTCGCTGCTCCTGATCCCATCGGAGGTAGAATAGAGAGCTCCTTCTCGCCAGCCAACAGGGTGGGTCGAACACCCGTACTGCACGCAGGCAAGAAGGAGGGCGAACATGTATGTGCGGGCAGTTCGGCCATCACTATTAGTAAATATTGTTTGTCATGCCAGGTAGGCAGGCAGACATTTATATTGGTCTAAAGCGCAAGAATTATAAACTTAAACTGTTGGCGACCCAGACAGAACCATAGGGCCTAGTGGATGTCCAGAGGGTCAAGATACAAGCTGTGTACTGGAGGGACTGCACAATTCATTAATTATGTACACCCACCTGTAACAACCATGACGGTGAAAGCACTTGGATGCTTATTGCTAGTACAACCTTTAATACTAGGTAGACTCTGTGGCCATTACATGGGGTGTGTGGGTCAAAGCTGCTATCTCTCCCCTGCCCAATAACTGAATCCTGCTCTATGGTAAGCAAGTGAAAGCTAAGTTAATGAGTCAGTGTAGTTACATCTACTTCTAAAGAAATAGTATGGTAACATTTTAGAGTAAACACATTTAAAATAATTCTACAGAAATTCATTGGAATTCTTGTGAACTTTTCAGCATCATCTCTGGTTGGTTAAGTGATTGACAAGCTGCAATAAGCCTGCTATTAGCAGGGATGTGCCAAAACTAGCAAACAAATAGCAAATACCTAGCAAGGTCTGTTCAATTGTAACACATGTAAAAGGAACAAATGTACCGTTATGAGGAAAATAGAACTACTACAGAATGAGAAGAATGTGTGTTTGAACTTCATACACAAAAAAATGCAAGAATTAGGCATAGGGCCTTGTGCGCTAAACATTGGGGGTTTGGAGCAGTAAGGCGCTGACTGTAGTTTCCTTCAGCTATGACGTTCCCTTCTCCACATGTAGGGAGATGCATCCATTGAAAATCAATGGACGCCTCCATTGATGTATAAAACACTCCCGATGTCTTTCGCAGACATATATTGTACACATAATGCCCATAGGATTTAAATGGACACTTTACAGGACTAAGCCTAATGATTAATGATAGCACAAAAAAAATTCTGCATTGAGTGCTATTAATATAATTATTCACACAGTCGTCTGGAAATGATGCGTCGCTGCATAAAGCTTCAGGCAGGCAATTTAAGGGTGGCCCCTCTGAACACGCCTGTGTGAATGTAGCCCAAGTCCAATGGCAAACGTATTGTAAACATGTCAAACACGACTCAACTTCTCACTATAGCACAGTGGTTCCCAAACTGGGGGATGGGCCCCTCTGGGGGGCATGGAGGTATTCCAGGGGGGTGCAGCTAGGGGGCTCAGGGATGGACAAGCAGGAAGCCAACCATGGAGAAACTAACTAAAAACAGTACGTAGATTGCATAATGTGTGTGTAAGAGAGAGAGTAATGTGTGTGTCTGTGTGTATTTGTCTCTATGTGAATGATTCATGTCTCTGCATGAGTGTAGTGTGTGTGTCTCTTTGTGAAGGATGAATGTTTCTATATGAATGGTGTGAAAATTAAATGAACTCTTATGTATTTAAAATACATTTTGAGGGTAATTTCTCTCTAGTACTATACTAGTACACGATGCTGCAACACAAACACAGATAGTGTGAAATGGCCCCTTAATCTGAAACTTTTTTTGAATGGGCGTGGGGGGCTTGATAATGTTCCTATCTAGAAAAGGGGGGAATCACTGCTATAACCCAACATAATGTAGATGGTCTATATACTGTATTCTGATGCACTGCCCCATGCTATCATATTGCAGCCATTTAATCATACCATGTTTTCCAGCATCCAAGTCCTTCACAACCTTGTTAGTGCTCAATAACATATATTGTAACAATGTAATGCATGGAGGTTTCATCTGAACCTGATAGGATAATTAAAGTAAACATTGATGGTAAAAAGTTTGATTTGGGAGGGTAGCAACTATACCCCAGGGGTTGCCAGCCCCTGTGGAAAAGTCCACAGGGGCTGGCCACCCCTGGGGTATATTTCCTACCCTCCCAAATCAAACTGTAGTCAAACGGATGTGGTGAGGTAAAATGGCTGCCGCATGATCCCCCCTCCCCCTTACTTGAATTGATGGTAATAAATCCAGATCCCTCTGCCATCATATCTTGATATCACTATGGAACCTGGACTTTGTTCACCCACCTGAGAGTCTGGGTTTCTGCTTAGTGTGATTCCAATGCATGGGTGTGATATACATAGAGGGGGAAATGTACAAACGGTCATGATCCCTAATTTCTGAGTATAGTCTAACAAAAATGAGAAGTTCTTTTCAACTTGGCAATACATCAGATGTTTAATTTCTTGGTTATACTGGGAAGTGTGCAAGAGAAAAACATCTCTCTGGCTTTGTCTTAGTTCCTCTTTAGTTAGAAGAGCATTTCAGTTTCACTTGAGGCGAGTGTTTCCTTCACTAAGATCTCATCATACAATGCACCTCCTATACATTAGTCCTCTATAGGTTAGTACAATAATAGAAGCCTAAGCTGGGCATAAACTGTTCGATTTTACGTTTAATCAACTTTTAATAGGGATGCATTTAATTTGATAGTATTATATTTGGAACGTTTTTACCTCCATAATGTGATTCTAAACAGATTGATTCCTTTCCTGAAGCCCTGTGCACATGCTCCATAGTACAATCAGATACAAATCGATAAAATTAAGCAAGCCATACACGTGTTCGATTCCATGGCCAATTGATCACTCACCCGATCGATTCTGGCGATTTTACCGGGAATCGCAGGTGTGATCAATCGGCCAATTAAGAGTATCCATCGCTGCATACCACCTTGTCCAACGGATTCCGGGACGATTCCGTGTCCGATTGTCCACCTCACAAATGGCAACTCCCCCTGATCTGGGCAGAATCAATCTGATGGAACCAACATGTTGGTTCTCTGTTGGATCCGATTCTGGGCCCCTGAACGATCGGACCTGATCGATTGGACAAGGTGGGCTGCATGCGATTCCGGCACGATCGTTTGGCGTGCACGTGCCCGGAATCGATCGTGCCGGAATCCGGTGGGAATCCGACACGTGTATGGGGGCCTTTACGAAAAAAAAATAATGAATACTTGAATGATCAACTGAAATTTACCACCATGTCCGAACACTGCACAAAAGATTTTATGTTCAACTTCGATCCAATTAAATCTTGATAAAAAAAAACAGAAATCATATTTTATATGATCGACTTAATACAAAAGTTATTAAATTATAAAAGTCTGTTGAACTTTGACAATATGTGTTTTTTATAGGCATGCATTTCTGCATATATGCAAAAATGCATTTTGACATTACAGATGCGTTTGAGTTTTGCATTTGCGTGTTTGAACAAATCAATAAAAAATTCAGGAAAAAATTATAAAAAATGCATACAGCAGTGAGGAAACGCTGCGTTTTTAAAACGCAACGTATGAAGTGTGAATGGTAACATATTTGTCTATGTAAAAACGCATGCAGTAACAAAAGTATGCTTAGCTTTACTGCACTACTTACCTGCGGTCTGAAACGACACACACATATATATAATAATTGTACTTTCTATAATAATGTCACTTTTTGACTCACCACATTTATTATCAGATAAAAAAGAACTTGTCCAATCTTCTAAGGCTAGCCATACACGGTCTGACTTTTGTACAATTGATCTTAGATTCAATTCACTTATGCAACTTAAATATCAAGAGTCAGTCTCACATCAATCGATAGTACCAGCGCACAGTGGGGTCAATTTAAAATCAATTGATTCCATGCCAAAGCCCTGTGCACATACTCCATAGTACCATCTGATAAACATACCAATATTGGAAAAGAAGGGGAAACTTAAGCCCCCCATACACCTTAAGATTGATCCATACAATTTCCATTAGATCTACCAAC
>CM070035.1:62335992-62360501 GCA_036250615.1 Ptychadena robeensis | reverse complement strand
ATCACTGCTATGTAGTGCTGGGTCCTCCCTGATAGAATACATAGTGATTGAAAGGTTAAGCAAGATCCTCCTATTACATGGTTTTGGTAGAACAAAAGTTGATTGCACAGAGATTGTATGGAAAGATTGTAAGGTATATGGGGGCCTTTACACCTCAATGCCAAATATGCCACATCCCAACAAATATACTATTAGAGCAAAAATAACAAGAAAGTTACCCTGACCATGAGTAAGGATAGCAGGGTTACTGGGATTTTTAAAGTAGTAAAGATTTTACAAATGTAAGGTCTTTAGTACAAATACAAAGATGTTCAATTTCCATTACTTTTGGTGGCCCGATTCAGGTAGCAAGGTTTAGACAATGGATTTTTTACGTCGACTGAAATGAAAAATGCAATTGTATGGTAAGATTGTAAGGTGTATGGGGGGCTTAAGATGGGGTTACACTAGGCATCAGGATAAAGTTTTAGGGAAGTTCAGTGGCTAACAGCTAACTATGGGGCTGTATTGGTGATCTCTGTCTTCTCCCACTTTATAAATCAGCGTCAATAACCCTACAATGAGGATAGTACATCGGCAATGTCCGTGTGACCTCCCTAGTGTCGGACGTGGAATTTCCCCTGTGCACTTTGCTTTCTGTTTCTTGTGGAAAGCTGTGATTGTGTGTCATCACACACGTCTGGAATGTACGAGCTCAGCTGACTGCCCACACAGCACAATGCTTAGAAAGAACAGAGGTGACAACACATGTGTGTGACGGTGAAGGGGGTCA
Source organism: Ptychadena robeensis (assembly GCA_036250615.1). Classification (NCBI taxonomy): domain Eukaryota; kingdom Metazoa; phylum Chordata; class Amphibia; order Anura; family Ptychadenidae; genus Ptychadena; species Ptychadena robeensis. The sequence goes on along the minus strand of CM070035.1, from coordinate 62,359,729 downwards.
CTCCACGATCCAGGTGGACTCCTTGTCAGTGCGGTGTACGGGGGAGTCCGAGCCACGCCCACACACGGGAGGGGCGGGGCCGAGCCATACTACCTGATCTGTGACGCTGACATCAGGATGGATTTCCCTCTATGAAAGTTTACTGACAAGTTCGGATACGGAAGACGGAGTCCACATCCATGATGGATGAGCGGAGCCCCCTGATCATCTACCCGCTCAGCACCGAGGATCGCCCTCACAATGCAGGACCACGCAGAAACAGCGGGCACCGATCGGGCACCAGGAAACTCTCCACCTTCCTGGGGGTGGTGGTGCCCACCCTTCTTGCCATGTTCAGCGTGGTCCTATTCCTCAGGATCGGTATGTCATGTCTTCTTATAGGTGACACAAGAGGAACTGTCATTTCCCGGGTCAGAAGTTAGCACTATAATAATATTGTTTTAATATAATTCTACTCACTGTTCCTTGATAATTTCAGAGTATCTGAGGGCAAATCAGATACCATTAGATTCCATTGTACTGTGGGCAGATTCTCTTTCTATATGTACTCTGATGACCACTGTCACCAGGACTGATAACTAAAGTTGAGTATGGAGACCTGCTGCTGCTGGAGAGATTTTCTCATACTTCCTATAGTGTCTCCAAGACAGGAAGTAAATGTAATTCTCTCCAGAAGAATTCAGATACATATATATCCCAAAGACGCTGTCCAGTGTTAACTATTTACTGTGCTTTTTAAATATGGCCTAAGAATTCTCAGCTTTTTTACCCTGACAGACCATGTCTCTGTAGCTGCCAAGACTAAGTACAATGTTTTAATTTGCAGCAAATATTAAAATTATATTCAAATTGTAATATCCATGCACAGCTTAAAGTTTTTTGCAGTGCTGATGGATTACAAGTAATGTCAGGATTTTATTGCTGTGTGTGTGTCCTTTGGGGAGATTTAACCTAATTGCCTTGATTACCACTCTGAAAGGGGGCAAAGTGTAATCCAAAGTGTGTAGCTTCCACCAGAACAGGAAGAGAAGTGAAGTCTTTCAGTAAGGACACTTGTTTATGTGACATATGTTTATGTGATGGAAGTCAACTGAACAGGAAGTGAAGGGAAATCTCCAAAATGATAGAAACCTTACAGCAGTTTAATCCCTGTGCACACCACCATTACATCCAAATGGGGAAAAAATATATATATTTACTATGGAGAACAGAGACAGCCCATCTGAGATGATTTCTCGATCTGTCCAATCTTTTGTAATTGTGCGAGGTGTGTTATGGGCAGAATACAGGTAGCTTGATGCAAACTGAAGATGTGACAATGGTTGGAACGTTCATTGCAGGTGTGATTGTATCTGGATATATTTCTATAACTCCTGTTTGTTTGTTTATTTGTTTTTACATTGATTTAACCTGAGTGCAGAAAACTTTGGGCTGAGGTTTGTCATATGTTATGAAGTAAGACACTCAGCAGAATCATGTTGTTCAACATTTCAAATACAATCGTTTCTCACTACACATGCTGCGATTGCAGCGTAGAACTGGCAATGGTCCTTGAAGGTAAATAAACCATGTGTTAACGCATGCTGCTGGGCTATTGGAGACGCTTGCGCTGTGGCTGAAAATTTCATTTGCGCTAAGACGTTGTCCCTTAACACAATGCAGCCTAGTCTGAAAGTACAACAGGCTTCCTATGGAAATCTGTCTATCTTGTCTTATGTGTCTTATGTAGTGTAGAGGGGCTTAAAAAACATTCTGTGTTGTAGTACAGCGCAGCTATGTACAATATACACTTGTTGTATAACTCCCCAAGGCTCCTTCCCTGTGGTAGGCTGCATTGGTAATAATGGTGCAGGTATTGGTAGTAATGGTGCAGACATTGGTAATAGTGGTGCAGACATTGGTAGTAATGGTGCAGACATTGGTAATAATGGTGCAGACATTGGTAACAATGGTGCAGACATTGGTAATAATGGTGCAGACATTGGTAGTAATGGTGCAGGTATTGGTAGTAATGGTGCAGACATTGGTAATAATGGTGCAGACATTGGTAGTAATGGTGCAGACATTGGTAATAATGGTGCAGACATTGGTAACAATGGTGCAGACATTGGTAGTAATGGTGCAGGTATTGGTAGTAATGGTGCAGACATTGGTAGTAATGGTGCAGACATTGGTAATGGTGCAGGTATTGGTAGTAATGGTGCAGGTATTGGTAGTAATGGTGCAGACATTGGTAGTAATGGTGCAGACATTGGAAGTAATGGTTCAGACATTGGTAATGGTGCAGGCATTGGTAATGGTGCAGGCATTGGTAATTATGGTGCAGGCATTGGTAATAATGGTGCAGACATTTAGGGAGGTGGTTTATAGTGCTTTATGTTAGAGACTGCTCTCACCACAATGGTGCACTGCACATTTATTTGTTTGGTGTTTGTTGCTTTCTATAAAGCCTGATACATTTTCCCATTGCCTGAACTGTGGTGAATGTTGTGTGGAAGGAATGGTGAACGGCACCCCAGACCACATGACATGGGTTACTGCATGTTCAGCAGTGTTCTCCCCAGAGCAGATTGGCCGGGCGGCCCGCCCGGGAGATTTTAGTCCCCGCCCGGCAGTTCCGTCCCGCTATACCAGGGGTCGGCAACCCCCGGCTCCAGAGCCGCATGTGGCTCTTCTTCATCCTCGGCGTGGCTCACCTCTGATAGGCTGCCGGCCAGCGGCAGCACACAAGTCCTCCGTGGCGAGCAGCCTGACAGGCGGCGCCTCCCATTCTTCAGGAGCGCGCCACAGCCACTGAAAGACTCCGGCCCGCGGCACACTACCGGAGCCGCGGGCCGGAGTCTTTCAGTGGCTGCGGCGCGCTCCTGAAGAATGGGGAGGCGCCGCCTGTCATGACTTGTGTGCTGCCGCTGGCCGGCAGCCTATCAGAGAGCCTATCAGACCGGTGTAGGCGGCGCGATGACGTCATCGCGCCGCCCGGCTGAAAAAAAATTCTGGGGAGAACACTGTTCAGTGTGTGGCCATGTTCTGTGTTGGTCGTCAATCAGCTTTCTTAAATTATGGGGTCTCTATCCTTCCCCTTTACATTATCCAGTCCATTCATCCTGCTATATCCTTCATAATGTCTTCTCTTTACTCTGAGTAATCTCTAAGGAGCACAGAGACTTCAGGAATACCACTTGGTAGCCATGACAAGATTGAACTGAGGCCTAGAGGCTGGCTTCTGTGGAGCAGAGATGCTTACTGGTTTCCTCTACCTCTACATACATTTTTATGTGAACCATCCCATAGTCTCTAATATGTGGGCATGCGTTATCATGTATTGTCCAACTTCTGTTATAAGGAATAGTTTTAAACAGGGCCTGAAAGTGTTACATGGTGCCAAATCATAAAAAAATCCAATTGGGTCTAGCAACACTATTAAGGCCCCCATACACGGGTCGGATTCCGACCGGATTCCGGCACGATCGATTCCGGGCGCGTGCACGCGAATCGATCGTGCCGGAATCGCGTGCAGCCCACCTTGTCCGTCCGATCACGTCCGATCGTTCGGGGGCCCAGAATCGGATCGGACAGAGAACCAACATGTTGGTCTTTTTGATCCGATTCTGCACACATCAGGGGGAGTTGCCATTTGTGAGGTGGACAATCGGACACTGAATCGTCCCGGAATCCGTTGGACAAGGTGGTATGCAGCGATCGGATTCTCTTAATTGGCCGATCGATCGGACCTGCGATTCCCGCCAGAATCGCCGGAATCGATCGGATAGGTGATCGAGCGGCCATGGAATCCGACTGTGTATGGCTGGCTTTAAATTCAAAGACTGTCCAGCAAAAGTGTAGATATGGGGTTGTGATAAACAACGTTGTCAGAGATGCTTGCTATTGTCACCTTTCGTTCATATGATATGACACTGTTGTTCTAGAATACTGCTGCAGTCACCTTAATACAGGAAGTAGACATAACAATGCCTATACTGACACAATGAACAGGAGCCAATGTTATGGGGCATTCAGAAAAGAGGAATCTGCTGGTGTCAGGTTGCATCATACTTGCAATGTAATAGATTTAACTTCAAAGACAACTTTGTTACACTTAGCTAACCCCCTATCTGTAACTTATATATATACTAATGGTGGAATATGACTGAAATGTACCTTAAAAGACCCTTCTCTTTGATCTTTGGCAAACTGTGAGAAGTACCCATGAAGGTTATGGTGAGAAGAGATGAAAGGAATCAAAAAGCCCTCAACTCGAGCAGTGCATAGCACAAGCAAGCCTTCTTAAAACAGAAGGTATTTACATGGCCCAATCCAGCACAAATCCCAAAACTTTAAGTGGAAGCCCTCGTTTTGGGACAGTGGGCGGAGCCATGCAAATTATTCCTTTTAGCCCCATCAGCCAAATGCACATCCAGAAACCGCTGGTGTACAGTGCAAATATAGCCTTTTTGGTACAGAGCCATTTATTCCAAACTGCATACAGCTGTTTCAGGCTACTTGGCAATCATCAGTGCAGTGCATGGAAACCATGGCTCTATGGTGTGGGGCTTGGAAGCCGAACAAAGAGAAGTACCCATGAAGGTTATGGTGAGAAGGGATGAAAGGAATCAAAAAGCCCTCAACTCGAGCAGTGCATAGCACAATCATAGGCAAACTGTGTGAGACACCAGTTTGTGTATGAGGTAGGGTTAAAGGGGAACCCTGTAGTAATGCAGTGTTTATTTACCTGCAGTGGACATGTTTGCGTTACTGCGCTTGTGTCCATTGCTGGCGAATGACCGTGCTGCAATTACAGCACGCATGGTGTGAAAGGACCCTAAGACTACTTTACATCATTATGGCTGCTCTTGGCATGGTATAGACGGTCTCATTGAAAAGCTTCTCTCTCTAACATTTGCCTTTCAGTTTCCTTCTTACCACCATAATCTCTCTGTTCTCTGTTTACCAAGAATATAATCATCCTCACCATGCAGGAATGAATGTAGGCCTTGTAACAAGTCATGTGATGTACAGGTTATAAGGAGCCATGATAGATACAATGATTATATATTGCTGCGGTCTTATGTGACTGTGTCACCTTGTCTTCTCTTGTGGTCATTCTGTGTGCAGGCTAAACAGTAATTATCTGGATAAAACAGAGTAGTAAACCTTGAGAAATATAAGCAGATACATGAATATAAAAACAGAGAAGTGTGTTTCAAGTAATCCCTGTCACTAATAGAAAGAAATCAAAGATGCACTGGCATCGATAAGGTCTTCATAGCCAATGCCTTGTATAAAACCAACATCAATCAACTCACAAATGGATCTTGAAATTAGGTGGACAAAGCATGGGATGCAAACCACAAAGGTAATAAAAAGCATGGCCATGTGGAAGGGGGAAACATAGCTTTTTTTTTATTCAAGCCCTCAATGTGTGTAATACACACACTAAATATGACCTATTGCACCCGGTGCCCAATGTGAATCACACCAAAAATGCACTGCACACCACAACCAGAGCCAAACCCCCAAGTACTTGGTACAGATGTGATTCCTCCTAATAGCATTCCCAAGAATCCCATCAAGAGTGTTCCTCTCTTCTGACCTCAAGGTCAGCACTTTCCAGGGAGGAGGACAAAAATACCCATATTCGTGAAGCAAAGGCAATTTGTGCACAATCATATGGGGGGGGGGGGGGCATACATAAAAATAAATGTGCCCAATGTAAACTTTGGACTGACCTTCTGGCTAGCTAAAGAAATTCCTCTAGTCCTGACCAAAAGGCCAACCCATGGCAGCAGGTGCTTTAGAAAGAAATGCAAAATATGCCCATGACCATGGTGCCATAAAATAGTGGTCCAGTTTTGTGCCATCCACACAAGATAGCACATATAGCCAAGAGCTTAGTGGTCCTTTGATATATTGGTATTTATGGTGCTGGTCAAATCAGTATTGTTTGATAGTGTTGAGTGAGAATATTCAAAATTCGAATATATTCTACGAATATCCGTCTTCAGAGAATTTGCAATATTTCGTGAATGTGCGCTCGGATATTCACAATGGTGGATATGTTTATTGGCATACATCGCGCATATTTGTGCGCATTGCGAATGGATACCTGCAATACACACAGTGTTTGTACTGGCTATGATCACAGAATGAAAAAGAGAAGCTGTAAAGCTGCATTGCGCCGCATTGCGAACATGCACGCGCAGTGGAAGGCAATAGGATACAGTCGAAAATGTTATGAATTTCGAATGTTTTCTTGTATATTTGCGAAATAACGCAAATTCAAATATACCATATGCTGCTCAACACTATTGTTTGATGCACATTAGTTAACCTTCTGGACGTTTAGCCCGAGTTAATTCGGGCTAAATAAAGTTGCTGAAATGGTTTAGCCCAAATTCACTCGGGCTGCTGTTACCTGCACCCAGATGGCTTGCAGGCAGCTTGGAGGCTTCCTGCTCTTCTTACTGTTGTCCCCCGATGTCTGAACTTCAGATCCCGGTGTTTTTTTATTTTTTATTTTGCTCTTTATGGTTCTTCTTTCATTCTGACATTGATTGGAGCAATTTTTTTCGCTCCAATTCAATTCAAAATGAAAAAAAAACACATAAAAAAACATGGATTTGCTTATTATGAGTTTTCTTTCATTTTGGATTTAATTGGATTGATTTTTCTGTATCCAATCAAGTTCAAAATAAAGGAAAAGGCATACAAAGTAAATACTTTGCAAGGGCTTGTGTCCACTGCGTCTTTTTCCCTGTGGTGGATGTATGTCTAATGAATGGCACAGTGTCTACTCTGCGCTATTTGAGTGGTGTGTCCACTGTGATAATATGAAGCTGCGGGATGCTGCCAATGTGTGGTCTTCATTGCAGCACCACACATTGCCGCCAGAGACACAAAGACGCAGAAAAACATCGCTCGTGCTGCATGTATGAATGCAGTATGGGTGCAGTTTTTCTGCATTTTGTCTCAGCAAAATCAACAGGGTGCACTCCCCCCCAATGCGGCAGGAGCGAGCCCTAAGCCCTAAGCAAGCTGCAGGTAATCCACCAGCAAATGTGCCAGCGCACGAAATTGTTCCCGGCGTGGTGTATCAGACCGCCTGTCAGTCTTGGTTGATTTAAAAAATGAATTCTAGTTTGAGCAGATTTTTGTGTTTTCTATTAAATTTTATCATTAAATGTGATTTTTGAAAAATACTTAAGCGTTTGAAACTTTATATATTCAAGATGTCTACTAGACCTGTGTTTGGATATATTTTGGTCAGTTACAGGCCTACAACACGTCTTTTTCAATGATAAACAGTGTAACGCTTTTGGTACAGGAATCTGGACCTCGGCGAAACGCTCAGGAGGTTAAAGAAACCTAGTAAGTAAAACAAATGAAACTAGAACTATATATATCACCAGCTCTAGGTATCTTCTTTCTTCCCTTTATACATTTATTGTTCAGAGTTACTTTACATTTATACATAAAAGTTTTTGTTTTTTGAATTGTGTTCACACAGTTTTGTAACAGGATATTAACAAAAAATGCAACAAAAATAACTGTGCCCCTATAAATATTTGATTTACATGAACACAATGTTCAGTAAATCTATAAAAACACCATTGACATGTATGTCTGTGTGCATAAGGAGTGGTAATACAGGTGGCCGGGGGAGAGGAGATAAAGAAATGTGTGGCCTGTGGACCTTGTATTCAGAAATCAGGTATGTAGGCTGACACCACATGTTTAGAAATGTGCATGTTGTTGTGGCAAAGAGGTAGAAGCGCATTGACACATGAAAAGGTATTGATGTGCATAAAGGTATGCGTTAACACATATCAAAAATCATGCATTTGATTTTTCACATAACACATCAAATAAAAAGGAACTGGAACATGCCATGTGAACCAGTATGTACCCGAGACACCAGATCTTCACATCTGCAGGACTTTCTGTCTGGCTCAACAACAACACCCCAACCCCCACTCTCCAGCAGTAATGAGAATGCTCCTGTAAAAACGAGTATCTCTCTCCCACTGGATGAGCACTTCTCATCACTGCCGGTCACCTTCCATCACCCCCGCTCCCAGCTCTCCGGCAAAAATGAGCAGTGCTCTCCCCCTACACGCCCTATGACCACCTGAGCACCTCTTATCACAGCTCTTCAGCAATGATGACAGGTGCTCATCTGGTGGGAGAGAGATGGAGACGCTAAAGAATGGGAGGACTTTGGTGTGCCAGTACTAAACATGCGGGTGCCAGGAATGAAAAAGTGGAAAGGTAAGTATGTTTGTGTAGCTGTTTTCCATATGAAAACTGCGGACAGGTGAGTAATATGTCTATTTAATATGTGTGTCTTTTATTTTTTTGAGTTTAGAACCGCTTTAAGAGTAACTAAGCACACATCTTCTATATTAGGGCAGATCATAATTTCACGCACCTATAAGTCTCTATATCTTCAGGATAAACCTTCTGGCACAAACAAGTAACAATTAAGTATCCAACATGTAGAACATTGTTTGTGAGGTTCCATATAATCGGGGAATGACTGTCATACTTCCCCTGTGCTTGTATAATACCTGTATTATTCTGGGCACAATGTATTTGCTTGTTACAGTTAAGTTCATAAAGGAAAAATCACTCATATTTCAGCAGTCACATGGACACCCCTCAGGTCCTGGGTTGTCCAGTGTATGAAAAAAGAATTTAGATTACGGCAAAGTCACAAGACTTGGTGATTTATAAACAGAGACCATAGTTAATAATCTATGTGGTTTGGAAAATGCAACACTTTCACACAAAAATAATAATTGAAAAGGAAAGAGACCTTTCACAACACATTTAGAAATAATCTACAACTTACTATCTACATGGTCATTCTGAGAAATTAGTCAAAATTAAATCGAACTCTATGCTAGGCCAGAGGTGCCAAATTCTGGGGCGGGGGCCAGTGTAATAATATTTGGCCTGCAAGGTTTTTGGAAAAAATTTATTTAAAAATGGCTCTGATGTGTCTTTTATTTGACATTGGATGTCACATATGTTATAGTACTACACTTTGCGTGTTCTAGATTAAAAAAACTTAAATTTGATTCCAAATGAAAAAGTTCATAATTTCATCTTTTGAAGAGAAGGAAAAACTCTGCAAGTTTAGAATTCTAAGAAAATACATTTTCCATAAAATCATGTATCTTAATATAGAGAATTTTTTCTTTCATTATTCCTCATGTAGTTATGAAGAAAACCTATAGAATAAGTTGTTATAGTTGAAGATAATCATTCCATTACACATGGGATACCATGATAGGGCAATACATATCATATATACTAAAGTATAAGCCAACCCAAATACACAAAGCTTACCACAACTTCTGTAAACAGTAAACATAGTAGCCATTGATACTTGGAGATGTGAGGATAATGTTGTTGGTGATTATTAGTTTCTCTTTTTCCAGAAACATGAGCAGTGGGGTTCACAGTAGATATGTACTACATACTTTATTATACATTTTATTCTTTTTTATGTTTTAATGTTACATCTCTAATGTGGCAACTGTTAACCAGCTGTAAATACATGGCGTAAAAAAGTTCAGATGAGCTGGTCTACATAGGTAACTTATAAGTCCAAAGAAATGCCAACTGAAAATTCAGCGAATTAAGATGATAATATGGAAAAAAGAGAAAGCAAATTATGTTATGGATCTGCCAATTAGGCTGACAAGCATGTCCCATCTTTATCATGATATACAGTGACTTGCAAACATATTTTCCACATTTTGTCACATTACAGCCACAAACATGAATCAATTTTATTGGAATTCCATGTGAAAGACCAATACAAAGTGGTGTACAGGTGAGAAGTGGAACGAAAATCATACATGATTCTAAATTGTTTTTTTACAAATAACTGCAAAGTGGGGTGTACATAATTATTCAGCCCCCTTTGGTCTGAGTTCAGTCAGTTGCCCATAGACATTGCCTGATGAGTGCTAATGACTAAATAGAGTGCACCTGTGTGTAATCTAATGTTAGTACAAATCCAGCTGCTCTGAGATGGCCTCAGAGGTTGTCTAAGAGAATATTGGGAGCAACAACACCATGAAGTCCAAAGAACACACCAGACAGGTCAGGGATAAAGTTATTGAGAAATGTAAAGCAGGCTTAGGCTTCAAAAAGATTTCCAAAGCATTGAACATCCCACGGAGCACTGTTCAATCAAACATTCAGAAATGGAAGGAGTATGGCACAACTATAAACCTACCAAGACAAGGCCGTCCACCTAAACTCACAGGCCGAACAAGGAGAGCGCTGATCAGAAATGCAGTCAAGAGGCCCACGGTGACTCTGGACGAGCTGCAGAGATCTACAGCTCAGGTGGGGGAATCTGTCTATAGGACAACTATTAGTCGCGCACTGCACAAAGTTGGCCTTTATGGAAGAGTAGCAAGAAGAAAGCCATTGTTACCAGAAAAGCATAAGAAGTCCAGTTTGCAGTTTGCCACAATCCATGTGGGGGACACAGCAAACATGTGGAAGAAGGTGCTCTGGTCAGATGAGAGCAAAATGAAACTTTTTGGCCAAAATGCAAAACGTTATGTATGTGTATATGCTGTGGCGGACAACTAACACTGCACATCACTCTGAACACACCATCCCCACTGTCACATATGGTGGTGGCCACATCATGCTCTGGGGTGCTTCTCTTCAGTAGAGATGGTCGAATTTTTTTCGAGTTTTTGAGTTAATTGCAAAGCCCCTGAAAATTGTATCATCCCCAATCTTTCTGTAGACGTAGAGAAGGGTTTGGGGTATACTACAAACAAAAAAGTGTGTCTCTAACATAAATAGTTTTTGCACAAATTAAGTTCAAAGCCAAGTCAAAATTTCGAAAATCGGAATTTCGACTTTCATTTTTAACTTAATTTATGCAAAAAGGACATGTGCTAGAGCCATACTCTTTTTTTTTTCAAATGTTTCCACAGCCCTTCTCTACATCTCCAGCAAATTTGGTGATGATACAATTTTCAGTGGCTTTGCAATCAGCTCACAAAGTTAGCAAGTCGAAAAATTCGACCATCTCTACTCTTCAGCAGGGACAAGGGAGCTGGTCAGAGTTGATGGGAAGATGGATGGAGCCAAATACAGGGCAATCTTGGAAGAAAACCTCTTGGAGTCTGCAAAAGACTTGAGACTGGGGCGGAGTTTCACCTTCTAGCAGGACAACGACCCTAAACATAAAGCCAGGGCAACAATGAAATGGTTTAAAACATAGCATATCCATGTGTTAGAATGGCTCAGTCAAAGTCCAGATCTAAATCCAAAAGGTGACTCAGGGGGCTGAATAGTTACACACAACCCACTTTGCAGTTATTTATTTGTAAAAAAAATTTGGAATCATGTATGATTTTCGTTCTACTTCTGACGTGTACACCACCTTGTATTGGTCTTTCATGTGGAATTCCAATAAAAATACTTTTGCAAGCCACTGTATTTACTAGGATTGCCATTTTAACAAAACATTACAGAAAGCTGATATGAGGACATCTTGTTTGTCACTGATTATAAGTGTACTTGGGATGCCATGGATCTAATGTTGGTTCTCTGGTTAAACATTTTCTGTGCATGGTCTGTGTTTCTTCTGTTACTGTGTAATATATATATATATATGTAAAATGATGATATATGGTACTTTATAACCTTCAGTGTCGTTTTCCTTTTCAGGATTCGTGGTTGGTCAGTCAGGCCTATATGAGACAGTGGGCATGCTTGTACTGTCATATTTTATCATCGGAATGACTGTTCTATCCGTCTGTGCCATATCAACAAATGGAGCCCTGGATGCTGGTGGAGCCTACTGTATCCTTTATAAAAAGTCTACTATCGATGTACAACATTGTTGAAAAGCTGTATTCTACATGAACACAGTAAATAATAGACATTGCCATCTAAAAAGATTAATCCTAGGTCGTATAGATGTTTCTCTCTCATTTATTAAATGTTAATCTTTGCCAAGCTAGGACTTGCAGATCTAGGCCTTGCAGATAAGGCAAGAATTATGATTACCTTTTCCCAGTTTTAATAAATCCCAGATTTTTTTGAATGTTTTAGGTTTCAAGATATTACTGGACATTTGGGCATTATGAGGTTTAAAAAATATTTAAGCCTAACCTGAAGTGTAAAACAGGTGCTTATCCCAGGATTCTTTAGCACCAATAGGTTGAAGTAATTTTTTTCTGCAATTGTAACTACTTTTCTGTACCTTTTAAAACCTAAACAAGCTATTAAACTTGGGGTCTTCAAAGTACAGCCCCCAGGCCAAATACACACTCCAATGCCCCCTCCCCCAACCCTCCGGGTTCCCTAGGAACCCACAGCCAAGTCAGAGCTAGGATTCTGCTGGAGGTGGTGAAACGCCATCTGCAGGGAGGGCATGGCAGCAAGGATGAATCTTCCAGGTGCTGCGCTTGTCAATCAAAAACTATGGCCCTGCTTTCAAAGTTCGAAGACCCCTAAATTAAATCTTCCAGTGGGGTGTGGGGCCCACTGCAAGGATTTATAACTTAAAAAATTGCATCATCATGATTCTTTATTATAATAATGATATATATATATATAAAATAATAATAATACAGGTGGGAAAAATAACAAAGATCATCTCCATACAGGAAGTAACTTAAAGCTTTAACATTCAATGTTGTGTACTTTCTTGATTGCTATGTCTACATATAAGTGTTAATTGATCACTCTTTTGTTATATATTCTGATGTCTGGAAAGGTCTGAGCATGTAAAGGGGACCTACTACCAGATATATATTATCTCATGAATGGCACTAAAAGTGCTCATAACAGGGAGGAATGCATTGGAAAAAATGTTATTAAAAAAAACTTACCTGTAAGCAGTTATTAAGAAGATCCCTTGCAGCCCCTCCTCTCTCCCTAGCTTGTGCCTCGGCGCAGCCCGGAACTTACTGCAAAGATGTCAGGTAGATCTCTAATCTCAGCTCTGTAATAAACTTAATGAGCCGCACTTTCCCATAGAAAACGATTACAAAACCCCAGTGGCCACTCACTTTATTGCACCATGTTTTAACCCCACCCTGTGTTTACGCCACCATCATACCAGCTCAGAGGTAGGTCAAACTTTGAACCAAAATTGGCAGCTCAGACTGCATGTCCACCTTTACCATGAAGTGAGCCAAACTGTAATCTTTCCTTCTAAAATGTCCTCTCCTCTACTATCTGCTCTGTTTTCATTTCTTATTACCCTTTTGAGAATGTGTCTGTAATGTAATAATATGATGCTCTTGTCTACTTCTACTACGTTATCTGCTATTTCATATCCTACTGATGTTGCTTCAGTATGGCCTTATGAACTCTGATATCCAGTAACTGGACATTATGCTTTCCCTGAACTCTCATGTACTGTTAGAATGTCAAGTAGTCAGCCGTGGGACTCATTTCCATTGCAGGCTAGTGGATGCATGCTCCGAGGCAGTGACTTATTTCACAGTTTCTCAGCCGTCTCTATATCTAGATTGCTATGTTTAAACATAAAGCGGGGAGAATGTGCTGTTAAGGAAGTTTTTTGGAGTACAGCACTCCTGGGTGCACATTATTTAACATCTCTGTTAACTTTTTAGTTAAGTGTCATATCCTGAACTCTATTAAAGTGGCAGTATTCCTGAGAACTAGGCACAATAGTGTGTATCAACGCTTAATTGAAAGCTTATTGTACACACTAAATGAACCTTAATAACGTACTTGCTTTCAAAGGCCTAAGTACAAGAAATTCAATATTTCACCCATTTCAGTAGAAGAGCAATAGAAAACCTGTGGTCCTCTTTGTTAGAGTGAATTACAAAGGACAAGCTCCACTGTAATTTATCATTTTAGCAAGTTACTGAAAGTTAAAGCAGTTGCCCATAAAGCTTCCATGGTGACTCTGCATAGACAACGCATTACCACTACATACCACTACTGGCATTGATTCGTGTCCCTGTAGAGATGAATGCAGATATTTTATAAAAAAATACACAGTTGCATTTTTATATGTGCCTTGCAGTTATATGCTGTTTTGCACATGGCAACTTTTTAATTTGTTGTATTAAGCCGGTTAGCAAAGATCAAAAGCTAAATGCAGTGGTTTGGATGACTTGGTTTCATTGTAACATATGATTAAAGCAAAACTAAATCAATGTTATCTGTCTCCACTATTAATACAATGTGTTTTGTTGTATTATTCCTACCTGTAACACAGTTGTATTCCTTGTTAGAAGGGTTGCTTCTAATGATTATTTTTTATAAAGAGGAATAAAACTGTTTCATCTGAATAATAATGTTAGGGAGGATTTAGGCTTTGTTAGGTTCACCATACATGGGTCACTCAAGCACCATGGATCTAGTGGGTATTGACCTGTGTATGGGGAACGTTTGATCGAACTCTTCACCATATAAGAACTTTAAATTTTTGGGCTAAATAAACATGCAGGTTCTAGCACTTTTAAATATCCATGTGTAAATTGAACATATTAAGGAAAAACATTGGGAACTTTCACATTTCCTGACAATCGATCATCTAGACATGCCCTAGATTTACTGTTTATGATATCTTTATAAAAGCAGATGACACAAGTAAATATATACCAAGATATACACTAAGCATAAATAGGAGAGGGGTAATACATACATAATATGTAATACATGTGAGAGGTAATACATACCTGAGTGTTACAAATACACACTAACACATGAGTAGTGTTTATTTCAAATTTCAAATACTTGCTGTATTTATTTCTGGAAGTCATTAGTCGCTAGTCATCTAACTGGCTTTCTTTACTTACTGGAAATATATACTCTGGGGTACAGCTCCAATCCACATATTCTCTTAACCAGCATGGGATCTGAGCCTCATGGAGGTAAGGTGTTATGACATTAGCATGATTTGAGCTGTGAGGTAATATTAACCTACCCAAGGAGAGGTGTTAAAACTGCACTGTGTGTGGCAATCTCCCTAGGTGGGTTAATAACACCTCATAGCTCCAATCATGCTAATGTAGTAACACCTTACCTCCATGAGGCTCAGACCTCATGCTGGTTAAGAGATTATGTGGATTGGAGCTGTATCCAAGAGTATATATTCCCAGTAAGATCATGTACAGTCACTCTGAAACTTCTTCAAGAAATAAACACAGCAAGTCCGGTTGATTTGAGTTAAACACTACAGATATGCAATGACCTGGATGAATGAGAACCTACACAGACACACTTAACACAAAAAGTATCCTGCAAGGTTGCATTTTTACAGTACACTTTTTTCTATTATATTCTTTAAATAGTCCCAGTAGACTACTTTTGCAATCCATTGATTGTCTGAGTTGTAGTAAGTGATTGGCTTCACTAGGTGGCAGTCTACTCCTTTTAAGTATTCTTACTCTCCGCTCCTTGACTTACTTGAGGATCTTCAGCATATAACACTGTATAAAAAAACTCTTTTACTGATGCGCGTTCCCCTGTCAGGAATATAGAGTAGCTCTGTCAGTCTTTCCCCGTTTTTTACAGAATCACTCTTTAAGACAGATGATTGTATAGCAAGCTCTTTTCCCTTTTTGTTTTACATATAAAGGATATGTACCAGATATATACATTCTTATAATGTGGGGTCCCAGAATTCATTTATTAAAAGCTTTTTATGTATTTAAGGTCTTCGGTGGATACACTTTTCTGATAACACCGCAGTGTTTATTAAAAATAAAAAAGTTCAGCTGTAATAGAATGCATTCCAAGAAGAGACCGCTGAAGAATTTAGCTCTAGGATAAGTAACTTGTGATTTGGCAGCAGTATGACTGATGATCTTGCTGTGCAAACAGTAAATAAGGAAACAGAGTCACATTTATACAAACTGGATGAAGCAAAGGGGTGACTTTAGCAGCCAACTGGTTTGGTAACTTTACATAAAAATATAACAGCAGATATTTGACTGGTGGTTGTCAGCAACACACCTTACTCTTAGTTATAGAATAGCCTCAGTATTGATATGCTTTACTTGGTGATCATTTTAAATCTTATGCCACATGGGGTTGATTTATGAAATATGAAAAAATATAAGAAAAACAGTCTTTACCATTAGTAACTATTCAGGTTTTACTAATTGTTTATTGAGAAAGCATTCTAGATGTCTGCACGGATGATACAAGTCCACTTGTTTTCATGTTTCCATTCTCCAGCTTTTCAATATCCACTGATTAAAGTGGCACCCTTTGTCTTGTTCACCCTTTCCGCTGCCCTTGTTTCCAGCTCTTTACTGGATGTTGGGACACAATAATCATCACTGCTGTCTTAATTAATAGTGCAAATGGGGGAAAACAAAGGAAACTATAAAAATCAACAAGTAGCAATCCCTAGGTGTCGGAAGCTTTGCAGAAGAAAATAAGGCAAAGAGTTCTCAGTTCCTAAACCCAAAAAAGAAGTATTTATGATTGAGCACTCTGATCAGTCAATAACATTTCATGTTAGAACAGAAAAGTAACAATTCTTAATATTGACTTTCAGGATTTCCCCTTTTTATCAGCAAACATGTAATCAGGGGGTGCTTTGCATGTGCTAGTAAATTATTGGACTTAACCTCCCTAGTGGTGTAATTAACCTCCTGGGCGTTTAGCCCAAGTTATGGCTAATTTAAACTGTTGCCAAAGAATGACACAGCAGTCCGGCAGACACAACATTAGGCGTCTGCCGGCCGGTTTTCAGGCTTTAGCCCGATAGACCTATCATGGGGTCTTTATCTAAACGCCCCCCTAGCGCCTGCACAAGTTTGCATTCATGACAGGAAACTTTTGGCTGCAGCAGTCAGAGAAACGACTGAAAATTCAGCCTTAACCAGGTTTGCAAACAAAACGCACCCCAAGCTAACATCGGGCATACTCACCTGTCCGTTAAAAGCGGATTGTCATCAGTGATGTCAGGGAGATGGATCGCAACGGAGTGTCATCAGTGATGTCAAGGAGATGGATTGCGTAGGAGTGTCATCAGTGATGTCAGGAAGATGAATCCTGAAGGAGTGTAGGACAATGCAGGCTCACCTGGAGCAGGTAAGCAATTCTTAGTTTGGCTCGAAGTTACCAATTTAGGCAATTCAAAATTACCCCAAGCCACACAATACCACCAGGGGGTTAAGGAAGGCTAATTTCCCTAAAAAAGCCTCTCATTGTGTGACACTTTTCTTTCCTGGCAGTGTCTAGGCACTGTGTTAGCCAGCCACACACTTCCACCCACACCTTGCTTCATATCACCTAAACTTCATTGGGTTTACATAAGCATCTTAATGAAAAAGAGAAACTCTCTCACAAGAGGAAGCCAACATCCCAAAAACAATAGCAGAAAATAAAGAACAAAATCTCCCCAGTAACAATAACCAGGGCAAGGGGACTTTAGCGGCTTTGAGGTAAGTAAACAGGTAAACAGAAATAAAACAGAACTAACATTTATTGCATGGGTAACCAGGTATCAAACCCAGATACACATGGGTTGATACAGTTATAGAGGTAGGTATAGCATAAAACCATACCACAAAAATCATGAACCACAGGCCTAAAGCCTAGGCACTTGACATGAGCATCCTCATAAGACGGAAATCAATGATGTAAACCATCCAAAGGTTGACCTCGCCACCCCGACATACGTTTCGTCATGGGACTTTCTCAAGGGGTAGAGGTTGATCAGATGGTGGAGGTCTAGATGGAAAACAGGTTGGATATAATGAGCCCTAAGTAAGGATAGATGCCAACATGGACATTTTTATGTTCAAGTCCTGGAAACGTGGCATGTGCCTAAAACACAGGCACATCAAGTCTGTAGAAAAGCCTTAGTACATGACATCAGTAGTGGCCAAGAACATTATAAGAGTAAAGACATGCGTGATCTGGGGCAGTTGACTGTAGTCTGATTGTACCAAGTACAGTACATATTAGCCTTAATGAAATGCTTTGCTCTGCAATCAACAAAATGATAAATTAAAAGAGATGAGCACTTCTAATCTGTGTACAATGCTCGGCACATAACACACTGCTGTATGTATTTTGGACATATTGGTGCTTATGATTCCAATACAGTTTTATGCTGCGGTGTAGACTTAAAGCGGACCTATCACCTCACTGGACACTTTACACTATCAGCAGCAGTACTGCTGATAATTAGGCAATCACTGCTCAAAGGAGAGGCGATTTTCAGGCTCTTCCCTCCCACTGTGTGACATAACCGCCACGTCAAGCTTCTAAACAGTCACAGCAGAGAGGAAGTGCAGCTTCACATCTGCAGAATCTAACATGATGTAATCAAAGCTCCATCTAGTGGCCGTTTTATAGAATTACAGCCCTATAGTCAGAATTAAGTATTGCTGAAATGTGGGTGGAACTGCTTCTCTCTGCCCTTAAAAAAATATGATTTCCCTGGGAGTGAGGAAGGTAAGTACGTTGTTTTTTTTATTCTTTTTTATTTTATTTTTTATAGCAGTTTACACAGATGTATACTACTACAGGTGAGTATTATGTCAATGTAATGTATGTGTTTTTTTATTTTGAGTTTAGAACCACTTTAATAGTCTTTAACTTAAATGATTTTAACTGCTTAGTGGATATTAAGAGAATCATGTGACTCATAAATATTTGGTAGCGCTATATAGTATATATAACAACCTATGAGTTACATTGCTTTAACCCTCTGGGCGTTACGGGCTTTTTACGCCATTTTTTAGGGCACGAAAAAACGTTTCTCCCGCAATCGCTGCGGAGTACACTGTACTCCGTCCTGATTGCCGGCTCTCCGCCCAGCCCTCTACACACCGCCAGTGTCAAATAGACGCCGGCAGTGTGTGGGGAGGAGAGCGGCGCCGGCGTCTATGGCACCACACCCCCGCCCCCTTCGGTGTCACAGAAGGGCCGGAAGGGCTCCGTGTGCCTCCGGCTCATCTACAGAGCCGCAGGCACACGGAGGGGCGGCGTTTATGCCCGATTCCCGGCAAGGGGCGCCCGAACTGAGTTTGGGCATAGCGCCCAGGAGGATAAATTGCCACACAATTTAGATACTAGACCCAAGACACCACATTTGAAATCCTCAAAGGTTTTAGACTTTCAGCCTGGAAAGTGAGAT
The DNA here is from genome assembly GCA_036250615.1 of Ptychadena robeensis. NCBI lineage: Eukaryota > Metazoa > Chordata > Amphibia > Anura > Ptychadenidae > Ptychadena > Ptychadena robeensis. Next base: position 62,340,600 of record CM070035.1, on the reverse strand, counting down.
GTGTCTTGCTGCTATGAGCAAACCAATTTCCTTTTGTAGTTTTATAAAACAAGCTCAGTTATTTGGTAAAGAAGTATTGGTTTGCCTAAAGGGGAACTTTCAACATTTAACATCAAACAAATCCATCTAGTGTGGGTTTTTCTTCATACATTTCTTTTAGTTCAGCCACTTAGGAGGAGATCAGATAAATGGATGCAAATTAGTTGAAAAGTTTCAGAATGGCTTTGGAATTATAGGTTTAAGAATTTCAATCAGGAGGAATTATCTGTTTTCAGAGCATTTTCTAAACCCTTTGTGTAGTAAATCCTTAGCTGATTGTCCTTTTAAAGACGATGTGCCCAGCTAAGGGTTAAATAGGACTTTTTTTTTGGTAATCTGTATCCATTATTTTCATCCTCAGTACATGTTTGATAGAAAAACCCTGCACGAGCCTAGACAATGAGGTCCTTCATATCATATTCAGAGTGCAGAAATGTGCAGAGGATTTATATCCACGATGCTCATTTTCCATTCTGCCTTTTAAGACGCACCCCAGAGGGAATGGAACAAAGGAGACCCGCAGCGTTAAAACTACACCATGCTCTGTACAATAGAACACAGAAAAAGGATTTTAGCCTTTCATTTTCCTTGAGTAGAACTGTGCTTGATACCATTATCCCTGAGTTTAAATTAAGCTGCCCACACATTTATAATGTGGAACATGTATCAGTGATTATGGAGCTTCAGAGCATAAATGACCAGATACGGACTAGGTGAAGTATGCAGTTATTAGTAATTATGGAGCTTTAGAGGAGATGGGACATGGGATATAGACTGAGTAAAAGATGTAGTGACCAAGCACAGATATGAATTGTTATAGAAATTATAATGAGAGGAAGTAACCAGATGTATAGTAATGTGCAATGGGTTTACATTGTTTTCACAAATAGAAGTGTTATCAATGTATATTAATCATTAACAATGCAAAGTTATAAAACAGAGAAATTTTGTTCAACATCAGTTCTTCCATGTACTTTTGTATTCAGTAAAAGGAAGGAACTCTGCTGTTATGTTGTGTTACACATCTTCAGGAACTAATCACAGATCGTCTGTTGACAAACACTGCTTAAATCCTTCTGTCTCTTCGTGTAATCCCAGACACACGCAAGGATTTGACAACCAGGCTTCTGTTCAGCCCATCACTTCCACTTTTAGGTCTCCTTCTGTAGTGTCGTGGAGGGCATTTTTCATCCTCTAACGACCAGATTCTTTGAATGTTCCAACACACTGTCAGAGGCTCACTCACACCAATAAAAGGAGTTACAGGCTAGCTGGTAGGGAGATATTTACAGTCTTTACTAGCAGGAAATATATACAGTCCAACACCAAACCCAAGCCTGGGAATGGGGCACACACTTTAGGAAACTATTGTTGCAGTAAAGGTGATACCAGCTGCAGAGAGGATAATGGCTTTATGTCCCAGTGAGAGGGGGTCAGGTACAGTCCCAGTGGTCAGGGCAATAGGAAAAAGCAGGCAGGTGAGGTGGAGTAGGGAGGAATTCTGCGTCTGCCTAACTCAGCACCTACCGGTTGCCGCAACCATCTGCTCGGGCACGTTTGAGGAAAGGCGGTCCTGGTCCAGGGGATGAACCTTTCAGTCACCACAGATGGGGGTCCTTGGTCCCGGGCACTGCTATGGGACGGCCGGCAGGAGAACCCAGGAAAAGGTAGGAGATTTGCTGCTCCAAATCAGGATGAGGCACGCTGGCTGTAGATTGTTGAGGAGCTAACCCAACTCTGGCCAAGGAGGGCCTAGGGAGGCATTTTTATCTCCTCTGCCTGGAGGAAGCCAGTAGCTTGTCTCCAGGCAGATGGCAAAAGCTACATTGTAAGGCCAGAAAAAGAGCGGGAAACTAAAAGCCATTAGTCATCCCTGCACCTGCTACAGAGGAATGCAAGGAAGATTTTATACCCTGGTCACTACACTTCTTCTATATATTAGTTGTTAAGGAAAGTTTAGGTTTTGGTGATTTGTATGGCTACAGAACAAATGTGGTATGGTACTGATGGTAGTGGATCATGGATAATCATCTGCCTATATTCCTCATAGTCTGACCAAATGCCCAAACACATCCTCAAACTAGCAATGACCCTTCTCCATGCTTCACTGCTGCAAACTCGCATAAGGGTGAGTTTTTTTGGCACATCCATGAATTTTTGTTGTGGTATTTTTTCATTTTGTAAATTGATACAAATCAAGTAGAATTTATATTTGAGAAAACATTTTTACTAAACAACAAATTTAAACACATTTCTAAAACTTCATATTAATGTATAGTTATAGACTAGGTTTTGCATAGGGAAACATTAGTAATTAAACGTATCCCAAGAAGCTGTTACTAGATACAAGTTTTGTAATGTATAGAGGGATATCAGAAAACATATTGTGTGAAGAAAGGTGATCAGATACAGATTGGGTATTGAATACAGGGGTATCAGTTATTTATCTTTACAGTAAAGGTCATTAGCAATAGATTGAGTAAAGTCTGCCATACACCCACCGAGTGGGTGCCGACAGAGCTGCTTAGATCAGCTCTGGTGTGCAGCGTGATGACGTCATCACGCTGCAGTCCCGAGCTGTAAGCATCGGCGGGCACCCTTTGTGTGCCGGCCGTTAGCTTCAATGAAGATGCCGGTCTTCATTGGAGTTAATGGCATCGGCCGGCATCAGCCAGAGAACATCGGACATGTCCGTTCTCTGGCCGGCCGAGCTGTGGGGCGACAGGGATCTGTCGCCCCATGTGGGCACCCCCGGCCGCCGCTCGGTGGGTGTATGGCAGGCTTAAGGCAAAATTTACACAGCAGCCTGGGAATCCACCAGGTGCTTGTGCAGTTGTGCGTAAACAACGTGTCTTTAAAATTGTGCAGGCACTTGGGGTCATTTAAAAATTAACCCCATTACAGATCAGTTAGGCTAAAGCCTGAAAACCGACCAGCCGACTTCACATGTATGTAAATGTAATCTAACCTATGATTATAGATGTACCAAGGTTACCCCTAACAGTTTGCTTAATACATAGAGCAATAATAGTGACTATAGTTCCTAGAAGAGTTAACAGATTGATTGCTATATAGTATACCAAGCTATAGGATTAGTACAGGGGTGGGCAAAGTGCAGCTTGGAAGCCATATGTGGCTCTTTAGCCCCTTCAGTCCGGCTCAGTGGCGTAGGGACTTGTCCTTCTTGCTACTTGTTCTTTATTATTTTTCATTCATGTCTGTCCACCCCACTCCCAACAGCAAAACCCCGCACCATCACCAACAACCCATAAATATGCCTATAAGGGGGGCTTTGTGATTACCTGTAAGAGGGAGCTCTGTGGCTACTAATATGTGGGGGATTTCTGTTTACCATTAAGGGAGGAGCTCTATGGCTACCTACAGGACCTACAGGGGGCTTTTTGGCTACCTACAGGGGGGGTGCTCTGTCTACCTATATGGAGGGGGCTTTGTGGCTACAAATAAGCGGGGGTTCTCTGTCTACCATCAAGGGGGGAGCTCTATGGCTACCTACAGGTGGCTTTTTGGCTACCTGTAAGTGGGGGGGGGGGGGGGGGGGGGGGGGGGGGGGGGGGGGGGGGGGGGGCTGGCTACCTACAAAGGGCTGCTCTGTCTACCTATATGGAGTGGGCTCTGTGTCTTCCATCAAGGGAGAGGCTCTATGTTTACCTTTAAGGGGGACTTAGGCAAACTCTAAGGAGATGCAAAACCATTGTTCACAGGGGTTGTCAGTCATTGTGGTCACAGTATATTGTAATCCATTTTTTTTAAATAATATTGTTATTAAGTATGATATAAAGTTTTAACCTTAACTAAGACTTATTTAGTTTATTAAGTTCATTTTAGAGGTTTTAAGGGAAAGAAGACGTAATTTTAAAATTTTGAAAGCACAGACCCCCTCCGGCTCTCAACATGTATTTCAAGCGCTACACCGTTGCGATTTGGCTCTTTGGTCGAATAAGTTTGCCTACCACTGGTTCAGTAGATCTTTTTAGAAGAGCTAGCTTTGTAAATAGAAAGGTATCAGTTATTATTATAGATCAAGGGTGGGCAAACTTTTTGACATGCGGGCCACAATTTGATAAAGGGGCCAGACCAAGAGCCTGTAATGGCCGACCCGCCATAGGTGTACCAATTCCATGCATCGCTGGCATTACTTATGGAGGTGCTGTGTGATAGGTAATGTGTGACAGGGACAAATCTACAAAGAAATGCTCATTCATTGCAAGAGCAGAGATCATTCATAGAGCCTGCCTGTTGTCACCATAAGAATGCCCCCACAGTGTCATGATCACACTCCTGCATCATCCCACCAAGGCAACATTTGCAGACCTCTAGGCATTATGTGAACTCATTGCAGAGAACAAGTGGAGGGGAGCATCTTTTCAACAAGGTGACAAGTGGCCGGAAAAGAAAGCTAAACAGCCTTAGTTTTTGTAGATCTTCTTAAAAAAGATGACCATTTAAGTAGAATTTAAAGCGGAAGTAAACTAAAAAAAAAAATCCCCAACATACATTACACAGACATATTACACACCTGTCAGCAGTATACATCTGTGAAAACTGCTA
>CM070035.1:62303864-62335892 GCA_036250615.1 Ptychadena robeensis | reverse complement strand
TGGCAGCCTGATGCTGATAGTGCAAAGTGACCTACAACGTGGTAGGTCCGCTTTAAGGTTGGAATGCAATATGCTAAATTATTAATTGTAGTAATCTTTAAATGACTGGAATGTTTTATATATATATATACAGTATATATATATATATATATATATATATATATATATATATATATATAGTATTCATAATTTGGTTACATTACTGCCACTGACTGACTTGCTATTGAGACCTACAATGTCCAGTGGCTTTATAATTAGCTTAATGATGGGCATATTAATGATGGAATTAATTGGTGTGGTATTCTTTCCTATATTTACTTCCAACAGCAGGGAGCCCTGCGCCTAGTTTGCCCTGGGCACCATCTTTTCTTAAACTAGTCCTGCTGTGTTGATGCTTTTCATGCACAATAGCATATTTCCCTTCTAATTGTCATCTAAGGATTTCTTTGTGAATATATTTTAAATACAAAGGAACACACTGCAATGTCAAAAACTGTTATTGTGTTCTTGGAGTCATCGTTACATGGTTCATAATAAAACAATACAAATATATGAATAACCTATAACGAAATTTGGAATTGATGTGGTTCCCTGTTACTAAATGTAAAAGTATGGTGTATGTACACATATTTTAAGGTATTATAGTAACATTTATCTGAATGTATACTTTTACCCTTTTTTGCCTTGGAATTTCATCATCTGCGCATCAGTTAATGTCATTAGCAGCCATCCACACTGACTGCTGTGTTAAAATTTGCATACACGGCTCAATTTTTCAGTTCATTCAGCTTAAAAAAGTGATGATCGATTTGTTTTTACTTACTGTTTGTCCAAAAGTGATGGAAATTGAGCATAAAATGGAGCCGATCGATCATGTGGGTTAATTCCAGTCGATGCTTCAAATATCTTATCTTGATGTTTTGATTACTAGTGTATCATATTATTGAGCATGAGCACAGGGCTTAGGAAAGTTATGATCAATATCTAAATTGTGCGTGTATGGCCACCCTTAGATCATTTAAGTTTCATACAGAGTCTGCTTTTTTAGAGGTAAAAATAAATGGATTTTTAAAAGTGTCTATTTGTTGAAATACTAGAGTATGGAAGCACAAACTTGGCATAGGTTCAGTAGTGGTGAGGAAGGGGGAGGCTTGTTGGTTAGTGGGGGCATGCTGGTTAATAAGGGCTCCATTAGCTATACCTGTAGCAGTCTTTTGGCCAACAGAAGAGGTCAGGCATGAGCCAGCCAATCCTAAGATTTCACCACTTGTGTGAGCTGCAGCAAAAGCCAAGGCATGGGGAGATGTTGATAGTTATTGAAAAAAAGTAAATTATGCAACACTCACCTGCAGAGGTTGCTCTGGATGTGGATGTGCTTTCCACTGGGTATTACAGATGGGGATAACCCTGACCATTAGATGCTCCTCTGTATAAGAAGCACCCTATACAGGGGAGCGTCTAATCCCCCAAAAATATTGATGAACTGCCATTCTGCCAGTCCGAGCTCAGTGCTCCAACCAGCAGAGTAGGAGTTAAAGGAGGTGGGGAGGCCGTTAGAGGCTTCCTCCTGGCCCTGCTGTGCAGAGCCTGGGTATATTAGTGGGCAAATTCAGTGTATTATATTAGTTTGGCATGCCATTAATCATTACCTACTACAAAATGTTAAAATGGTAAAAGGCTTGTCTTTTAGTAACTTCACTGCTTATCTCATACAATCTACACACAATTCTCTCAGATACTGGAAATCATCTACCAGCATTATTTTTTTATTTGCAGTTTATATATTGCATATTATGTTGAAAAGAGTTATTAGTGACGGGATACTTTCTGTCCAAAAAGCTGAATACTGTAGGTTAGAAAGCAGCACTGTCCCAAAATAAAGGACCCCATAGACTGCTTTGGGGCAAGGAGATAGACAAAGGGAAACAATTATATGACTATAAATTAATATAAACATGTCTTCATTTTGTGGCCATACCCTTAAACATATCTGCAGTCTGTAGCAAGTCCATAGTCTATCACTACCTTCTAATTATCTTCAGTGTGGCAACTTTCTGTAGCATTATTATTATCATTTGTTTATATAGCGCCAACATATTACGCAGCTCTGTACAATACATTAGAGTGGAGATATAACACAATATAGAGTCACAGTCATTATGTTGGGCTCTGTGGTGACCTAGTGCACAGCTTGTTTTTCTTCCACTCCTTTCCTGACAACACATCCATGTGGAGCATGGATTCAGGAATTTGTAGTCAGCTTGTCACTGGAGGTCTCTGACTTTTTAACATTTTTATCTCCCGATGAATGGTAGGCCACAATTCCCATTGGCACCAAACACTGGATTTATAGCATTAGACAAGAATTGTTTCTTTTTATCTAAAAGTAAAGTGTGGCAGAAAAGAATTTAAGTCAGCTTAATCTTGAAAAGCTGCCTTATGAAATAATTACCCACTTAGAATTCAATTAGTAAAATATGACTAATATTTTCATGACTTTTGAATTTTTAAGTAAAAACTAAATTAACAGCAATAATCTGTTACTTTATTAAACCCCAAATTAGTGTTTTATAACTGATGATTAAAAAGGAAAAATGTTCAACGTAGGTGTCTGGAATGTGCTCTCCTTTGTTTCATACATAAAACTTAACAGAGTAGTAAATTGGCATTATGAATGTTGTGTAATTTGAAAGTATCATGATGAGGTGGATATGATCAGTTTCATGGATCTAAAATGTATTAAAAATCAAGAATCTGAGAAATCACATGTACATAAGTATCCACAGCCTTCGCTCAATACTTTGTCAGTGCACCTTTGGCAGCAATTACAGTCTAAAGTCTTTTTCATATGAAGCACCTCTCAAGCTCCATCAGGTTGGATAGGAAGCATCCCCACGTCATGATGCTGCCGCCACAATGCTTCACTGTAAGGATGGTATTGGCCTGGTGATGAGTGGTACCTTGTTTTCTCCTGCTATTCATACTAAAGAGTTCAATCATTGTCTCATCAGACTAGAGAATTTCGTTTCTCATGGTCTGAGAGTGCTTCAGGGGCCTTTTGACAAACTTTGTTCCAGGAGCCTTTTACTAAGGAGTGGCTTCCACTTGGCAAATCTCCCATACAGGCCTGATTGGTGGATCGCTGCAGAGATAGTTGTCCATCTAGAATGTTTTTCTCTCTCCACAGAGGATCTCCGGAGCTTTGACAGGGTGTCCATCTGGTTCTTTTGTCACCTCCCTGACTAAGGTCCTTCTTCCCATATTGCTCACTTTAGATTGCAGGCCAGCTCTAGGAAGAGTCCTGGTGGTTTTGAACTTCTTCCACTTAGGGATGATGGAGACTGTACATAGACCAAAAGATTGTGCTTTATTATGGTTGCCATATGAGGCCCATCTTCAATGGGGACTACAATAAATTATTATAGGGTATACTTTGAGGCCTTTCCCTCCAATGGTTTTAGTGTGTTTGAGTCTGGGTTGACAGTACAAGGTTTTTTCCAGGTACACTAGATTTGTAACAAAACATTAGAAAACACAGGAATTTCCCCTGTAATGATCACAGGGGCAGGGGGACTTTAAAGGCTTAAACAATAAACTGGTTTCAAAACCTAAGATAGGTAAAATTTTATAGATTAGCAAGTAGAGTTTAAAACATACAAAAGTCCAAAAAATAATAGTCATCACATATGGATACAGCAATCCGATGACAGTCGGATAACCAATAGCCTATGCCAGGTATCACAATCTCAATTGGCCCATTGGATTGGTCCCAGTTCGTATTAAAAGACCACATAGCAAGGTGTGGGTGCGGTGTGGGTGTTGCACGCTGTCCAGGACCCTACCGGCCATCTGACGACCGTATCCTCTACTATTTGAACCTTTTGGACCTAATATGTGCTGAATTCCAGCATTTCACCTGCAACCTATGGTTACTGGTCTCTGGCTCTGACGCGGCGTGCCTGCTGAGGCTCTTCGTTCTTTCGGGAGAATTTAAACCCTGCACCCTCAACCTAATTATTTCTTGGCCTACTTCTATCACATATCTCAGTCGTTTGGACTCATATCTGCCCCCTGAGGAAGTCACATAGCGACGAAACGCGCGTCGGGGTCTCGTCTTACAACTGAGGACCTTGCTATGTGATCTTTTAATATGAACTGTGACCAATCCAATGGGCCAATTGAGATTGTGATACCTGGCATAGGCTATTGGTTATCCGACTGTCATCGGATTTCTGTATCCATATGTGATGACTATTATTTTTTGGACTTTTGTATGTTTTGAACTCTACTTGCTCATTTATAAAATTTTACCTATCTTAGGCTTTGAAACCAGTTTATTGTTTAAGCCTTTAAAGTCCCCCTGCCCCTTAGATCATTACAGGGGAAATTCCTGTGTTTTCTAATGTTTTGATATAATTTTGGGATGCCGGCTGTAAACCTATACACTGAGGAAATTTTTCTTTCTTATTCACACTAGATTTGTAAGCACAGAGAATATTTTTACTTGGAAACTGCTCCTAGTTTTCATCAAGGAATAAATGGGGTACCACAGGCATCTTGAATATTTATTCTCCTTCTTTTTTCCAAGTACATTGAAAAATTTTTATTACCTGTCTTAACATTGAAAGTTCCTTGCTGTCTTTAGGATAGAGCCACTTACTATGCCTTGCGCAAGTGCTGGATGGAATTTGTTTCAGTTTCAGATAAATCTAGAACACAGATCAGCTAAAACAGAACAATCTGGGATAATGGATAATAGCCCGTTGATTTACTCTTTAAGGAAATAAAAACAAAAACTAAAATAATAAATACAATATTGTCAGAAGTTTATCTCATCTTTCCTCACAATCCTTAACATTTTCTTTTATTTTCATCTATGTCCCCATTGAGATTTTCTATCACTTCTTGTTCTGATTGGAAGGGAGGGACAAATCACCTTAACAGGGACACAGGGAGCAATGTACTACATCTAAAGAAAATGTTTTGTCTGCAATTATGATTGGAATTTAAACTCATTACCTATAATATATGCTTTGATAGTGGCAGGCATGATAGGCCAGAGTTTGTGTGTGTTCTGTGAGTTTTTGTTTTTCTTTGATTCTGTCTTGTAGAGGCACCGATCATTAAAAGGATATAATTTCCCCTATTACATCTGCAGTGTGAGAGAAAAATTGTTCCCTCTTGGAGAGTAGAACATTGTTACTTACAAACATAATGATTTACTCTTCAAAGACTATCAGCTTGAAATGATTTCTTCTCACCAAAGCCAAGCCCAGAGTACAAATAAACATCTATACTCAAGGTGAACATAAGTCATGTATCAGTACTTATCTGTGTGTGTTTAGATCTCAGTGGCCTTGTTTACAAGGGTACTGCGTGACTGTGGGCGGACAGGGTGCTCTGCTGAGCACAAATATACTCTTAGCCTTTTAGCTTATTACATTGTTGTTTCCTAGAGTCTTTGGATGCTTAGTGTCCATTAGGTATGCGTCTTAAATTGCCCTGTTTGAATTTCTGTGTCATTAAGATAGTGTATTTTTATATTGGAATTTCCATGGAAAGAATGACCATATTTATGCAAAGAGCACATTTATCTGCCCCCCCCCCCCCTACAACACACACACGCATCACAATGCTAAATGAAACACAGAACCTTATTCATAGAGTCAACAATGTAACAGACAACAATGTAAATTGGACTTTTTGCCTAAAAAACTGAAAAGCAATATTTAGCCAACACAGCCTAGTATCTTTATAAAAAGTGATGTCATCTTCTGTCCCCACAGAAAGCCATGATGTAATGAGGAGGTTGAGTTTTTGGTGTTCAGTGGTGGGGATTCAAGTAGTTTAGGAGGGGCTTCCAAAACCTGCTGCCAGAAGCCCCTTTCACATTTAACTCTTAGGTTCTTAGTTAAGATGTAAGCAATTTTTTTGTTCAGACACTGCTACAATGTTTTCTTAACAAATAAAAGATCATTAAATATGGAAGTTGGAAGAAAGCAGTCCTGTTCTCATACATAGCACCAATAGTCATTGCTTACAGCACCTCCATGTACTTTAAGAGGAGAGGAGCTATGTACATGGTAGTGGTTCAAGCAATGTTTCTATAATTTTCTATCATTTGTATAGTTTCTATAATTTTGTAATGATAACGTTGATCTAGGGTTGTTTTCATGTAGTCCATATTTAGTAGGGACATTCATCAATATATTCTGCAATACCAGAGTTAAGAGAGATGTATTTTTACCCCTATCAACAGATGATTAATTCCATTCGCTAGTTTTCCAGCAAGATCTCTTCTGTTGAGGAAAACAATCATCATCATTATATCTACTGGGTGTACTTTGGAATAGAAAGTTATTTTATTTTTGTATGTTGTTTTCATATGAACTGACAGTAGAAGCAGCATTTTTTAAGATATTGTATGTTTGTTGTAATTTGTTTCTTTGCAGCCCTCTGTATTATCCTTGACTCAGATTTGCAGATATGATCAGCCGTGCATTAGGACCAGAATTTGGTGGCAGTATTGGCATCATGTTTTTTCTTGCTAATGTCTGCGGAAGTGCTTTGTACATTCTGGGTCTAGTGGAAACTATTGTAGCCTTGTTTGGAATACAACCAGGTAAGAAGGGCATATATTGTGCATATACAAATAAATGAACCTAATATTCATGGGTATGAATGCATTGTATACAAAAGTGCTAAATAAGTTAAATATTCAATACATTTGTTTCCAGTGGTGGTCAATGGCAGGTTCAGTAGAAAAAGAACTCTTTCCTTTTTGGCTACAGTCAGTTAAAAACTTTTTTGGCTTGAAAATTTTAAATACTATACCACCTACCTTATCACTATTCCCTCTGTCCAGAATTCCCTCTTCAATCTGGTGCCGTTGACCGTGCCTATGTCTGTAGCCATAGTACTTGGTGAAATAACCTTTTGGGGTACACATGGAGGAGAAGGCAGCAGGGAAGTGAGGGAAAGACTAAGTAAGGGCTTGTTTCTGGCATATACGCCTAGCAGATACACTTACCTGCTCGGCAGAGGATCTGTCTTCACGGTGCCAAGCTGCTCCGCTGCTGCAAGGCTCAACTTAGTCGAATACGCTGAGTTTCTGCACTGGTGGATGTGTAGATAGACCATCCGCCGTGCAGGCAATGTCTATCTGCTACGTATGTGGAAACTTACCCTAAAAAAGCTGTTTTTAATTCTCCACATGAAGAATAAGCATTCAACATTTGCAGTGCAAAGCTAGCACTACTAAAATATTTTATTAAATTATTATTCAGAATTCAGCTCAGCTTTGGTTCTCCATAGTTTTTGGTAAACCTGAAAGAAACTGTAAAAACATTTAGAATTTACAGATTTACAGCTAAGATTTAAAATGCAGCAATAAAGTTAGTACTGTATTTACCTTTACTGGTATTTGGGAGGCATAATGTCTTATTTGGAGCAGACCAAACTTCTGTAAAACCAGATTTGTACCCAATTGTCTGTAAATGGTATGGTAAAATGTTCCTCTTACTTATAACTGTTTTCTCCTATTTACAATACTTATAAATGTATATAGTATAAATATATTCTGCAGTCCATAGTCATGTCCATCAGTGTGTGAGGAGCTATAACCATTGAAACAACAATCTCCCTATAGACAGCTTCCTAGGATAGATTTAAACCTAGGATTTTTCAGGATCACAGTGCTAGCCACTTAGCTTCTATGACATCTGACACTATTACAATTTGATGGTTTATCACTTAAACAATTGTATAGTGATTTAGTGGTTTAATTAAAGTAATAATTTAAGGTTGTAGATCCCAGGTGCCCAACCTGCAGCCCTTTGGGCATTCCTTGGCGGCCGCCCTTGGTCTGCCACTTGTGGCTCCCGAAACCTAACTGGTAATGCATAGGGCATAGGAGCTCACTTGTCCTCACCCAGGATCTTCTTCAGGAGGGAAGAGTAGGTGAGGGACTCCTTCTGGCTGAGCACATAAAAGCTAATCAACAACCCAGACAGTGCCTGAGCTAGTCCTTCCCCTCTCCTCTGCTTCCTCCTCTAAGAATATCCCGTTCTAAGAAGATATTCCACCAACAAACGGGGGATTATTTAATGTGGCACATAACCTCAGAACAGGGGCATATAACCTTTGATGATATATATGACACAAAATGTGCATTACCATGCTATAGTGTTCCCTAATGTTTAAAGTATCATTTAAAACAAGTTTTGTTATTTAAAAATGAAAAATAATGTCTTCTAGATATGCCTGTCGTCATTTCTTTATTAGAAAATGCTTATACAAGTTAGTATAGATTGGAAATGTTATGTGTGGCCCTTAAGTGATGCAGAGGGCCACACTTGTGGCTCTCCATATCAACTCAGTTGCCCACCACTGTTGTAGATCTCAAGCCTTGGTAGGCTTTGGCCATCCAAAATACATACCTGCCAACCTTACTGTTTTGGTTAGGAAAGTCAAAATCACCAGAACCACAGTCCGGGTACTGGAAGGGATGTCCGTTACGTCACTTTCTGTATTTCCCCTGGGTTTTCTTTTTTAAAAGTTGACAGGTATGCTGAAATATGGTAGACACAAGTTTTTAAAGCAGGGCAGTAAAAAGGCTGACCTTATTACTTTATCTAGTTGTTTTTTATACCTTGGAAGGTTGTTAGAAAGAATTCTCTACCTATACATATTTATTCATTTTGAAAATAAATACCGCTTTATTAGTTTAAATGTATACAGCTTGCCATCCGTTCAGGTTTTCTGCATCATGAATGGTATAATTATTGGCCTAAAGGACCTTAAATATCTCATTGTTCTATGGTAGCAGGAGCCCACTGCCCAGAATATGATTTCCAACGTGTTGCTGTTCCCTAAGGGACGGCAAGGGTTTCATACTTGGAGAGATGAAACGAGTCTGATGTTCTGTATAATTCGAAGCTTGATCAGACATTTCCCATCTCCCAGCTCACTCTTTCTCTTGTTGCCAGCTCCTTTTACTGGGCCCCTGATGCTCTTCAATTTGCATGAGCAGGAAAGTCTCCCTGAAGTGAAATTTGAAAAGTTGCTAGCGCTGCCTGTGCTCATCAGTGATTCCTCTGCCTTGATGAAGACGCATGAGATAAACACACTCTCACTGCCTCTTTTCCCCCAAGACACAAGTACAGAGAGCTCTGATCTGCTCCTGGAAATCACGGCTCGCTGTCCCTTCTTAAAAAATGTTGTTTACTCCTAATTTTCCACTCATTTCACGCCAATCTAGCTGTGGACGCTCGCAATCATGAATATAGCGAGATGGAACAAGCAACAGCCCTATATCTCTCAGAATAAGTACTGTAAATTAACCCGTTACTCACCAAAGTAGAAACATAGAGGAGTGAGGACAAAAAGTTATCTATTACAGGCTACCCATTTCATTTTGTTTAAATGCATCCACTGCTGACTGACCTACCATATTTGCTGGAAATATGTTCCAGGTATGTTTCAGTCATTTATACTTTCCTGCTGCTAGTTAGAGGTCACTGTCCCATGTCTTTGAACTTAGCTTCTTTTTGAAGCTCCTTTATATTCTGAATACTTTTACTTGTATTTAAACATGTCCAAAAGCCCCCTCTCTCTTTTGCTTCCTCTAGATTGCAGCCTCTCTTGATATGTTTTATCCTTCAGACCAATTGTTATTGTCCATCTCAGGACTCTTTCTGTCTTATCAATATATTTTTGTAATGGAGGCTACTAGAACTGGACACAGTATCCTAAATGAGATATGACTATACATATTTATATTGTGAAGTCAGAATACCCTTTCTGATCCTCTAGTAATGTAATCTAGTTATGGTTTACTTGTTGTGCAAGCATCTGAAATAAACAACCCAATTTCTTCCCAATTTCCTCTGTAGTTTTTGATCAACACTGTACCTCCAATATGGTGCACATTGAGAGATCATTAGAGAAAAACAGTAGGAGTTTTGTATGTTCCTGGACTTCCCAAAATCAGTAGAGGCTTCTTATGGGCAGTAATGGGCGCTTCCTTGGGGAAGTAATGGGCACTTTTGCAGTAATGCACGATATTGTCTTCCTGGCTTTAAATGTTTACATGTCAATGTATTATGCCCTTTTTATAGAGTCCAGTACTCTTCTATTGTTAGTTCAGTGATGGTGTGCCTGAAAGAGTCTTAAAAATGTATTATTAGTTAAAAGACAAACAGTAGGCAAACCACATAATTCATTCCAAAATTTAGTTAGTAAATGTTTTACATAATGGAGCATTATGTAAAACAAAACATTAAATCATATGAAGATTTTAGCTTGTATCGGAACAAAGATCTGTTCTGTAAAACATCCTTTGTGTTGGACAAAATAGTAACCATTAGCCACTATTAGTAATTCTGTTCACTTGCTGATAGTCTCCATCTGCTACCTTGTTGGTAAAAGAAAAATAAAATCAAACCCAAACATTTAAAGCACACCTAAACTCAGAAACAAAAACAAAAATCAGATTAGATTTTTACATAGCTATGATCTCATCTTCGGAAGTTGCCATGTATATTCGCGTGTAGCTCCCAGTCTTCCATGGGTTAGCACCAGATACAATAGCTTTCAATGGGATAAAAGGAAAGTCCATAGACTTGTTTTAGACCATCGACTTGTTTCCAGGAGGTTTTTGCGGGAAGATCTTTACTTAAAGAATTGCCCTCCATACACGTTTAAATTGTGAGCCAATGTTTTGGCCGATCAACGTCATCACGCACGGTCAATCGGCTGTATGTCAGCACTGTCCATTGTGTCATCCTAGCTGCTCTGGCCGTCCTCAGGGCACAAGCAGCTAGGGGGACCTGGCAGACAG
This sequence comes from Ptychadena robeensis, assembly GCA_036250615.1. Lineage (NCBI taxonomy): Eukaryota > Metazoa > Chordata > Amphibia > Anura > Ptychadenidae > Ptychadena > Ptychadena robeensis. The sequence goes on along the minus strand of CM070035.1, from coordinate 62,325,052 downwards.
CATCTAGGGACTTGGCCGTGAGAAGAGGCAGCGAGGTCACTGAGACTGTCAGTGAGCTTCTGAGGGAGAGACAGGCTCTGTGTCCTCGATGGAGCTGAGGAGACATACCTGTACTTTGGACAGGGACACTTGTCCCTATCTAAAGTATTAGACCAATCTAAGAATTATGGGCATGTTCGTAATGGCTTAAATGGATTTGGCCCTTTCAGCTTTAGATCGGCACCCGATTTCTCCGCTGAAATCAAAGCGTGTATGGGGGGCTTTGACCAGAAAGATAGCTATGGAAGAAAGTGTTTGGTCCCTTTTTTACCAGTGAGAAAACAGAGTCTTTAGATTGATGATGATGAAGTTACCTTCAATTAAACCTGTAATGAGAGAGATATGAAACTACCATTTCTGGAAAAATGCAATTTGCCTGGTTTTATGGTTTCACTACTTTCTCTCATCCCCCAAAACTATATGTTGCTGAGTATAAAAGTAAATTTTTAGAATAAGATAATTAAATGCTGTTGTGGTATCTTGTCCTTGTTGACAAGACAAAAAGGTATATTTATGCATATTTTTCTGACAGGAGTGTAGTCGGGACAAGGCAGGGTCAGGGCAGGCAGTGGACAGAGAATGGTCAGCTTCACTGCAGAAGTCATATTACCCACAGCAGGGCTGTGGAGTCGGAGTCGAGGAGTCGGAGACATTTTTGGGTACCTGAAGTCGGAGTCGGCAAAAAATGGACCGACTCCGACTCCTACTAAATTTAAATGGGAATTAAAATTTTGACATTTTTTTTTTTTTTTTTAAATAGAAAAAAATTAACTTCAAATGTCGCAATTAACAAACAGTCATAAACAAGAATATTAACAGTCTGCTATAAGAATAAATGCAGTGCCGTGCATAACATTACAGCGCCCATTGTGACCTTAGCCTAAAGGCCCCCACACACATTCAGAGTGGGGATCAGCTCAGATGAGCTCCACACTGCAGCGTGATGACGTCATCACTCTGCTCTCCAGAGCTGACAGCATCGGCCGGCATCCTTTGTGTGCTGGCCGTTAGTGGAGACCGGTGTCTTTATTGAAGCTGACACTAACAGCATCGGCCAGAGATTATCAGACATGTCCGTCCTCTGGCCGGCTGAGCTGTGGGGTGTCAGCGATCTGTCTCCCCATGTGGGCACCCCCGATCGGCGAGTGTGCACGCCCATCGGTCGGCGGCCAAATTGGCCGCTGCTTGGTGCGTTTATGGCAGCCTTAACTCTCGCTGATAATGAAGTAAAGGTTTGTTGCCGGACTAGAGACGCTTGTATAAGTGAATGGATCAACAATAGTTCAAGACTGAAGCTGTAAAGCATTTGGAAAACCGCTGTCATTCAGCTGAGGCGACAAATACTTAGATTAATAGCTTCAACTTTACACATGACTTGATCATGAATCATGTTTGAAGTGCCCCTTCATTCTGCCTCTTCTTGGAGCCTTCCACTGCCCTATCTTTAGCAGAAGATCAGAACACTAAAGCTTGGCACACACGGGTAGATCTGTAACAAGATTTGAGTACAATCAATTAACATGCGCACTCACGGTGATTGATTGTACTCTAATCTGTTTACAAACCTACCTGTGTGTGCCTTCCTTTGGGCGGGATCAATAGAGCCGGCTAAAAGGAACTTGATTGAACAGGGTTCCAACATTTTGAAAAGACTCCGTTCAATCTCTAATACTTTGCATGGAGACATGAGTCTTCATGGAAAGTATTGTAACAGCTGCGGCTCCTGCCTCCTCCACAGCCGTCGGCTGTCAGTGTGAAGGGGGCGGAGCCAGCAATCCTCACTCAGAAGCTGTGTGAGTGAGGAAGCTTTATGAGACAGGCTGCTTCTCCCAAGTTAGTGGCATGTTGTAAATCACACACTGCAAGCTGGGGAGAAGGGGTCCCCATTGAACAGGAATCAATGTGCCCATGTGGTGCACATTGATTTCCATTCAATTGATCCCCGATCAATGACAGCGTGGTGCCTAGCTTAAGGAAAAAGCAGCAGCATCTTCTGCCTAACTCCCTTTCTCTGCTTTAATTGGCCATTACAGTGTTGGTTTCCTGGCCAGTAGTTCTGTGGTTAATGTGTCGCCTTCCATTCCTTCAATGGATGGATCAAATACATTAGCATATTACATACAGAGGAGTCGGAGTCGAGGAGTCGGAGTCGGAAGAATCTGAAACTGAGGAGTCGGGAAATTTTTCGACCGACTCCACAGCCCTGACCCACAGGCAGCACAGCCATGCATGCAGAATCCAGGCCTATATAGGGCAGGAAATGCTAGAGGTTTGCTTAAGGGAGAATTAATCTCCCTAAACTCACCCTGGATCTGCATATGCCCGAAGGAGCCACTGGGGCAGCTCAGAGGTAAGTGATAATGTAATTTCATTATTTTTAATAAGGTGTGCACATAGAACCTCAATTCAAATAAAATCCAAGAAACAGGATTTGAGATGTAGGTAGGGAGTTCAAGAGATCTTACACAAGATCTTTCCAATGGTGCCTTCTACATGATAGAGATATGACAAAACAACTAGCTCTATTCTCCCCTTTTTTGGAATGTTGAATTTTACAACCTTTGTGGTCTACAATGCACTCGCCTTATTTATTTACTTCATCTTACCTCGGTCTTTATGGTGAAGCTTTGCAAATCATTATGAAATTGCCTACCTAACACTGCTAAAGCATGCATACCTCTATGCTGGAAGCAGATCACCCTTGCCTGTATAAGATCACCCTTGCCTATATAAATCTCAAAGATTAAAATATCTCAAGACAATGAAAGAACTCACCTCTGCACAGTAAAGAACCATAGTTCCTAGACTTGGCTTTATTGGATAGGCTTCCAATATTAGACAAATCTGTCCAAATTATGCCCCCCCCCCCCTTCCCATCAACCCACTTTTCATTATCCCCCTATGCTCCTCCTCCCTGACCTTTCCCTAGTTTTTTCTTTCTGCTCTTCCTTACAATTCAGTGAACCCTTATCCCCTTTTTTCTGTATAGTTACATAATATGTTTTTGTCTATATTTGTTGGGTCTCATTGGGGTCTTCCACTCAATATTAGAATTCCATATTCAATTGTTTCTCATTTGTCCCTGGAAATAAGTAGCTTTCCTCTCAGAATTGTAATTATTTATTGTCTGTTTAAACCTACACCATATGGTTGAATCTAATTGAATAAATATAATATATTATAGTAGTGATGGCCGAACTGTCCGCAAGCATGTTCACCCATCCTCTCGCCGGCGGACAGTACGGGTGTTCGACCTGCCCCGTTCGCCGGCGAGAAGAAGATCTATATTCTTCCTCCGGCAGGATCAGAACCTGCGGGATCGTGCCGGAGGAAGAATCTTTTCACTAGAAGACCGGGCATGAAGCCGGTCTTGTAGTGAAAATACCGGCTTGGAACAGGAAGTGACGTCAGTGACGTCACATCCGGCTCCCGTAACCAGGAACTATGCGTTCCCGGATGCAGTCCAGGGACCGGATGTGACGTCACTGACACATCTGGTTTTTCCAATTCAAATTCCCCGTCTAGAGGCGGGGAATTTGAATGTGTCCGCGAACAGGCAGACGGCGGACTTCTTTAAAAGTCCGACCCGCCCGTTCGCGGACAGTCCAGGCCGATGTTCGGCCATCACTATATTATAGTATAAAACAATTATGCTGTCAAAGATACTCATTGTTCTATACATCTTTCTTATTGTTCTTCCCCTAAACCATACTTTTTCAGCCTGTCAGAAGAAGTTTTATAATGTGACCTCTTCTAATACCATGTGGGAAATGTTGGTCATTGTAAGACAAAGCACACACTGCATAAAGACAGTTGGTGTTAAATACTGTAAGAATTCAAGGTTGACTTTTTTAATGCCTTGTCAACTAAATTACTCCTGAGAAAGACATAGAAAGACATAGAAAAGGTGCTGCCACGCAGGGAAATCACATTTTGTGTTTCCTTTGAAAGATTTCATCTCTAATAAATTTCTAGTAACATGGTTGGCTGCAGTAGCTATCAGCTCCATATTGATCTCATTCTTATGAAAAATTTGAAGGGAACCTGTGATGAGAGAAAAATGGTGACATAGATGCATTGTTTGTACAGATTTAGAATTGCTACAGCCAAGGATATTATTTCTGTTATTTAAATATATTATATTGTATATGAGCTTATATGATATCTAATGCTGATTTCACATACTACCACATATAATATACACACTGCATAGAAATGTAGGTGTTCCCCCAAATGCAGAATGGTGACATTCATCCTTAATGCTATCCCAATGCACGTTGTCAGCGAAAGTGCATTGAATCCCAAGACAATTTGGTAGATATGCCATGCGTTGTGGTAAGGTGCAATAGATCAAAAAGGTACAGTTACCTGCACTACAACGCTGTAGGCAACCAATTTATCTGAATGGCCAACGTTACAACATTGCAGGGTATCACCCTATGCAGTGTTGTGTATCACAATGATGCGTTCCTTGCCTTAATCACAAATGTCACACTCAAGTATAACTTCTGGGCTTGCAGTGGAATTGCAGTGCTTTAATATACTCATACCACTACTAAATCTATTTAAAAAGGAACAATGGTTTAATGCAGTGGTTCCCAAACTTTTCTTGCAGGGCTCCCCTTTTCTATTTAGGGACATTATCGAGCCCCCCTCCCCATTCAAAGGCAGGTTAAGAATAAAAGTTAACCCCCCCCCTCAGTTTGGGAACCACTGGTTTAATGAAATAAACAAGTACCATGGTATCATCTCATAATCTACTTGTGGCCTGCTGCTTTGGCTCCTGTATTTCTGCTAGCTGCAAAATAGTATGGGTAGATTTTTAACCAATATGGAGATAAAGACACAAGTAAGTTCATACTATCTATTTCACATCAGAATTCACTGTTGAGTTTGGGTTTGGCATAGGGCCCCTTCACACAACACGTACTGCACTCTTTTTATATTTGTATACTTTTTCATGTTTATGCTTGGGTTGGTCACCACACCCATGATGGACAACTCACTGAATGCCTGTGTTTTCATGGTGTATTAGCATCTCATTGGTGTAATGCAACCTATTAAAAATGGGAAGCACTGCACATCTTTGACAGAGTGCCCAACCTTACCGCAATGACAATGTAGGGTTACACGGAGACAGGTTGTCTCCACACAAAAATATCTGTACATTGGGATTTCAATGCAATGAACAGAAGCCCTGCTTATCTACAGTGCTTTTTTATTCATTTGCCATCATGGATACGCCAGCATGACGAGTCCACATCACCCAATGGTTGGCTTGGCCATGTATAGCCATTGCTGAGGGCATGATGCATGCAACAGTTGGTGTGTTTTGACGTATAAATGACTTTGCATGTTTTTTGCTATTATATCATCTGCAAACTGGTTTTTGCACTCATTAGTATTACCGCTGCCCAATCACCTGCGTGAACAGGTGCATACTAAGTGCTTATGCCGCAATCTGTGATGCAAAGTCTTCACATTGAGTATACAATCGGCAAGAAAAGAGACTGATGAAGTCAAATGTAGAATGTGAGCTGCATTTTTGATTACTGTTCAAAAACACAAACGTGAGCACAAGTGCAAACGCGTAAATATGTATGTGCTAACGCATACCTAGCATACTATACTTATATAGTGTGAAAGGGCCCTTACTGTTTTATCAAAGCAGAATGTATGCAGGTATTACAAGGTACTTACATTAATGTCCTGTTATTGCTACATATAACCAGTTGAGATAAGGATCGTTTGAGAAAACATATATTTGAAAATATAACTTATATATGATGATCAGTAACTGAAATCATTTTTATTTCCAGGTGATCCTAAAAGCGCAATGCATGTTTTACCACAGAGCTATTGGTATGAACTTCTGTATGGCACAGTTCTATTGTTCTTCTGCCTCATTGTCTGTCTGGTCGGTGCCAGCATCTATGCCAAGGCTACGTTTATCATCTTCATTGTGGTCATGGCTGTCCTAATCGTAGTGTTTATCAGCTTTTTTGCCGTCAAGGAGAAGGCTATTGAAATCAGTATCACAGAGGGCAACACTACCAACTCACTTAATGGGACCTTTACTGGCTTCAAGCTTTCCACGCTCAAGGCCAATCTGTACCGTAAGTAATTTTAAAGTTGAACATAAATATCATCACCTGTATGTCTTAGGAGATCCAAACCCCAAAGGGCTGATAGATTATATTATATATATAAAATATAATTATAAAATAAAATTTCGTTTTTTGGGTGGTACCTGCATAATTTACAGTTTGCCCATAGGAATATGTTATGTTATCTTATCTTACCTAATGATTAGCTTTTTATTATTTGAACATACCATATTATTTGCACTATAAGACGCACCGGATCAAAAGACGCACTCAGTTTTTAGAGCAGAAAACCAGAATATTTAATAAGTTTTCACATCAGTTGGGCTAATGCAATAGATTAAATTAATCCAATATCAAATTCAGCCAGTAGATGTCACAAGCAGCAGTACACTCACAGCACAACGTCATCTTCTTCACTCACTGGAAGGAGGGGGGCCGGAGGAGAACAGCTGCAGAGTCTCTCCTCTCCCTCTACGACCTCTACGGCTGTGCCTGTGTCTGTGGAAGCTGCAGAGTGATTGCAGTTTCCACAGACACGGAGAGAGGGCCGTTCATCTATCTCTCTCTTCATTGCTTATACCAGCAGGGTTTTTGGCTCTGTTGGCATAAGCAATACAGTTCAGATGATAGCTCCCGGCTAATCTCCTTGCCAGGAAAGCTGGAAGGAAGGCACTCGGCTGCGGGGGTTGCGCATTCGGACCATAAGACGCAGACACCTTATAGTCCGAAAAACACAGCACTGAGAATAAAAAAAACTTCTACTTGGAAGAGTATTTGTACTGGTTACACTACAGCCAAGTAGGTCTACACTTTGTAGTGCACACAGACCCAGCTTTTCCCTAAACTGGACAACATAACCTGCATTGAGGCACAGCACTGAGCATGGTTTCATCACAAAAAAGTATTGCTCTAACACAAATAGTTTTTGCATAAATTAAGTTCAAAGTCAAGTAAAAAATTTGAAAATTAAAATTTCGACTTTGATTTCAACTTAATTTATGCAAAAACTGCATGTGCTAGAGCATAATAATTTTTTTCAAATGTTCCCACAACCCTTCTCTACATCTCCAGCCATTTTGGTGATGATATAATTTTCAGAGGCTTTGCAATCAGCTCAGAAAGTCAGGTAGTCGAAAAAATCGACCATCTCTGCACAGCACACCAAATGCAATGTGTTCACAGCACCCCTGCCGGGCGTTGTGGGTCCATTGGCATCACGCAGATGCAAGACATTCACATTGTTCATTGTTAAAATTATTAGGGCATGGTATTGCCAACTTAAGTCACCCGAACAGAGCTCAAACCGTGGACAGGCACCATGGACACGCCACGCCGGTGTGTCCATTATGCCTGCCTAACACATAAAAGAGTGCAGCTGTTCTCTGACATCCTAATGACTTGAGAGGTCATATACAAGACACTTCTGTTTTGTTGCCTTACATTTTATTAGGAAAATTCTCTTCAGTACTACAAAGTCATGATGTGAAATATAAGAGAAACATAAGAGAGTGCCTCTTTTTAACTGCTGCAATCTCTGTAGCCGGGTAAATCGCTGTATATATTTTATCAAATTAATTCCTTGACAAAAAGCGTGAGTAGAGTGACTGGAGTATTCTATATACAGCTCCTGTGTATCCCATTTATATATCCGCATCTAATTAAATGCTTTGAACCACTCTGCGGTACCAGAAACATCTCCAGCTCCTTTATGGCATTTGGGGAACAAAGAGCTAAATCTCATTTCCCTGATGAATCTTACATTATGACAGTGTAAAGGTCAAAAGAAAATGAAATTAAAGGAGTCCACTGAGAGAGTCTGGCATGGTCTGGAAAGATTCTGTAATCATCAATTTGTTAGAGAAAAAGGCTGATATCATTCAGTGTAAGCTGTTTTGACCTGTATGATGAGAACCTTTGTAGCAGCAAAATTGGCATACTCCAAGCAATGTATTCAGCTTGCCTTCAGTGTTCCACTTCTTTTCTTTTATTTGGTAAGGCATCACAAAAAGTGATGATGATGTGAAAAGTGCAGTATTCCATAGCAGCCAGATATTACAAGTCATCTCGCTGAAAGATTGTTTTTGATTGGTTGATATGGATCACAGTGCTTGGCATATTAGTGTTGCTCTTGTGCTGCCTTATTGAATAAATATCTATGTCATGATACAGTAGCTTGTAACCAAGCTGCAGGACTAATACAGAACAGTGTAGTATGGGTGTCGGTGGGAAGGTATACTGTTTTTATTTTTGGCCTGATTCAGTAAAGAGAACTCAATTCTATAGAAGAATAGCTATGAGCGGGATAGGCAATATTTAAATTTGCGATATTTCTTGTATACCATATTTTTCTGACCATAAGATGCACTTTTTAACCCCCAAAATTGGGGGGAAAAGTGCCTGCGTCATATGGTCTGAATGCACGTCTTGGCTTCCCGCCAGCTCTCCCGGCACAGAGATTAGCCGGGGAGCTGGTTGAGAGATACCAGCCGGTGTCCAGCTCTCCCATCTGTACTGTATAATTGCCTATGCCAGCAGAACTCAGAGCCCTGCTGGCATAGGCAATGAAGAGAGGCACAGATGAACTGCCATCTATCCCTCTCTCCATCCGTGGAAACTGCAATCACTCTGTAGTTCCCACAGACACAGAAAAAGCCAGCCGGAGAGGAGAGCAGAGACTAAGAGGAGAGACAGCCCGGCCCCCCTCCTCCCGATCAGTGTGGAGAATGACATTGTGCTGTGAATGTACTGTTGCTAGGGACACTACTGGTTGAATGAAATATTGCATTCATTAAATTCATTGCATTAACCCAATTGATGTTAAAACGTATTAAATCTTTTTTTCAGATTTTCCTGCCCTCATAGTGGGAAAAATACGTAGTAATAGTAGTAGTAATTCTACTTATATTCAATTTGATATTCGTAAATATAAAATCCGCGCATATGGCCATGTATTGCGATTATTTTTAAAATGAATGGTCACATGCAATATTTACTATCGCGTTGCAATTATTATCAGGATGTTTTTTGTTTTTTTGTTGAATATTCAAAATTGTATATTGCATATTCAAGATATTCACAAATTCTCAATATTCACATAAAATATTCGCCATTCGAATATTCAAGCCCAGCGCTATAGAAGAATCATTTATATGAGCCAATCAAGTTTCCCTCTTCTAAATACAGCTCAGTAGAGCAAATCCTTATGGTTTCTACGACAAAGCGCTGTTTAATTGACTAAAACTATAAGTACCAATTTACAATGCTGTTCTGAAAAATATTCAGAAAAGCTTTTAAAACAATTTGTGTTCTTCTATTATAAACAAAACGCATGGGAAGCATAGTCCTGGTGAGACGTGTCTGATGTTTCATGAGTAAAAATCTTTAAGGAAATGTAACTGTAGAATTAAGGAGGGAATACCAACATGCATAGATCCTGACACAACGTTGTGGGTGTTTTGATGTGTGGACCAAATACCATTGAAAGCTTTTAGGTATGAGTAACAGCCATGGATTTTCAGAACTGTGCAGATCAATTGCCAGTTCAATATCAACTTGCAGCATGAGCAACCAGGTTAATTAAAATGCACATCACTAGCCGCGTGTGGAATCACATTCTTAAAGCCCTGATTTTACTTAGCGTTGGATCTTATTAATGGGCAGTTGAATCTAGAAAAGTACAATTTCACAGCATTTTGTTCTGATAAGATATAACACCCACAACTTCTGCAATAGGTTACATGATTCAATTATAAGACTTGAAAACAGAAAATGAGGTCCATTATAATGCTTAAATGTTCATTACAATGTATTATGTTCCTTACATATTTTCTGAAATAAGAACATGTGAATATAACCTTGAGGTTTTGGAAAGTTAACATCCATACTTATTTGCAGGAACTTGATACATTGATTTTATTCCTGTTAAAAGTAGATGTGATTTTTATATTAAAGTAGCAGAACTGCTTGAATTGTATGGCTACACTAAATTAATAGTAGAGGGCATTAAAAGCGGCAGCTAGAACAAAAATATGGGACATAGTCCTAAAGCCCCCCATAGACGGCCTGATTCCCGGCTAAAGTTGCGGCTGACTGACCGCCGTGCTCGCTCCCGCCAAGCACATAAAGGTCAGTCAGCCGCAACTATAGGGGAGGCCACCTTGAGGATCCGATCACACACGGATGGTTCTTCTTCTGCCCGATCCTGTGCTGCAGGCTGTTAACTCGGAGGGGAAGTCTCCACCCCCTCCAAGTTTATTGGCTACAATCTGACAGGAATCGTGTGTGTTAGTGGAACACACGGGATTCCTGTCCATTCTCTAGCCGACTCCTCACAGCGTGGTGACGTCACCATGCTATGAGGAGTCTGCTAAAAGCCGGTCATAGATCGAGACGTCTATGGCCGGCTTTAGACCCACATTTAAATCTCTAAAACACTTCTGCACACAAAATAAAAAAAATGCTACATAGCAAAAAGTAAAGCCCCCATACACCTATAGATCTACCAACAACTATGCAGTGCCGGGTCCTCCCTGATAGAATACATAGTGATTGGAAGGTTTAGAAAGGTCCTCATATGACATGGTTTTGGTAGAACAAAAGTTATTGTACAGAAATTGTATGGTATGATTGTTAGGTGTATGGTCGTCTTTACAGCTCTGAGTCCCCTGACCCCTGTGGACCTCACAGTGTAGATCTGTCAGGAACACAGACAGATGAGGATAAGGTTTAGGGAAGTAAAGATAGTTATTCATTAAGCAATGTTTTTCTTTTGGTTGCTGTCATGTTTTTGTATTAAACACTAAACTGACAGTTGGTAGAGTCATTTCAGTTTGTTTCCAGTGTCCTTTTGAGCATTGTAGATGCATCTAACTACTACCAAAATCTAATATCTTATATTCTTAAATCCAATGTTCTTACCACAGCACAATATGCACGGGATTACACTACAGGAAATATGATGACTTTCACTACAGTCTTTGCTATCATGTTCAATGGCTGCACAGGAATTATGGCTGGATCCAACATGTCAGGTAACATGGGTGCTTCTTACATGATTACACTTCTTGTCTTTGTATGTGTTTCTTTTAGATGAGATCCTGTACTACATCTCTTCATTGTCTCATCAATAGAAAAGTAATGGAAGATAAAGACCCCCCTTAAGCAATGCCAAATCAACATCTTCCGGAATATCAAAACTAGTTTAAACCTTTGTGTCAACAACACAAACATACATTGCCCAGCATACCTTTAGTTATATCAAGGATATCTGTTTTTTGATTTTTGTGGCATCACCATCTTTCATTACCATTATGCAGTTTGCACCAAATAGTCCAACAACTGTTTCATAGTTAAAGTGTTTCTGTATCTGCATGCAGAGATCAGAAATAGTAAAAAGCTTTCACTCTTCTACTGGGGATGTTGAGGCCTTGTACATTTATTTAGAATATCTGTAACAAAGGGAAATTGGAGAAGGAGAACAGAGTAAAGCCCCCCATAGACGGGCCGATTCCCGGCCATAGTTGTGGGTGACCTACCGCCGTGCACGTTCCCGCTGAACACATAAAGGTTGGTCGCCTGCAACTACAGGGAAGCCCACCTTAAAGGAACTGACCAAAAAAGCCGGCAGGTCGGATCTCATGCGGATCCGTCCTGCTGGTTCTTTTTGTGCCCGATCCTCTGATCCTGCTGCAGGCAGTTAACTCGGAGGGGGAGTTTCCTCCCCCTCTAAGTTAGTTGGCTACAATCTGACAGGAATCGTGTGTTTTGGTGGAGCACACAGGATTCCTGTCAGTTCTCTAGCCGACTCCTCACAGCGTGGTGATGGGGTGAGTCTGCTACAAGCCGGCCATAGTTCAAGACGTCTATGGCCGGCTTAAGTGCCAAGTGTAGGTAGAAAAAAGATCAAAGGTCATAAGGAATGGCAAAATTTTCAAGTCGGGATGCTTAAAGATAATGGGTTTATAACTAAGGGCTCGTTTAAACGGTACATGGTAAATGAGCAATTGGCACAACCGACCGACTTGGCCCATGAGTCAAAAACATTAGTTTTTAGAGATGCATAGGGCAGTCAGATCATACTTACTTATTCCCTAACAATAAGCATTTTATTTTTTCAGGAGATTTAAAGAATCCAAGTTACTCCATCCCCCGAGGAACAATTACTGCTGTGATCTTCACTTATATAATCTACAATGTGTTGGCCTTGATGGTCAGCTGCACCTGTGACCGGTAGGGACATATATAAAAAAGAAACATGCTTGCTATCTCTGTATTTAAGCATACCATTTATTTGCAGGACATATTGTGTGCTTAGTTAATATGCTACATGCTATGCAGGTAGAAAGGGCTAAATCCTAGGTGCCCAACCCGCATGCGGCCCTTTGGGCGTTGTTTGGCGGCCCCCCTTAGTCCCCCACATGCAGCCCCCCAAACCTAACTGTTGACACATAGGGCATAGCAACTCACCCGTGTTGTGGTCGCACGCTGACCAAGCTTTCCTAATCAACTTTGGCGGTCCTACATTAACACAGTAAAATTGTCAATGTTGATTGTGGAAACCAGGTCTACATATGAGCTCTTCACCCAGGGAAGGGGGGGGGGGGTGTGCTGTCGGGTTTTGACTGCCTGTTGGGATCTGGTCTACCACCTGTTGAGATATGTTGACGGGAGGAGGGTCTGGATCAATGTGGCCCTTTAGTGATGCCGAGGGCTGCACTTGTGGCCCTCCATATCAACTCAGTTGCCCACCACTGGGCTAAATGGTCACCAGTAAAGTTCTGCTTTGAAAAGGTGTGAACAGCAGAATATATGAGAGAGCAAATATGATATTTATGTGGTGGCCAGGGAATATGATGAACTACATTACTGAATATAATTCTGAAATACTGTATGTTAAGAGCATGAAGTTTATACTGGTAATGACTTTTTCATTGGAGAGAATTACAACCATTATTTTCTTCTACCAGATTGAATGTATTATAATATTAATATTTTGCACACAACATTGTTTCTACACGAGACTTCATTTGAGAGCTGCCACTTCCTATAAGAATTTCCTGGTAGAAGATCACTCTTCCCTTTCTGTAATCTGACTTGTTTTGTGTGTGTTGCTCCTGGGCAAGAATATGGAACTGACTTGGCAATTAAAACTTCAGCATTGTTTAGTTGTTGACTTGTCAAATAATAAAATTAAATATGATTGAATCAATGACAGTGTCACTGGAGCTGAGATTAATGCCCCCTACATTAGTTTGGATGCAAGCTTTTGTAGATATATATGTTGCTGCATGTATTCATTAATAACTAATCTACACAACCACATGGTGCAGAGCTATTGTGCCACTATAGAGCAGCACATTTCTCCCCCTAGGTTTAAGCTAGCCATATATGGGTCGACTTTTGTACAATCAATCTTAGATTTGATGCTACGATCGTCCTCCAGTCTAAACCAATCAATCTAAATACCTAAAAATTGATTTCAAATAGTTTTAGTCGATTGTACCATGTGTGCATGAATAGATTTCCGTAAGATCGACATAAAGAACAATGGTTTTAAGTCAATCACATGAAAATATCCTTTAGGGTAGGGCTACTCCACCCTAAATGGAAATAATCTTCAGGGTAGGGCTACCCTTTAGGGTAGGGCTACACTATGTGATTGGATGCACTGACGTCAGCACATCCAACGAGCGCAAGTCCCCCTGTTAGCTTTGTTAGAGCCACACTATAGGCCATGCTGCTTAGCCCAGCCGATCACGCAGAACCTTTAAATCAATGGCTGGGCATGTAAGCCATACATTGGTATGATATGTCAATTGACTGTCAATGGATGTGTCATATGTCATGCCTCCATTGCTTTTTTGTGCTCATTATGCAACATTGATGCTTGGACCAACGAATCAGAGGTCATGGCGGGCTCTGTTTCATAACCCATTGCCATCAATGACGGGCTTGTTGACTGCGCTAGAAACGTTCAATGCAGGGATTTTAGCGCAAGTTCAGCCATAGCCTTCTACTTGAGTCATTCAGTTTTTCCAGAATTGTTTTCTAAAATGAGGTACCTTGGCTTATATCAGGGCCTGCTCAATACTCAAGTATATACAGTTATGACTTTGACAATGCTATATCAAGCTGGAAAATGATGATCTTTAAAAAGTGGTTATCAAGCTGGAAAGTGACAGCTGATTGCAGCAACTTTTTATAAATGTGATGAAATGAAAAATTCTACAACATGTTTTCGCATAAATTGTGCAAAAACAACACTGATCCCTCTTTGCGCCCCATGGCTTTCTTATATAAAATTTCTAATGTTATCTGGCAATTTATAATATAAGTCAAGGTGATCAATATTCACTGAGTAGTAAAAGGGGTATATAAATGTAAATGTGGAATGAATTATACATGTATTGACTGGACTGAAAACTGTTGATCTTTATAGATAATCACCACTTAATAAATGGGACAGACTATAAATGGTGTAATTAGTGTATAAATAAAACATTTTATTTTCATTTTTTTTAGGCAAACAACCAGCTTGTGTTTTTTCAAATGGCCCTTGTTTAAAATAATGGTAATTATTTGCAATAACCAATAGCAACTAGTCAACTATAAGAAGGAGAAGTTCTATTAGTAAATGTTGTTAGAATATTTTAAATGTGTCTCGCTAATGCTTGAAAATGGTCCAGTCGATCATGTGCTTCTTTGTAAGTTATCTTGCAGGAAAACCTTGCTACCCCTAGTCAGTGACTATTGTGTTACAGTCAGACTAGGCAAACTTGATTTTCAGTATCTAGCAAAGGGGTCTGCATCTAATGACTTCTGAGCTGGCAGAACTTAGGGTAGTCGTGTGGGTCTCTAAAGGAGGTGAGGGTGATGTAGCACAAAAGGAGGCCCAGCCACACCTGACCCTGCTATATCCCCCCCCCCCCCCCCCCCCCCCCCCCCGTCTCATTAATACACTTGCCTTTACCATGCAGCAACACCCATGGAAGAAAATAAACTGGCCTAATGTGTCTAGATTGGAAAGCTCTTACCTGTTCTAACTATTATACTATCTTTTGTGGCTCAAGGATGAAGACTTGTAAATCTATTAAGACAGTATTGCAATCCTGGCTACATCTTCTATTCAGAATATACAGCTTTATGAGCTACTTACAGACTGTACTGTACAAAGAATGAGAATGTATTTGTTGCTGTTAATGTAAAATGTATTTGAAGATTTTTCATCCACCTATCGGGTGGGAGGATTTCTGTGCTTCGTTTTAAACGTTGTATGGGTAAGCACAGCAAATAAGATCGATGACCTCGGGGATGTGAGGACCAAAAGTTATATTGCCACACTACAACTACCTCCCACCTCGCAGATCGTTCCTGGGTAGTTCTGGAACCCAGAACAATCCTTGAGTTTGTCAGAGACAGCTAAGTAACTCTGGGTGAGTCTGCTTTATAAGGCTATGTTCCCACTTGCATTTTTAGATCGCCGGCAGAATTGCCTGCCAATCGCCCACACAACTTTCAATGGGCTTGGCCCCATTGATAGGATTGCACACGATTGCGATCGGGCCGTGATCAAAACGCTGCTCCCCGGCGGTCAACGACCGCCATTATGGCCCACTGATCACGCCCATAGACATGAATAGAGGCAATTTGCGGTGGCAATTTGCCACCATGTTTAGTAAAAATTTACAGCATTTGCGCTGCTGCCCAAGATTGTTTAAATTTCACCAGCGTCCAGCCCAGGAATACTGCAGATAGAATACTGAATATAGAAGAAAGATCGGACCATCCACAGAGGCTGCTAGCGCCCGCAGGGAGACCAATTATCACCCGGACAGGCAAGTGGGACCCTGATTCCTACTCTGGCTCAAGTACAAGCAGAGGGGGGCTTTTCCAGCACTTTTTTGTGCTGAAAAACTCGGTTTATACTTGAGTGTATACAGTAATAAAATAATAATTATTCTTTTATAATTATTATAATAATAATTATATTATATAGAGTGCTGTTGAATCGCAGAAATAATAACAAGATAAATGCATGTCACGTGGGTGTAATACTTTGCTATACAATTGACATTGACTGGTATATGAATGCGTTATATAGACTGAGATATTGCCGCTAGTAAAGATCATTCTGTGTCAGCAATATACCTAATGCTAGGTAGCTTTAGCATGGGAACGTGGATGAGATTCTCAATTCAGTTTACGAGAGTCATGTTAGATTGACTGTTTATATTTTACTGCCGGTTGACTTTATTCCAATGTCATTTCTTTTAACAACCTATTTCTACAAAATAGTATCTGCCTGACCTAGGTGCCATTACTAAATGTGGAAACATTTGGCTGTGATCCTCAGGGAAGAGGGAAGTATCCTTCAATGCAGAGCTTAGTATCCCAAAAATGGCTAGGATGTCTTGATGTAATGGTGACACTCAGTATTACAAAAAGTAGCATTTTAGTTTTTTGAGTCAATCTTTCTCCCCACTTGAGTGTTCAATCTATTTTGTAATTAGTTTTGAAAAAAAAAATATAAATGCCTTTAAAGGGAATGAACAGTTTTATTATCATTACTTTTACAGAAAGTACACCTGTTTGTACAAAGTTTGTAGGCAGGCTTTTTTTAAAGTGGGTTTTGCATCAGACCGAAAAGATAGCAACTAAGGAAAAATGATGTTTTACAAAATATATATTTGTTTACAAAAGATGGAGAATTGAAAGTTATTGTAATGCATGCTTTCGATGTACTGGCTGTCCACAGTTATGTTCAGGGATGTTTCTTCCGCTATGTGAAGTATGCGAAGGCATAGGGCCACTGATAATCCCCCGCACAACAACTCGGGCGGCCGAACGATAGCACCCACACATGACCCCCCTCGCTCAAAGATTCAGCATCAGGGGGCATGGTGCATATACACAATAATTAGTCCAAACTTCTCATAATATTTACAGTGAGGAAAAATCCCATGCTGACTTTGTATAGACTAGTAATTTTTTAATCAGAGGATAAATGTACAAAATAAGCACGGGATTGAATACTTATTTCTCTAAATAAAGGAAAAAAGAGCTTTTGGATAGAAAACAAGTTCCATCCCCCCAACCCACCACTTTTTACTCCACCTTCTTAAAATGCCTCACTTGGGTAAGGTCATCTACCTGCTGTATGACAGTTTCAACTTGTTAGTTACTGGCTTTGATGAATGTTGGCTTTAAACCTTATTGAGTGTAAAGCGTTGTGTCATATCTTGGTGCTTTATAAGTTCATAATAATAATAAAAAACAACCATAACCAGATATACAGAAAGAATGTTCTCCAAGAGGTAAGAAGGAATTTCAGCTGTTACTTAGTGTAGGAACAGTTGGGATTTCCTTTTGTGAAACTGAAATGAGAGAGAAATAGAGAGGTGGAGATCCAGCTCTGGAGGCAGCAAGCGGGCCTTGGATAGCTAGACATTCCTCTGTGTTCTCACACTGCTGCTGTGAGGAATTCTGACACCTTGTTTAGGAAGATGTATTGTCCATTGCAATGGGCACTCAGAGCAATTTTAAGAAAGCTTTTAGAGTCCCTATTAAATATTCAACATGCCCATCGCCAGCTCCTATTAATACAAAAGACATCTTGTTTAATGGGGTCTGCTTTGTTCAAGGTTTTACTCGCAAGTTATACTGTAGAAGAATTTTTTTCTAAACTTATTCATAGTGGACAATGGCTAGCTACTTTGGTTAAGGTCTTTTGAGGGTCATTTAATCAAACACAAACCATGCTTCTCCAGATCTTTGACCAATTGGATGACATGTAGGAGTTAAAATAGTTTTTATGGAAATCAATAAGAATAGCTTGAGTAGATCTGCTGTTCAGTGTTTGAAGGCCGCATTTGATTTCACTCTCTATAGCATAACAAGGCTTGTATCACCTGAAGTACAAGATTGTCTAATGCCATAGCTGTATTGGTTGTGTAGAATATAGCTGGATTTTAGGTTATGTCTCTTAAATTACTGAAATTATAATCTCTATGGAACAATGTTTGTTACCTTTAAGTTTGGCAATGAAATTGATGAACTCTGTAGGGCAAAGTCTCTGAATATGTGGAAAAACTGTGATGTTTGCCATACCCCAAGTCATTGTCAATGGGATGTTATACTCGTTCCGTGTCACGGTGCATCTTTTAGAACCACAAACTCACTATATACACACAAACCTAGACATATGCTCCCACCCTCCTGTAACTCTTCCCTCACCCCCATTCCTCCAATCCTATCCTCCTGTAAATCTTACCTCAACTCACTTTCCCCTGCCAGTCTGGAGGAAGTCACCTCTCTACTTCACTCCTCTCCCCCACCACTGCCCTCCGACCCTATACCCGCTGACTTACTTAAGACCCTTCCACCACCCCTTGCCTCGGCACTGACTGAACTATTCAACCTCTCCCTCTCCTCTGGTATCTTCCCATCATCTTTCAAACATGCCACAATCTCCCCATACTGAAGAAGCCATCACTTGACCCCTCCAACTGACCGCCGAACTCTCTTCTTCCTTGTGCTCCAAACTGCTTGAACGCCTTGTATACACAAGACTCACCGACTATCTGACTGTGAATCCTCCTTGACCCCCTCCATCCGGCTTCCGACCTTTCATTCCACTGAGACAGCCATCACTAAAGTTGCCATGACCTGTTCACTGCCAAGGCCAAGGCAACTTTTCTTTGCTTCTTCTGTTGGATCTCTCCTCTGCCTTTGACACTGTTGACCACCCTCTTCTTCTACAGACCTGCACTCTATTGGTATCGTGACTCTGCACTCTCTGGTTCTCCCCCTACTTGACTGACCGATCTTCCAAACCTTTCAATGGCTCTTTCTTCACACACCCCCCCTCCCTGTTGGCGTCCCACAGGCTCCGTCCTTGGCCCGGGTCCTTTTCTCCTCTACAACAGTCCTCCCTTGCAAACTCATCTCATCCTTGGTCGCAATACCATCTATATGCTGATGACACCCAATCTATCTTTCTACCCGGCCTTCACTCCCTCTGTCCTTGACACATCTCTCACTGCCTATCGGCCATCTCTTCATTCCTTAAACTCAATCTGAGCAAACTGAACTCATCATGCTTCTCCATCACCTTCCAAGCTCCTCCCCCAACAACATCTCACTTACAGTTAATAACACCATCATCTCCCCTATTCCACAAGCTCGCTGCCTGGTGTGCATCACGTCGCTCTGTGCTCTCCTTTACTCCCACATTCAGAACACCTCGAGATCTGCCACTTCCATCTCTGCAACATCTCCAAAATCCGCCCCTTTCCTATCCCCAGGGACCACCAAAGTCCTGGTACAATGCTCTCATCATCCTCGTCTGGACTACTGTAAAATCATCCTCTCTGGTCTCCCTCTCACTAGACTTTCGCCTTTCAGTCCATCTTGAATGGTGCTGCTAGACTCATCTACTCCTCTAACCACTCCACATCTGCTGCTCCTCTCTGCAAATCTCTACACTGGCTTCCCATTCATTGATAATTAAATTTAAAGTCCTGTGCCTTGCTTTTAAATCACTCCACCCCTCCTGTCCTCCTTACATCTCCAACCTGGTACACAAATACACCCCTAACCGCCCCCTCCGCTCCTCCAGTGACTTACTAATGACATCCCCACTCATAACCTCATCACATGCACGGCTCCAAGACTTCTCTAGGGCCGCTCCCACTCTCTGGAACTCCCTCCCTCGCCCCATCAGACTTGCTCCTACCTTTGCCACCTTCAAAAAAGCTCTAAAAACCTTCAGCCTCTCCTACCCATCTTCTTCCTAACATCACCACCATGCCAGTCCCTCCCCCCCACCTATTGTATACCTTGTTCCCCAACTTATTAGACTGTGTCATTACCTGTACCTGTGTGTTATACTGTGTTGTATCTCCACTCTAATGTATTGTACAGCGCTGCGTAATATGCTGGCGCTATATAAATAAATGTTAATAATAATAATAATCCATATCTATAACATCATACTTGAATAAGTTCATAAAATTAAATAATAACACTAACTTGTAGGAGTACAGAATGTGTATGCATCCATGTAAATGCATCCTTTTTTGATATTCAAATTAAAACATTTTTTTAGGCTGGTCAATTTTATATATTTTATTAAAGTATTGTGATATTAATTTATCGCTATGTCTTCACTGCCTCTGACCGCGAATAAGGAAAAAATGTGAGGGTCGCGTTTTTAGTGTCCTGCCATTCATTTTTAATGGACATGGCACCCCTCTTTTAATTTCACATTCCTACCAGTTGTTGTACAAAGGCTCCTGTGTACGAAGTTTAGATCAAAATAAAATTCACATGTAGAACTACAAGTGAATAAGTCAGTTACCATATGAGATCTTACAAAACTGTGGCCCTGTATTTATGGTGATCATGTTAATAAGTGTACATGTGTGCTTGGCACTAGGGTTGGCACCAAACTACCTAACTATGTGAAAATACACTCTACCTGGAGGGATTTCTTAGTTGCCTAGCTGGTTACTGTTAACTTATTCTCCTAAAGTCTGTACCTCTGTTTTGCTTTCCTGTGTATTATTAGGCTAACTTGTGACCTGCTTTATTGGCATGAATGACTTACTAAAATGATGTCTTTTGGATTGAAAGCTGAGCATCGTTCACCCCAACACACTTACTACATATAGTGCATAGAACTGTTTGGAACAGTTCTGGATTGAAGCTTTTAGGACAATTCTGTCATGTCCCTAGTTATGTGCACAACATATAGCCACGACTGGACATTTTTTGGGGTTGTGTGGGTGGCAGAAAGTATACAAGTATCTTTGGTACATGGAAGGAAATAAGAGTGCCTAGAAATAACTCACAGAAACATGTTGAGTACCTTCCAATTGAGCCTGGGACCCTGGCACTGCAAGGAAAAAATGGTAATCATTAGTGATGGCGCGAACCCGGAATTTGATGTTCGCAAACGGCGAACGGGAACCTCCTCAAAACTCGCAAGAATTTTTTTTCCACGCAATAAATCCGCACAAAGGATTTCTACAATGATAGTCAATG
>CM070035.1:62239788-62251811 GCA_036250615.1 Ptychadena robeensis | reverse complement strand
GCGAACATGCGATGTTCGCCGCGAATAGTTCGCCGGTGAACAGTTCGGTCCATCACTATTCCCAATCCGATCTTTCCAGGCGATCGGGAATCGGCAATTGATCATATCGGGAATCGATGCAACATCACCTTGGGAATCTGATTTGTGGCTGATTTGGACATGAGCCGATCTCCAAAATGGCCGATTCCACAAAATCCATCGATCGGAAAGGCTGCTGCATAGGGTTATGGGTCCACCAACATACTCCACTTGCAAAACTATCAACAAAACCCGATTGATTGCCGATCGATCGCCGGTCGATCTCATTAACACGTGCAGTGATCGATTGGTTAAAAATCGAGTGTAAAATCGACCTGTGTATGGCTAACTTTAGATCTGTGTGGGAGATGTTATCATGCTCAGATTTGTGGTGTGCATGCTTGCACAGAGATAATCAGGCTGCTTGGATGCCCATACATAGGTCCATACCCACTTGATGGATGACTGCTCGAGCGCAGCATGATGATGTCACCACACTGCGAGCCTTCGTCAATAAGGGTTACCCAGAGTATAGCTCGTGGTTATGTTGTTTTACAAACCAAACACATCTTGAGTTACTCAGGGTTACTTGCCTGTCCCAGTGAGCATGGAACGATTCTCTACTCCCCAATTGTTCTAGGTTCCACAACTTTAGCGCCATCAGCAGAAGAGGTGGAGAGGGGTCCACACATGTGAAGGAGCACATCTGATTACTATGTTATCTGCTTTGTTTACCCATACCACATTAAAAAAACACATGGTATTATAATAGTGTAAATATGCTTATTATAAACATCTAATTATATACAACAGAAATAAAAAATGAAAAATGTACATGATTGGACAATCGAGTGAACACAGCTTCACTTTGTTTAGTAAACACTTTGTTTTACAAATCAGCCCCAGTGTTTATGTCAAGGATGAAAGAAGAGTCCAACATACTAGGGAACAGTTGCTGTGCATTATAAATATGACATTATGGGAGTTGTAGTTCACCATAGCTTCAAAGACTGGTCCCTCAGCCACAGTGTGAGAATTAATATAGAAAATTCAGATTTTATTCCGGCGTGCAGAGTTCTGTCTTGCTCTTATCTTTCATCCAGACACAACCATAGTACAATGTTATAAATCTAATAAAATATCTAAATGTCTGATAGGAAATGGCTCTCCCTCCTGTCTGCCCCCTCTAAGGTTTGGCAGTAACTCCCTTCTCTGAGTGTGCAATTTCTTTTCTTCTTTTGCATTTGCCCTTCAAACAACATCTACATATATATACTCCTCCCCTGACAGCAAGCCCTGAAATTGATACTTACACGAAATTTATGAAACTTTCCCAACTTGCCACTGATTTCCCTGGCAGTCTGCCAGCAATCCCTTTCCTTCCATTAGTGGTAATTAACTAACAAGAGAGGGACAGAGCAGCACAAGGCAGGCAGCTGTAGTCAAAGACAAGGAAGCAGACATGCTGAGCAGCATGGACTCACATTCTTTACCACACGAATCTCCAATACAGCACAGAAAGAGATAGGAAACGTTTTAATCATTACATTGTACATATGTAACATACTTAACATGCAAACAGGTAACATCCCTTTAAATTAGAACTGCTTCTGATCATTACTCTGTACACACCCTACAGTTCATGGCACTGTGTATGATACACAGCACAAGTAGTGTGAAAGAGCCCTAAAGGCATCTAAAGGAGCCCATTTCACCATTCCTACACAATAGGAAAGATACAGCAACACTTTAATAAGACATCATTTACCTAACAATTTAATTTTTACATATTGGCTGCATACTGTTGGAGCTCTAGTGATACCCTTTAATGGGTAACTGTAGTGATTAGCCTCCCTGGTGAGGGGGTGGCACCATTACCCTCCATGTTCGATAATGCCGACAATGTGTAGAGGGGAGGAGGGAGGGGAGGGAAACACTGCAGAGTACTGTGTTTTCAACTACGCGGCATGGGCTTACTGCCTAGGAGGTTAGAGAAGCAAACTTTTGGGATGGCTCAGATCCGCCTAAAGATGGCATCTGAGACATCCCGAAAGCTAAGCCTCTCGCTGTTCCGCTGAGATTTTTAACTCTCCCTAATAAGGGCTTGTTCCCACTAGAGCAATTTGTCGCGATGCAACACGTTTTGATCGTGCGATAATCCTGGGCGGTCATGCCCATTCATTTGCATGTACTTGTCCCCACATAGACAAACGGCCACCCGCAACCCGGGATCGCGGCTCACCACGTTTCTGATTGCGTGCGGCTGCGGCTGATCGCTCTGGATGGAGGTGATCAAAAAACGCATGTGGTCGCGATTTTGTAATGACGCCTATTAATTCTCTATGGGGGCGATCAGGGGTGATCTGGCTGGTTTTGTTTTTTTCATCAAGGCCACCCGCTATTGTCGCCCACAATTTAAAATCTAGTCGCACCGCAATTTTTTTCAGTTAGCCTATAATGGGTATCACCTGAAATCCAAACTTTTTATATTCATCGATAGCCAACATGATCCAACAGTGTACTATTGCAAATATTGGCTGAAAAACTTTCAGGCTTGTGCTACCAAACCTACAACAGGATTCTCTAACACCTGACCCTTATAACTCTGCTCAGCAGCATTTGTTTGGGGAAATTCAAATAGCTGACTTTGTGAGTTAATTACAAACCCCCGGAAATGGCATAATCACCAAAATTGCTAGAGATGTAGAGGAGGGTTGCTCTAGCATATGTAATTTTTTAAATAAATTATCTACTCAGCAGGGGTAATGGGAAACGATGGGTGGATTTACCATACTGCTCCAATAATATATGATACTTTGCTTCTCAGCAGCATTTAGCGCTAAGGAACTTTTCATATTAAAAAAAAAGTTAATCCATGTAATACAAGGATGCTTACAGGGATTTTTTTACCTTTGTCAACATGGAGTGCCCCCTTACTCCAAATATTTGCTCTATAGGGTGCACACACGTGTCTGCCCAATTTTGGGTATCTTTTAGAGTGACAAAATACAGTACAATGTGACATTATAGAAAATATTACTTTTCCCTATGATTCAAAAATCCAAGGTTGTGTGCTAATGTGTAATGGTGTTGTATACAAGTACACATTTAATCAAAATACAAGGGTGCCCCAATTCTATTTCAGGGGTACATTCAAATCCATGCACTCTCTCTTTATTTAAATGTACAAATTCATACCTACCATTAGGAGATACTGCCGAAAAATTTTTACACACAGATTTACATTAATTTTATGTTTAAAATGTAGAATTTATAAGACGGTTGGAGCTTGCAAAAGTGCATTTTAAGACCCAGTACACGACTTAGATGTAAAAATTTAAATTCCATCATTGTAAATCTATCACTTGAGACTGCAAGTGACATTTTCTCCAAAGGAGGTTTATAACCGAACAAAACACCCTTATTTGACTGCATAAAAGTGTGTAGAATAGCAGCTCAGGGACTGTCATTTACTATCTTCCTTCTTTTTAATAAATATTTGCTGTATTTTGCATACTCAACATTTTGACCCTAATCGTCCACAATTGCAAATTATTTTCATGTTATTCTGTTTGGCGTTGTATGCGCTTCATTTTTCTAAACTTGGCTGCCAATGCATCTGCTATACAATCTTTGTAACATATGGTGACCTACAATAAATACCACAATTTACTATAGGGAAAAAGGTCACATCCAAAGCAGGTTTGCAGTGTTGTACAACAGGTTTATTTTTTTAATTTAACCTTCGCTGAGTGACTAGCTGTAGAAAATCAGACTGAAAAAGTTTTTAGAGTAGTCAGAAGTAGTTTTGGGCAAAATGGGGCTCTAAGACAGTTAGAGGGAGGCGACCACTAAGCCTATGGGCAACTGCGAGTGAAACACCGTGGCTTGTCTGCCCTATGTTTGCGGTTCCAGGTCACTTGGGAGCATCTAAACCTAGCATAGAGTAAAACTCCATAAGTGAAGAAGGCAAAATTATTTAAACGTCTGTACAAAACGACATTTAAATTGCATACAGTTCTGGGCATTGCAAAGTAATGATTTAAGGGCTGAAATTATGTAGTGTTAAAGTGTAACTAAAGGCAGGAACTTTTTAAATAAGTTAAATAGAGTGTTTAGGGTCGTGTCATGTTTTGTTGCTGTATTTTTATGGGGAGATTTATTTCTAAAATTCTACTTATTACAAGAAAACTATAGTGAAAATGTGTTACATACTACCTTGTGGGATATATACACACATCTATATACCCATGCATCATGGCTCCCTGCCAGAGTGTGAGAGGTGGACTCACAGCTGGAGCATCAGCCGCTCCGGCTATTAACACCGTGCATAGGAGAGATCCTCCTGTCGGTGGACCTTTCCTTCAGCTCTGTGTTAACTGTCTGTGAGCTGGGCTGCTTGAGTACAACTCACACACAGGGTCAGGTGGGTGAGACACCCATGGCGTTAAAACCAGCAGCTGGCCCTGAAATGGGTCAACACCAGTCCAGGATGACCACCAAAGGACCCACCACCAGACCTAATAGGGGCAGGAACCCCCATGGGAAGCATCACTAAGATGGCTCCTAGGGCCTACTGGTACAATTGGGGCAACTTTGGGTAAGAAATAATAAAGGATATCTGATGTTCCAAAAATCAGGGTAACATTTCAACCAACAGGTTCAATAGTCTCAAAAGAGACTTCAACTTGCCATCCACCAAGGTCTGCCTTAATTAGGGTGAGAGTCAGATTCCCCTTGGAAGCATCACCTATAGCTGGTGGAATGACAGATACGTCTTTCTTCACAGGGGGACCCTGATTTAATGATGTCAAACATGTACTGCATACAACACTTGATTTTAAAATCTTTATATGTTATTAGGGTTGGAGTTCTTTTAAAGAACTTTTTATACAGATCATTTGGGTATGAGCAATGAATGTAGGCGCCATTAAAGCCCTTTTTTGTTATTTTTGGGTTAATATGCATGGTCTCTCGGCCGGGGAACAGAGACTTCCTAAAATAGCCATCAATGGCTAACCTTTATTCTGTGTGTTTCAGTGTTTCCCAAACTGGGAGGGCGGGTGCCCCTGGGGGTCGCGAAGGTACTGCAGGGGGCCGCCAGCCCTCATTCTTAACATGTGTTTGAATGTGCTGGAAAGTTTGGGAACCACTGGTGTATTTGTTATCCAAGGAGACATAACAGAACCTCTGACTCGGATAGAGAATGGTCATGCTTATTCGAGCTCTGTGAGATTCAAGTTAGACGGTTAGATTTGCGCCCAATTTTGCCGCCGATCGGCCAGCGTGCGCGTTGGTCGACCTGCCGCGAATTCGTCCACAAATCTGATGGTTCCCATATATAAGGCGGTTCACCCTCGATAGACGAGGGATCAACTGCAGCGTGATGACGACGCCTCAGCTAATTGGCGGGCGCGCTTTGTGCGGCGGCCATTACTGACTGACCACCGGGTGATTGGCGGGAGTGCGCATAGCCCTGTATGTCTACCTTAATGCCTAAAAGCCAAATTCTGCCGTAAATCAGCCAGGAAATCGATCTAAGAAATTACGGCGATGTCCCCATCGCTCAGCATTCCCATCCAAAGTAATGGCCGGCAAAGGGTGCGTGGCTAATTCTCTGCCGATCTGCAGCAGAATCTAAGAAGAATCCACTCGTCTATTGCCAGCTTAAGTAATAGGATTCTTTTAGAACAGCTAAAAAGACTACAGCTCTGTCCGGTGGATGGACAGAAGACCATATAGTAATATGCAATATTTTATATTTATCAGATAAAATCATGACCTAACCATAATAAGGAAAGAAACATAAAGCTAAAACAACTATTATACATTACCCTTAGGGGAAAAGTGTCTGTTTATATACACGTCTCCATGTTACTTGTAATTACAAAATGAGATGGTATAGGAGCTGACCACTAGGTCTGTGAGAGCTGTCACTTCAGAACGAATGATTGATGGGAAAAGTTATGTTTAAAAATGTATGTAATATGTCATATTACAGGAGATGAATGTATTTGGTGTAGACTTCCAATGGATTTCATTCTTATACAGCTTTGAGCAATGCTCTGCTAATCATCCTCAGCAGTGATGGATATTGCTGCCCGTGACCAGAGTATCTTTATACAAGTCTGTCAATGTAGATATTTGAATGAAGGACACACAGATCACCTTATATTTGTAGCTGCTTGGTATTATGGGGTGTAGCTCTGGTCATTTAGAGGTTAATGCATGAAGCTCAGGCATGAGGCAAGCAGCTTCATGAAATTGAGTTAAACAAATTAGATAATGTATAGATTCCTATTGATCCTTGTGCTAGCCTTGAAACAATCAGACATTAGTACCATAACAATATTCGAAATGAAAAGCCATCAAGATGTTAGCCTCATGGGGCCTATTATTTTAGTAAATTAAGGCTTCTATGTTAATATGCATGAATCAACAGTATGGGATTTCTTCTACACAAAACCTTTCTTAAATCATATAAAGCTATCATTACTAATTTCATGATGTCATAGAACAATTTATAGGGTTAAACCTTTATTGTGATAAGGAAGCTGTACCCAACACTTTTACTTAGACTTAAGCAGGAAACACATGGCTCGATATTGGAGCCATTTAAGGTTCCCTGCAGCGTGATGACGGCTCGTTATCGGAGGAGCGCACACAGCGCTCAAATCGCTCATCGATCTGGCCCATATCTACACGTGTGTTCCCTGCTTAAAGCCATGTATTCAGTTTGGAATCAGGGAGCACAGCTGCAAATTTGCTGAGCGGATTCCCCGCTGCTTGCAGACAGTTTGGCCGCAGTGTAGGACTCTTCCGCTGCATCGGCAGGAAAGCACCCTATTGATGCGGCATGGGAAAAGATGTGGAAAATCGATGCCCGAACAGCTTTGGGTGCTGTTTTTCTGCATCTTGGAGACACCTTCAGTGATCTTCAATGGACGTTCATTGATCTTCAATGGAGGTGTCTCCGGTGGCACAGGGTGGTGCTGCTCTAAAGACGTGGCAGCCCGCAGCTTCAAGACAGAACCACGGGGGTGCCACTCAGAATATGCAGAGTGGACACTGCCCCATTCATAAGAATGGGAGTTGTCCTCACTGTGTCTTTTTCCCTGCTGTGAAAGCAGCAGTGGCACAGGCCCTTATATAGTCAGACGGGGTGTCAAACTCCGGCCCAGGTGCAGTGCAAATATATTAGGCCCGAGTTTTTTATTAAATCATCGGCAAATAAAAAACCTCCAAATTTTTTTTAAAATATATTAAGATTGGTCCATGACTTTCACATGGTCTATGAAATGTTTTATTTTGACCCACTGTAATTGAGTTTGACATGCCTGCTGTAGGATGTTGTTTTCCCAATTCCCTTGTCCCCATCCATCATGAATATCATCCATTAAGTTGCAGATCGTCTTTTATAAAGGTCCCCATACACCTTACAATCTTTCCATACAATTTCTGTACAATCAAATTTTCTTCTACCAAAACCATGTAATATGAAGACCTTTCTAATCCTTCCAATCACAGTGTATTCTATCAGGGAGGTCACTATACTACACAGTTGTTGGTAGATCTAATGGAGATTGTATGGATCGATCTTAAGGTGTATGGGGGGCTTTAGTCTTCTAAACCATAACTATTCTATTCATTTAACGAATTGGTAAGAGTAGATATACTGGCAAGGTTTGACAGGAAGTTATGTCTCTTCATTGATGATATCATGTTACTTTGGAGGACATTGGCACAACACCTTTGTGGGGATCTACTAAAAACCTATAAAAGTATTCTCCAGAACCAATATTTGATTTATAGGTGGATGTTAGTGGAGAGTGGACATTGACATAATCACCTACCGGCTTTAATGAACTCATTAATATTATTTTTTTTCCACTGGGCTTGCTAGCATTGTTTCTGTGCAATCAAATTTCTCATTCCTTAGCAGCACATCGTATTACTTCACTCTATACTCTCTTTACGCATGGGGAGGGGGCATGGGCTATGGGATGCTCTGCCTATGCCCACAATTAGATAAGCGCTTGATTCAGGAGAATGCATACGTAGATTGAAGTTACCAATATTGAGCTGACCCTTTATGTCATCCATGGCTGGATTGTTTATATCCATTAATCAGCTGGTCGCATGTGTGGTGGCAAGCAATGGTTTTTCTGGTCAAAAGCTATCAAGTATCAAACAGAACAGAATCAATAATCTGTTTGATAGATATTCACTTTGTGCAAGAACTGGCTGCTCATTCGTAAAGCTGGATAAAAACCTGTAATGTCTTTGTTTTACTCCTGGGGATCAACACAAGCATCTCAGATATTGATTATGGTAATAAGAGTTAATGCAGAGTTGGAGAGAGAACTCTATATTCATGTTGTCACTATCCTTTATGGAAAGTGTTCTTATTTGTTCTACTTTCACTTCCAGAAAAGTTTCTCCTTTTTTTTCCCTCACCATAACGTTTCTAACAGACCAGCAACAACAAAATAAAGTGTGTACATAAAGCAATGGAGCCGGGGGTGATGGGCATTGCCTGGCAGACTGCGTTTCAGGCTCCCCCACTGGGAAGCACATTGTGTCTGACGGAGCCTCATTCTCTTCTACTGCTGCGGTCCTTGACGTGTGAAATAAAAGGGATTTTAATTACCTTTCTGCAAAAACAACAATTAGAGAAAATAACAGCGATTACTCCCGCCTCATGCCGCCCCGTCATTCACTCCACCTACAAGCTCAGCTTATGTTTAATGTGTCTGCGGCCTTTCAGGAGCTAATCAGAGCTTCACCAAATGCTAATAACTAAATGCAATACAACGCAGGGTAGGGGGTCATTTTCCACTCTCTTCATATCCACACTATAAATATTGCCTGTGCTGCTCATGTGTTATGGATGATACAAACATTTAACGATTTTCAATATAAACAAACACTATACATTTCTTTCATATAATGTGAAGTTAAAGCAATGACTGGCTAGTTCATAAGTTAGTGTTTTACCGCACTTTTCAGTCACACCAACGTACTATAGGTAGTTAATCTCCTGTCCTTGGTGAAAAGCTGGTAGCATAAATGTGAGAAATAATCTGTATAATAAACCAGTTACTCTCATCTTATTAGTGGTACCCTTACAAAATCAACAAGAACCTGGGCAAAATCCAGTGCCTATTTGTTACTGTCCCTAGTAGAATGTCTCCATCACAGACACCTAAAAAGCTGGTGCCAGCTGCGGACTCTCTTAGGTGGCATAGGTTCTAAAACTATGTAGGTACCACCATATATGAGGTCAACCATCCACAGCTCAGGGAAGCACTAGCACCCTCTGCAGACATACTGTGGAAATCTTGGTTGAGTATAGCCATATTTACTGTATATAAGCTGAATATAAGTCGAATATAAGCCTAATTTCTCAGCACATAAAATGGGCTCAAAAATGTAATTCAGCTTATATTAGGGTCATTTTGTAGTGAATTGCATACTGTATTTTTTGGACCATAAGATGCAAGAGTGAAGAATTCACTGCTCCACCCCTTCTGTCTGAAGTGTGCTCTCTAGTGACACCTTTGCTGTGGCTGAAATTGGGTACTGCAGGATTTTTTTTTCCAACTGAGAACATTTCACATTTTTTTTCTTGCTCTAATATGCAAGAGCATTACTTTTTTTCTTTACAATGTTCCCACATCCCTTCTGTACATCTCCAGGAATTCTGGTGGTGATATCATGTTCAGGGGCTTAGTAATTAACTTATGCTCGAGTCATTCAGTTTTTCCCAAAAATCTTTTCTAAAATTAGGTACCTTGGCTTATAATCAGGTCGGCTTATACTTGAGTATATACGGTATCTGTAAAGTAAATATTTGAACCAACGCCCTTGGCAAATATTGTAAAGTAAACTTATAATACATAATACATAAATATACATACTATACATAACATATTATGGACTGACCAAATTTAGTTGTGCATGGCCTTTAGTCCCTGACTAAAAAAGATAGATTTTTAATCGTTAGAACGAAAGCTGATCGGACATGTTGGTTAATTTTCATCTATCTTGTAAAAAACAAATGTGAATCGAATGTACCACCATAATTTTTGTTCCATCTAATACATTTAAATGAAGCTATTTCTTGTTCAAAAATCTAACAAAATTTCATTAGAGAACAGTCAAACTAAATTGAATTAGTTTGAATGAAAATACAGTGTATACATTCGATATAGGCACAATCGATATTTGGTCAAAATATCGAACATCCTGATCAAATCTATTGTCAATTGTGCAAAGATCTATATGTTAAGACGCTTGTAAGCGGACTGTAAGCTCCTTGGGTCCTTTTGACATCATCACGCTGCGGATGGTCGTTCGAGGAATCAAAATTAGTTAGAAAAAACAAAGGGGAAAGGGGGAAAGGGGGAGTTTTACCCTCAATGGGGACTTTTTGTTGGCAAACCTAGCCTTCTAACATATATCTTCTTAAGAATAGCATGGATGAACTTAGGTTTAAAAGAAATTTTATTCTACAGGAACGATTTAGTTTACAAAGCACAACACAAAAACACTACACAGAAGTACAGTATAAGATACAGCCACTTCTAAACCATAAATAGTCAGGTGCAGTCTGTTAAAAGATGGCTGAAATGGTCAACATGTTTCGCCCGTTGATGGTGGGCTTCCTCAGGACTTAACAACCATCATTCACAAACTGCATGTCCTGTGAAGAGATTCCACCTTGCTTGGAGTAAGGCATCTCTCTCCTCCTTGATTGGGGTTGTTCTTTCTTCCAGCTAACAAGCTCTGAGTACCACCATGTGCCATGTGCTCACTCCTCCAGGCTTAAAGGCCAATCAAAATTAACCATTTACATGCATGATTCACCCTAGTCCCCATCCAAGTTAATGCCGATCGACCATAGAGAAACGGACATGTCCGTTCTCTGGCTAGTGGATATTTAGTGCTACCGGGATTGGTCACTCCAGGTGGGTGCGTTGCATTTTGCTAAGGATCGTTCAATGATCGAACACTGCAAATGTACACAGCTATCAATCGTACGGGGATCTATACGTCTATGCCTGGCTTCACATATATTATGCATTACAAGCACAAGATGAAGTTGATAAAAAGGAATAATTTCCTATTTTTGTCTTTGTCCCATCATGATCTCAGTGTTATCATTGTGTTTATAAAGTAATCCAACTGCTCACTAGAACAGAGAGAAAGGAGAGATTGTAACACATCCATGCGAGGCATGCTTTTAAAATAATTACTTGTGACCCTTTGTGAGCCCTCCCTGTGCAGATACGTTCCATCTTCTGTATGCAGCACCCACACTCTTCCCAGAAGATGCATTTTGTCACTATTTAAAAAGCAAAACAAACGTACATTTTTAAAGTAGTATACAGTTTTTTTGTATATAAAGCGATCAGTTGTTTAGCAGGTTGCCGTTTACAGCAATTCTTTACAATTGAATTGCCGTTTTTCTTCAGGCTTCTGCTATATACAGTTGTAATCGTGGTAGCAAATGCCATTTACACAGCAGATCCCCATCATTCACACTCTGACACATACAGATGTTCACCTCCCTGCCACCTCCTCATCCCTTCCCTCTACCATCCTTTTGTTGGAGGGCAGAGCTGAGCGAGAGAAGGGAGTGCTGCCTTTTAAGTGGCGTGTATATTTTCCCAGCTGGATGCATTAATGACAGAGGGGGCCGCTGATTGGAATGGTAATTACCAGCTATGGACCTTGCTGGCTGTATGTTATGATTAGGCGATATTAGTGAGGAAGCTACATTGTGAAAATGAGGGGGATGCTTTCACCTGCGGGAAGCTTTGTAAAGATGTGCACAGTATTATATTTAGTATTTAGACTCTAGTGTGCTTTCTGATGGTTTTTTTGCTGTTAGATTGTGCTTGTTGAAAAAGAAAGTGTAAACTGTAGAATATATTTATTTCAAATAGTACCGTATATGCCGGCGTATAAGACGACTGGGCGTATAAGACGACCCCCCAACT
>CM070035.1:62211614-62239688 GCA_036250615.1 Ptychadena robeensis | reverse complement strand
AACTTTGGGCAGGATTTTAAGGTACTGAAAAGTCATCTTATACGCCGGCATATACGGTACTTAATTTAATAGTCCATTTCCACTCAAGGGGGTAATCGGAAAGTAAAATTTAGGGCAGTAAGGTGAGTGATCATCTTTATAGATAACGTTGCATCTCCAGTACCTACAGGACCTGTTCTTTGACTTTTAGACACATTTTTCCAATAAGCTTTTAACGGTCCCATAGTTCCAAAGTGTCACCTTTGCTGGAGTATTTCACTTTAAAAGAATCAACCGCTTTCATTAGAGCATCCCCATGATGCAAGCTCATACTTGACTGACACCTCCAGCAGGGCATCTTTAGAGGCCCTCTTTAAAGGCCCCCACACACGTCTAGATTTCTCGTTAAATCAACTTAATTCAATTAATTTTCTTTGTTGATTGATTGTTGGCAGCCCACATGGTTAAAATTATTAAAATTGGGAAAATTTTCGTTCAAAAAATTATCAGACATGCTGGAAAATTTTAATCGGTTGTAATGAAATTTAACCTTATTTCAATTACGCTTTTAATCGATCCAAAAAATTCGATCAAAAATCTGTAACTAGAGTTGGCATAAATAATGATCAATCGCCAATTTCCCTGACCAAAACAAATTATCTTTTTAAGTTGATTGAAAGGAAAACCTAGACGTGTATGGGGGCCTTGAGTTGAGAATTCTCTTTTTTCCCTATAAGATCTATTTTGTTCTAAGATGTTCTTGGATAGTGATGAGCGGCATAGGCAACATTCGTATTTGCGGCATGCCGCGAATTTTTGGGAGAACCATCGGAAAACATTCAGAAAATATTCGCATTCGGCAATAGTCTTCTTATTGCGAAAATCGGCAGTTTTATGCGAATTTTATATATTTGCGAATATATGTTTAACTTGCATTGAGGGGCGTGTTGAAAAAAAATTGCGAATTTTGGACGCCACCTAAGTGATTTTCGCGAATTTTCTAAAGTGCAGATTTTCGCAATATTCCGAATATTCGCATCACCCCAATATTGGATTTAAAAACTGTTGATGGTCACAGGGAGTGTTGCTCAGCTCTGGTTGCAGCCTTCCCATTTGTCCACTTGCATTGAGAGGTGTGTGCAATGGAAAAAAAATACCGAATATCCGGAATTGCGAATATTCGGCAATATATTCACCATCTTCGCGAATTTCCGAATTGCCGATATTCGCGATTAATATTCGGAATCCGAATATTCGTGATCATCACTATTCTTGGATGAAAGCCTCTTCTTTCTCAACCACTGTAAAGACCCTCTATCCATTGATTATTCTAATTGCACCTTCTCTTACAAGATCCAGTGCTATCTCACTTTATTTTACAAGTTCTAATGCTATATGACATGCCTAGACTGGCTTCTTGGACACTACTCCACCAATGGGGAAGAGAACACTCTGGGAATCGATTGACCCCACCCCATGGGTATTCATTTACCAATTGGTAGTGTAGTGTTAAGCCCCCCATACACCTTACAATCTTACCGTACAATTTCTGTACAATCCACTTTTCTTGTACCAAAACCATGTAATATTGTTTCTAAACCGTCCAATCACTATGTATGCTATCAGGGAGGACCCGGCACTACATAGTTGTTGGTAGATCTAAAGGAAATTGTATGGAGTGATCTAAAGGTGTATGGGGGGCTTTAAAAGTAATAGGAATGTGGCAAAAATTTCCAGCCCCCATCTTTGTTTCATGTGACTTCTTGGGCAGTCTTCTTTTTCCCAGCAACCTAAAAGTCCCTCCATAAGTATAAGATATATTTTCCAAGCTCCAGATCCCACATGACTAGGACAGTGCCTTTTGTTTTTCAAGGTGGACTTTGTTACTTGTGTCCATAAAATGTACCGCCATGCAGGGCAACGCACAAGCTGCATGGCAGCAGGCCTTGCACACCATTTTATTCCTGTAGCAGGAAAGTATCTTTTCAATTCTTCTAGGAACATTAGAAACAGTACATTACCCAGACTTATGCTAACTTTTCTAGGAATAATGAATCTATCAAACAGAATTAGGTCTCAGACAATGGCATATAAATGAAGCTGAAATGTTTCATTTGTAATGTTTCAGAACACTCTGGGAAATCAGTCATTTATGTAATACAGAGCACATTGAAACCTCTGCCAATAAGCATTGTCATGTCTTCCCTGAATTCCAGGAGGCCTTCTTAAGCCTTTTCTTCATTTAGTTTCTGAATCATTCACAACAAAGATAATATTTTTTTAAGTTTGTAAAACCTGACCAAAGATCATTGCTCCCATTTGGAATGTTATATTCCCTATGAAGAGTTTTTTTTATAGTACAATTAGTTTGTGGACTACAAAACACGTCATTCAAAAGTGAGGGGGTAGTGTCAAACTTTGAAAAATCACTGTTTTAATGATTTAAGCCCCTCATACATGCTTCGATTATGCCGCTGTGCTTGCTTGTGGCGATTGAGCTGCCATTAAATCAGGCACAAATCGAAAAGGGTGCCAAGACGATTCTTAGCATGACCGGTCATGCGTGATGACGCCACCCCGATCAACAAGAATTCTAAATGTGTCTGGGGGGCTTTACAATTATTGTTATAGGTCTATATGTAATACAGATTGCCACCTTCACCCTGCATATATAAAGTGTTTACATTAAAAAAATTGCCTTTTGGGTATCATATAACCACATATAACATTTTTTTATATTTTTTATATTTAATAGTTAAAAGGGCATCCAAATAAAATCATAAATCAAGCATAGGCTTATTTTTCCCCTAGAGTGTTGTAGTGGTTACATACTTGGGTCCTCACATTATGCCAGGAATATAAAGCTGCTGAGGAGGCAGACCTCTAGGGGGTTTAAAATACATTAGAATGATATCCTCAACGTTTCAGTTTTGGCCCTTGTTCCCTGGAGGGGCTTCATCAGGAGGAATGCAATGGTATCCAACATTGTTTGAAAAGTATTTATGCACTTAGGTGTTTTCACTGTCTTAAGCCCCCCATACACGCTTAGATTTCCACCCAATTGTTTAACCTATTGACCATGCTCCCATGCCCGAAAAATTGGGTGCTGATCTGAAGTTTAAAGGGCCGAAATCGTCCGCCAAATCGATTTAAGCCATTACGGACATTTCTAAGTTCGGTCTAATACTTTAGACGGGGACAAGTGTCCCTGTCCAAAGTACGGGTATGTCTCCTCCACACATTACGTACGGGTATGTCAGGCATCCGACCCGGCTGAGAACAAAGAGCCTGTGTGCAACTGCCGAGGCTCTCTCCCTCAGAAGCTGTGACGGGGGGCACAATCAGCAATATTAGCCTCCATTTGTCTTCTACTATTAGTTACCTTCCAGTGGCATTGTATATTGTCCCTAATATGTATGGCTGTGGTAGAGACCCTTCTTTGGAGGCCTTTTTAATGGATTCGTGCTTCCTTAATTTGAAATTTTGTCTGCCTGTCTTGTATAATATGGCTGCTCAAGACACTGTACATGTCCAGGACACTGTCCCATCCTGTCAGCTGTAAAGTTATACTACCAAAGTGGGAAACATGTGTCAGCATATGATGATTTGTGTCTTGACAATAAACACTAACTTTGCATACCCTAAATATGCCTTTTCCAAGGCCTGATAATAGGAGGACCCAAAAGGGGTAATGTGATTTTTGGTAAACTTTAAAAATCTCCACAAAATGTAAAAATGTGTTGGTGTTATTATAGGTTTACACATATCTAATACTTCCCTATTAGAAATAATTGGACAGCTGTTCTCTATTACTGTCGCTCAAATTTATCTCAAGCTTAGGCATGCGAATGGAAGGGTTAAATAGTTGTGTTGGCCTGAGTTTTTCTCCCTGTCATTCCCACCTGTAAGGGAGACCTCCTTCACACCACTAACAATGCCTCTTCCCTCCTCTGCAATTACTTTTCTAATAGTCAGGGCCTGCTCACTACCATGTCACAGACTCCAGCTGAGGTGTCATACACAAGAATAAGAGCTGTCGCTAAGAGAGCCGGAGGAAAATAGAGAGGGGGAACATATTATTCCATATTCCATTGTTCTAAACAGAACTATTAATAATAATAATAGTGATAAGAACAACAAAAATCATTTGCATTTGCTAAGTGCTTTCTACAAAATTGTATACAAAAGGCCATGCTGGCATGCAGCCACGTGTGGAAAAAATCAGCAGGGTGGCTTTAGAATGAAGAGAGGGAGTAAATCGCAAAAGTGGGGTTTCGGGTAAACATATAAGTGTCACTGAATTCATTCTGACAGCATCTCTACAAATAAGTTTGACATATAGCTTAAAACATTATAAAGTAGTCTCAGTTTTTCTGCTGCAGGTTCTTTCTCTCTAAAAATATATGTACTAATCTCTGGGAATTCGGATCAATAAAGCCTGAATTTCAATAAAATCAAGGAATCCGCAAGATATCATGTGCGCTATTACAACGCAGAAGTATAAATCTGCTCTTACTGTGCATGTTATTGCAACTCACATTAATGAATGTAGTGTGTTTCATTTTGAATGTCACTCCACACTATGGTATAGCTCTGGGTAATATGGCACGTCAAATCAGAATTGAATGAAAAGACCTTAAAGAGGTCTTTAAGTGCCTGCCGCTATTCCGCTAACATTTATTTGTAATGATGTAGAACAAAATCGATTGCATTTTATAATCCAGTGCCTCAATACACTAATGTTATTATTATTACTATAAATTAAATCTGGTACTAATGTTCCCTTAGAGCCCAGGTGTCCAACCTGCACTCAGGGGCCACATACGGCCCTTTGGGCTTTCTTTGGCAGCCCCCCTCGGTCCTTCACTTTTGGCCCCTGAAACCTAACTGTTATTGCATAGGGCATAGGAGCTCACCTGTCCGCTGATAGCCCGCTGACAGGTCCTTGTCTGGAAACTTAGAGTGGGAAGAGGAGGAGAGCCGATAAACTTACGTGATAGGTGTACGTAAAAGCCAACGATGGCACCTGAGCAAGTCCCTTGCCTCTCCTCCTCTATTGTTTGTGGGGGATCACCGGTGAGTGCCTATGCTCCCACTATCCACCAATGAATGGGGGGGGGTGATTGTATAATATATATTGTGGCACAAAACCTTAGAATACGGGCACATTACATTTAAATCAATCATGTGTACCCTAATGCTAGAAGAAATTTAAAACAAGTTTTATTATTTAAAGATTAACAATAATGTCTTCTAGCTATGACTGCTTAAAACAAGTTAGTCGAGATTGAAAATGTTATGTGCAGTCCTTTAGTGATCAACTCCATATCAACTCAGTTGGCCACCACTTCCTTAGAGAATCTGATAGCCCTACCATGGTCATAGAGAAGCCAATTAACCTTCCAGTTGGTTTATGTGTTTAATGTGTGGGAGGAAATCAGAGTATCCTTAGGAATCCATGGAAATCCCGAGGAGAACATACAAACTTTACACATGCCCTATGGGTGACAAAGTGCTGCGGCCTGAAGAGACAGTCACACAGGGCAACTCCTATCCTTGTAGGAAGCCACTACTCCTTGTTAAGCCAGTGTTGTTCCTCCATTGTTGTAAGTCCATTCTTTTAGTTTCTCTTTTTGTAATTAACACTACTTAACTTTGCTTGTGCTCGTGTCCTTGTACCTATATCTTTTATAGTGGTGGCACACTCCCCCTCCATGTCAGGAACTACTCACCTCCACAAAACTTCCTCACCCACCCCTCATACTAACCCATTTTAGTCTCATTTAATTTAGCACCTTATGGTCTTTCTGGGCATGGACATAACTCCTACTATGTGATCACTGTTGACAGTTCAGTAAAATGAACTAGTTAGGTGTTTACTACTTCGAAGGCCTCCTAGCACATCTTTTACTGTCAGTCTTGAAGTGGTCATACAGTATATAATATGTTCAATACCTTCAAGCCTTCGATCATATTGGGTGATCGGTTGCTTGTAAGTGTGCATTACCAACCAACCTTGTGAATTAACCCTAATGTAAATATCGACCACTCTTGATAGATATTAAATAGTAGGGAATGTCTATTGTTCTGCTGTTTGCACAAACAACACAAAGTAGATCTTCCCATGTCAAATCCCAAAATCTTAAGATCTTCACCGAGTCCAATTGGAACAATTCATTTAGTTTGACTATGAAGCAGGGTACAGACATCTCGATATACCCTGCAGCAGCGTAATGATGTCATCACGCTGCTGTCAGATATCGGAGAAGTCGGGGAGAGCAGAACTGCCTCTCCCCAGCTCCTCCTCAGCCAAGCTAAGCCCGATAAGGCTATAGGGGAAGATTATATGGGTCAGATAGATGACCGTGAGCGCGCAGGGTGCTCAAAACAGCCATCGATTTGACCCATATGTCGACGTCTGTAGCCTGCTTAACAATTTGTCTCTAGAAACATTTTGGTATTTACTCCCAGATTTTGCAGTGACTGTACACCTACATAATTGGATTTCAGTCTTTTCATTCATAAAGACTAAATATTAAATGTGGCCAGTAGGGTAGGATACTTAATGTTGAAGTAACCTTCAAGTCCTCTCCACCTTCTATTTTTCTGTATTCTAGACATACCATGATGATTTCACATAGGCTCCAATATATGTTTTTTCTTTTTTATAGGTATAAAGCCCCCCATACACGTCCGATTTTTCATCTGATCGGGTCACCCGATTTTCACTTAAAATGTTATGGTCGGTCGGTCGGCTGGCACGAAAATTTGAATTATCATCGATCGATAGGCCCGACACTATTTTATTAACAGCAGATCGACCAAAATTTACGGACAGGCCTGAAGTGGTCCGAACATAAGTGGTACATAATGGGAGTGGTACATAATTTCGCATTGATTATTCTCCCGATCGTTCACCCCGACCTCGCTGGTCGATCGGCCACAATTTGTACGGAAAATCGGAACGTGTATGGGGGGCTTTAGGCATGTTGATACCATTAGCAGTATACATTTGATCTTAACTTTATCTTTGTATTACATTTATATGTGTGTTTTTTATTTCTATGAAATGAGTAAACCACTTCATCTAAGTTAATTAGGGAAACCTTGACTCTTCTTGTGTCATCATTTCCTGGGTCTTCCCTGGCAATGACTTGTCTCTACATGTATTCCCAGCAGGGAAAGTCTATGTCTTGATTATAGACAGGTGAGAACCACAGGAGATACAACTTGTAAAAGCTCTCTCAATCTATCAGACATCATTTGGATTTTGACTACTGATTAAAATGTGCAGTTTATCTACAAATTATGATCTTGTAATCTCTGAACTGCCAGCATCAGATTATCTAATGTAAAGTCAAACAATTCCAACATATAACCCAGTAAAAAATAAAATATATTTTTATAATTGTTTAAAATAAAACTTTGCCTGATAAAAAGGCGTCCATGGCCATTGCATCAATGGACCAAGGATACAGACACCTACCATTCAACCCAAACTGCAACCCTGAAACAGTGATGCCAAAGTAAGTCAAACATATACATTAGTTGTATATGGAACAAATAACAAGATGAGAGTCTTAAAAATAACTTAGGGGATAGCTAAAAATAGCAAACAAGATAGCCCCCCAATTTTTTTATTATTACCTTTTATCCATATAGTGCCAACATATTACACAGCATTATACACTAAATAAGAGTTTAGATGCCACACAAAATAACACACAGGTACAGGTTATAACACAGGAGGATAGGTTGGGGAAAAGAGTATATAATAGGTGGGGGGGGGGGATGGGATTGGCAATAGGTTGGGGAAAAGAGTATACAATAGTGGTGGTGATAGGAATAAGAATATGGGTAGGCCAGACTGAAGAGGTGCTTCTCTATGTATCTCCTTTGGTTCCTAAGCCTGCAATAGACA
This sequence comes from Ptychadena robeensis, assembly GCA_036250615.1. Classification (NCBI taxonomy): domain Eukaryota; kingdom Metazoa; phylum Chordata; class Amphibia; order Anura; family Ptychadenidae; genus Ptychadena; species Ptychadena robeensis. Next base: position 62,231,788 of record CM070035.1, on the reverse strand, counting down.
CCTCGATCTATGGCAGACCTTTAGCAGACTGATTACAGAGTGGTGACGTCACCACACTGGGAGCAGTCTGCTACATGTCGTACAACAATCCTGTGTGTTCCACTGACACACGGGGCTGCCGTCCGACTAGCCAATAACAGGGAGGGGGAGGAGACTCCCCCTCACTGTTTACAAGCTGCAGCTGTTCAGCATCACAGTTGTAGAAAAAAAATACCGGCAGGACGGATCCCTGTGCCACCCGACCTGTCAGCTTTTTTTCTACATAATTCAAGGTGGGCTCCCACATAGTTGCGGCAGACCAACCTTGATGTGATCGGCGGGAGCGCGCACGCAGGTTGGTCTGCTACAACTATGGCCGGGAGTCTGCCTGTCTATGGGGGGCTTAAGGCACTTTGGTGTCCTCACAAACCAATCAGGACCAACAATTTAAGTTAGGATAATGAGTATCTACCCACAAATTTAGAGCCATGTATTAAATGGTAAGTGCAGTTGTGTAGTGATGCCAATTTCTTGGTCTGTTATTAACCCTTAAAATTCACAGTCTCAACCTTCTTTCACATTGTCCTCCAAATGTACATCTTCAGATCTGCTTCAGATTTATTCAGCATATAGCAGATTTGTAGGTTAAGACACAACAGCAACTACTCAAGCGTTATCATCCACACAGTTGTCAACCCCAATAAATTTCCACTTACCTGACAATTTCGCCTTTATGAGGCTGCCAAGCCTTGCACTGATTGACAATTTTAATTTATATAATAGCAATTATTACAGGAGAGATCATTTAATATATTCAAATTTGTAGTCAGCTTGGGACCAGGGCCTTCACAGTTGACAGAATTCTACTACATGTTGACACTTTTCGCGAAGGAGATACAGAAAAAAAAAGTATTATTAAATGGGCAAAGCTCAAGCATTTACCTTAAGATTGCTTCTCCTTTGCGAGTCAGCGTGCAGAAAAGAGAAGATGGTAGGGTCAAATAAGATCTGCATTTCTCAAAAGAGTGGGGGAAACTGAACAGATTTAAAGATGAGTCTTAATTATATAATCATGGGATTATTGTGAGCGCCGTTGGTGCTAAAATATGCAAATGAAGGTTTTATTATCAGACTCGGTGTGAAGTGCAGAATTATTACTTATTGCAAGAAAAATGCATGCTGTGGCCGTCTTCTCATTGATGTACTTGTGAAGCTGAATATAGTTTTGTATTTATCTCTTGCCAGAAATGTATGCAAAGCTTTTTTCACATATGTATTTGCATTGTTTGCTAGAAAAGTCCATATTTCTTCTGCACTGACAGTAAGTCATTATTTATACAAAATATTAGCAGTTTGTATGGTCTAGAACCTCCATGTCATTCACAGGCCTATTCATCATTCTGCATATGTCTTATTTAGCATTCCCTGTGAGAAGATGGTATTATCCATATAGTAAAACTATTTCATGAATTGCTTTGCTCTTTTTATGTTAGGGAAAGTTAGTTTTAGCTTTGTGCTCTATAGAAACTTTATTCCATTCCATTAACTAAGGACTGTGATGAGGAAATCTGGCAAGTTAGATTACCTGAGGCATATAATGGACTCTGTGGTGGCCAATCCATGTGTAACAATGATGTCTCATGCTCCCTGAACTACTCTTTCACATTTTGACCCCGATGAATCCTGGCACTGCCATCTTGGAATATGCCCATGACATCAGGGAAGAAAAAATTCATTGGAGCACATACTGTTTGCGGCATTGTGTTAAATTAATACATAGGGCACAATTTTTTTACATGTTACATCATTATAAAAGTATTATATATATTATAATAATATTATAATGGTCTTTAAACTTATATTTTCAGGCCAACATTTCGTTATTTCACTTGGTATACCTGTATCCTTGGGATTGTAGGATGTGTCACCATGATGTTTCTTATCAAAGCAACCTATGCCTCTGCAAGCATTGTCTTCATGTTAGTGCTACTCCTGTGCCTCCATTACTTGTCTCCAAGCCATAGCTGGGGCTATATTTCTCAGGCCCTCATCTTCCACCAGGTAAGTTGAATACTGTGTATGTGTCTGTGTTTGTGGGGGTGTGTGTTCAACAACACAACAAGTGTAAGTAAAACATTCTTCACAGCGTATGATGTTTAGTATTGTCAACTGTGGGTAAAGGTAGCCATAGACGTGCAGATTCTTCCTTGATATATGAGGCATCAACTGCAGCGGGATGACCTCAGAGGATCGTCCGGCACCCTTTGTGTGCCAGATATTACTTTGGATATATTAAGTAATAGGATTGACTAGGAATCTACCAAAATGTCGGATCACCGTGCGATCCGACATGCAAAAGATTCTTGGTCGGTCTCGCCAGGTTTTCAGCGGAGTGACGACCAGGTGTTTGGCGGTCAATTGGCCAAAAAATCAGGCAGGAATCTGCCAGTGTATGGCTGCTGTAAGAGTTGGACTTGTAAGGTAGAGGCTTAAAAACCTTAAAATGAAAGCACTGTTATTAGCAAGTATTTAATGTCATATGTTGGTGCGATTATCTATTAAAATGTAAATTTCTGTGTTTTGTGAGGAATAGGAGTGCCTGTGTTTGATCTGCTTTACCTACAGCCAAAAGCATCTCTGTAGGGTATGGGCATATTAAGAGATGAAGCACAACACCATAGGTCAGACCACCGTAAATTGACATGGGTTATATTTCCACCTCATTTATACTTATGTGTTTAAAAGTATTTTACATTGTATCTAGTGGGCTAGTTTACATCTGTGCATTGCATGTCTGTTGTCTGTTTTTTCATCCATTGACATTCATTACCTGTATTGATGATGTCAATGACATAAAAATGAATTTAAACAATGCAGTTTAAAATGGAGATCTTTCCTTTGTACATACAAGAATCTTCCTCCGGCTGGATCTTACTGCTCCTGACCCCGTCGGAGGAAGAATAGTAAGCTCCTTCTCGCCGGCAAACGGGGTGCGTCTAACACCTGTACTACTCGACAAGCTAGGAGTGCGAACATCCATGTTCGCGGCCAAATTGTCCATCTTGCAGACAGTTCGGCCATCACTATAAGACAGTAATGTGGGAAAAGTAGCATTCAGTTGTATTTAGAGCAGGGAAGGGCAAACTTTTTTACTCATGGGCCACAATGGGTTCTTAAATTTGACAGAGGGGCCGCTGGGCATAGGTGTCCCAATTCCTCTCTTTCCCAGCAACATTGATTATGATAATTTCATGTACAACTTTCACAAAACAATATTCATACTGCCAGGTAGGTAAAAGAAAAAATAAATAAACTTACATATCATACTTCTACAGTCTAAGGTCAATACCCATTCAATCGATGAACACTCGAGCGCAGCACGGTAATGTCACCACACTGCGCTCGAGCTTCGCTGATTGAACAGAGACTTGATGCGCAGCACTTCTGTGGAATCGATCCTGTTTGATACATTGGATGGGGACCGAGGGTAATGTCAATTGAACAGGGATTTACCAACATGCTGGTTCCCTGTTCGATCCAGCTTTCTTTAAGGCAGCACGGTGGCTCGGGTGGTTAGCACTCTGACCATGCAGCGTTAGAGTCCTAGCCTGGACACTTTCTGCAAGGAGTTTGTATGTTCTTCCTGTGTCTGCATGGGTTTCCTCTGGGTACTCTGGTTTCCTCCCACACTCCAAAGACATGCAGTAGGTTAATTGGCTTCCCCAAATAAAGATTCTCCTATGTTAGTTACATGTGACCTATGACTGTGTTAGGGACTTTAGATTCTGAGCTCCTCTGGCAGACAGTTAGTGATTTAACTATAAGTGCTCTGTAAAGCGCTGTGTAATATAAGTACAAGATAATAATAATATTCAATTGATCCTGCTTGAAGAAAGGCTGGATGCAATCTATTGCCGCACACGCGGATCACGTTTGAGTGAAATCAAAAATTTACACTTGTATGCCCAGCCTTGGTGACAAGATGTTTGGACTCCACTAGGCATTATGTACGCTCATTGCAGGAACAAGCAAGTGGGACCCAGAGAGCCTTTTCCCCAGGGCGACAACAGGCCCCAATAAACAACTAAGCAGGCCAGATCTGGCCCCTGGGCTGTATTTTGCCTATATCTGATTTAGAGTTCATACTCTAGATTTGAATTTATACCATGGTACATCTGGTTCTTTTGTGAACTCCACCCAGTAAGTTTCAGTACAAGCCCCATAACATCTATACATTTGTGCAGTCCTGAACACTGATGTCACCACGAACATTTAAGTATCTGGATTGATGATCTAAACATTTGGGACTTGAACAATGGATCTAAGTTATGTAAATCCCTTGGAAACAAACAGGGTGTTGTTTTAAAAATAGCCAGCTGCAATGTACGATCACTATGCTTAATGGAAGTTTCTGAATATGGCAGTGTAAGGGGGAACCCCCTTTAACATGTGGGGTGTCAGTAGATGGAATGGGCCTCCAGTTTCTGGTGGAGAAAATTGTAAAAGAAGAATGCTGTTCGGAAATGCTCACAGTCCAGATTATAGGCTTTCAGCAAAGTGATTGTGTTATAATAAAACGTTGTACATTTAAAAAAGCTTCTTTTATTGCATAATAAAGCAAACACCTAAATAATGTATTCCATAATACAAGCTTTAATACAATTCTTTTTAACTCATGTAGAATTTGCTGTGAGGTGTTGCTGGTTTGTGCAGCGTCTGCAGAATCCCATCAGCAATGATATCTTGTCTTGCCTGGGTGTCCGATGGTGGGGTCTCATTGTGCAGACACAAAGCCCACCACCTGTTCCATCTCTGCAGTGAAATCACCCGTATTAGACTATAATGTAATATTATTACTGGGCTCACTTATCTTTTCATAGCTGTCTGTCTGTTTAATATAAAGCTTCTGACACATACCAGGAGCAATGCTGTTCTTTTACATAGCTCGTTAGCTGTCCATTTATTCTGCTATTCATTGTTCTTTGTTTCCTTGTTAACTCTTCTCAGTGGGTAAGTAATGTCCATCTAAGCCTTGCCACAGAGAAGATGGAATAGAGAGCCTTCTAATGCAACAGTATCATTATTCTGAAATAATTTTAACTTAATATGTTCCCTATTTCAAAATGTGGACTATTGTGTCAGAGAAATCACATACGTTAGATTTGGGGAGAAAATGAAGAGGCATATTATGGCCAGCTCGCCTAGAACATTGTACTCCAGTTCTTTTAGATAAAACCTCGGGCCTGCAGGCTCTTATATATTCAGGTCAATCTTCACTGGCTTTAGTACAACTGCTTTAGTTATCCTATTCCAAGGTTGTTCTCAGCACAGGTAGCTAATGGAATAAAATGCATCAGTATTATAGACTATAAAGAGTTGCTTTTCATTTGCTGTTAATTTGAACCTAACCCAAAGCTGGCAACAAAAACCTAGCTGTGATCTGCAATAAAAATCAAAGGTGGGCTTACCCATAGTTTAGTAAATGAATGATCATAATGGGTGGATGTAAAGGTAGCCATACATGGCCCGATTTGGCCCCAGCTGGTGAGATCAACCAGGAATCTGCCGCATGTTGGATCGCAAGGTGATCAGACATGCCGGTAAATTCCCGGCGAAGCAAAAAGCAGTCCCATTCAAAGTAATGGCTGGCACACAAAGGGCGATGCCATCCCGCTGAAGCCGATCTCTCATCTGTCGCGGTAGAATCGCCTTGTGTATGGCTACCTTCAAACAATAAAGAATTGAATAAAATAATAAAAAACATCAGCTGGGAAATCAGTAGGTCAAAATTTGTGGGTGGGTTCCCTTTGCAACTACTTTTTGATGACACAGAAAACCCAAACTCTACAATAGTCTTCATTGTACAATACCACAAGGGAACAGATGTCAAATATCACTTAATTGGTTTCATTATTGATTGGAATTGGTGTTCCTGACCATTTAAATATATATCATAATTTTAGATGGAATCATATACATATATATATATATATATATATATATAGCAATAGTAGAGTGTTGTATCGTGTTAGCCATTGATAAATATAGAGAGTTTGGAGTTTAGTTCATGATACAGTTTAATTGGCTAACTGAAGTCATTAGAGAAGAAGCTTTCGGGATATCGCAGATCCCTTCTTCAGGCTAATACAATTCTAAGTATTTTAGAAGCTCACATTATACACAAAAAGTTACAAGGACATAAATATTGTAAAAACAAATGTTTCTCTAGAACACCTAGACTGATGAGTGAAGTGAAGGATAAGCCTGCCATACCACACGCCGATGGGTGTAGCAGACCTAGGCCCGAATATCTTTCCGGCGAGGGCTAACGTGATGACGTCATCATGTTCGCCTCCGTTGCATTATGGGGCCCCTCAAATCGGGACGGGAACCCCTTTGTATGTGCCGGCCATAAGTTGCAACTGAAGACTCGCTTCATTGAGCTTTATGGCATCGGCTTCATCGGCTCCCCAACGCCCAAAAATCGGACATTCCGTCTCTGCCGGCCGAGAGTGGGCAATCTGTCGCCCCATGTGGCACATGCCCGATTAGCGGCCGATTTTAACCTACCGACACGCAGCGCGCACGCCCGTCGGTCAGATAAAAAATCGGCCGCTTATCGCCATGTGTATGGCTAGCATTAGTTAGTGGAGATAATGATCAGAGTTATAGTTATTGGTGGTAATAAAGATAAGAGGTAGAGGCATAATATTTACCTCCCTTAACAATTAAAATGTCACCTGACTAAAGATGCCATGAAATACTAATACAGCTGTTTTTAAAGAAACCTAGATGCCAATGTGCAAAGTTAATTATCAAAGTTGAAAGATAAGGAGTCCAGACATACTTGTTGTGAATTGTTCTTTCAGTTTTTCAGTTTTGGGATCTTACTCCAAGCTCCAAAAGCACAAGAATGTGAATAGGGCCTCAAGCATTTATTGGCAGAGATTGTACAGAACAATAGATTAGTGTATACCATATAATTCAGACTATAACACACACTTTTTCACTCCCAAAATTGGGGGGGGGGTGCCTGTGTCTTATGGTCCGGATGCATGACCTTGCGGGTGGTCGCACATTGGATGCTCACCAGCTCTCCTGGCATGAAGATTAGCTAGAGAGGTGAAGAAGCTGTCATATGAGAGATTTGCCAACGGCCTTATCTTCCGTCTGTACTCTATTGTTTATATCATCCCTGCTTATATAAGCAATACAGCAGAGAGATATAAAAATGCCAGCCAGCAGCTTCCATCTATGTCTGCCTGTGTGTGAGCTGTACTCACCCACACAGCCTAGAGGGGAGACTTGAATGCAGATTCCCCCGCAACTCCCCTTCTCTTTCCCATGTGTGAGGAAGATGATGATGTGTGGTGAAGTGTGCTCTCTGGTGACACCATTTTCAGTTGTGGCTGAAATGTGGTACTGCAGGGGATTTTTTTCCCAATTGATTTGAACATTAAAAAAAAAAAATTTGGTTATTTTCTGCCATTTTATTCCACCAACCCATATAAAACACATTGTGTACCAACTCAAATAGACCTTGATTTTATGGGATGAAACAGGATAGGCGCAGAGATTTTGTGCATCTGCTTTTTTCATGCATTTTATTAACAGTCAAGGTTTACAGCTTAGTGATTGATATTGTTAGAAAAAAATCTGGTGTGTGCCAGTGGATTAAATCATCTCTGAAAGTGTGAAAGTTTTTTTATTTACAACTGACTTTAAGAGGGCAGCTTTTATTTACGTTTCCTTCATCCCTGTGATAAATTAATGCAATTTATTTGCTCTCTAACCCTTGTAGACAGGTAATTAAAGATGGGCCAGAGTGCTTAACAGGCAGTAAGGTTAAATCAGACAAGGACTAACATCAACAGCCCCAGCAAGTCACATTCAGCAAAGGTAGTGTAAGAAAAGGTTAGGAAGCGACTGTGATAGGTGTGGTACAATAATACAACTGTTCACCACTTTGTGTATAAAGGCTCCCATACACAGGTCGATTTTTCACTCGATTTTTGACCGATCAATCACAAGATCGATCACAATTTATCAAGTTCTGCCCACCCTAAATAATCGACCAAACAAAATCAGAAACTAAAAATCGGATTGGACATTAAACCAACATATTGTTGGCAATCAAAGTACGTTGGTGGATTTTGTGGAATCAGCCATTTTGAAGATCGGCTCATGTCCAAAACGACCACAAATCGGATTCCCAAGGTGGTGTTCCATTAATTCCCGATCCAATCAATCGCTGATTCCACGATCGCCTGGAATGATCAGATCGGGAATCGATCGGTGACAAATCCTTTAGGCTATATTCCTACTTAGGCAATTGACCAGGCAATTTTCACTGGCGATTTTTGATTGCCTCCACGAGCGATCGCAAATTGCCTCCATTCATGTCTATGCGCGCAATCAGAGGAAAATGATTGAGGCCCCAATCGCGTGCAAATCCTATCAATAGGGACAAGTCCATTGAAAGTAGTGTAGGGCGATTCCGCAGGCATCATAGGGACAACTACAACCTTTATTAATAATGTATCATTCCCACACTTATATCCAAGAACAGAAGACATGTCTACTGTACAAATGCTGATTTACGTTCAGCAGATTGTCTGGGCGGGGATGGTTTCTCCTGCCATGCTGACTATAGGAATGACCCTTGAGAGGGCAAGGACTTCCATTACATCATTTATTGTCATCTTCATCTATGTCTTTGCTGGGGGACTCATCTTCACTCTCATAGGAAAGGAGTAAAAAAATCTCCCCAAGGTGACTTAATCCTCCTAATCAAGACACTGAGAGCAAAATAAACACAAACCATTTTTAACCCTTCCCCATGGTAACCAAAGCTTAAAAAAAAGTTTTGGGTTGGAGTTTTAATTTAAGCATACTGCTTCTCGCTGAGCCACCACTGATTCCAGATGCTACCAGTAAATACTGATATTTTATAATTCTCCTTGTGTGAATAATAGATGGTACTAACATTTAATGGCAAGGTAAATCAGTGTTTTGCTTAGTAGACCTCTTAAGTTTATGGTTTTAAAGCACACACACAGCATATTAAACTAATGCCTGGATATTCATCTAAACACAATGTGCTGACTGTGTTGCTGCAAGAAAGACTTGGTTATACTAAACTTTTACCATGCTTTCCTGAAGTTATCCTTATTCTAAACTATCATCAGGTGCCGCCAACCATACCAACATGGCACGTTATCATAAATATACACATGTGCGGTATGGTATCACCAGTGTGGTACGATGACAGGTCTGGACCACAAAAACAATGTACTGTTGGTAGGACTGGAGGATGTGGATAAGAAATACTGTTTTGAAGGAGGTATGCAGCATGAAAGCTTCTTTTGTGTTTTATAGTTTGCCTGGGTTGTAATTTTACACATTTAATAGATCTTCTACAAGTTTTGGTGTTGTTATGTCTGACATCAGGTTCATATTATCTTTTGGTAGACTACCTGAGGTACATGATCCATAGGTAGGGTAAATTAATGTAAAGTGTTTAGGTATTAAATAAAAGTAAAGTAAAAAAAAATTAAAAGTTAGAATTATAAAGTGATATCCACTTTTTCATTTTTCTGTGTCCAGGTACGAAAGTATCTTCTCATGCTGGATGTAAGAAAGGATCATGTTAAGTTCTGGCGTCCACAGATTCTTCTCCTGGTCTCCAATCCAGACAAGCATAAAAATCTCATCACCTTTGCAAATGACCTGAAGAAAAGCGGACTGTTTGTGCTGGGCCATGTACGGATTGAAGAATTAGGTAAAATAATACATAGATATTTTCAAATAAAGGAAACAAAACAGACATATATATATATATATATATATATATATATATATATATATATATATACTGAAGTAGAAACAAATTTTCTAAATCCTCCTAGATTTCACTTATACATTAGTGGCATGATGGTATTGTCTATTGCTGAACCCCAACTGAGGTTTCATGCCTTGTTACACTCTTGAGCTAAATACTTTTACTTACCCACGCTTTGTTTTATGTTATTTCAAGCAAGTTGACCTTTAAAGTCCCCCAGCCTCTTCACAGGGGAAATTGTACTGTGGTTTATGCTCTTTGCACTTTACCCTCAGTCATACTTTTTGCGCTATTGATTTTGGGATGCCGGTCACTTGTTTGTGACTCATATTATTAATATTTTTCTGACCATTAAACAGTCTGCTGTATAAGACCCTATACACCGGAGCACCTGATCCCGCAAAAATACAAGTGAAGTGCTGCTCTGCCGGTTACAGCTCTGTGTTTTCACCAGCAGAGCGATAGTTAAAGGGGGCAGGGAAGCTGTCAGAGGCTGCCTGTGACAGCTTCCACTCCTCCTGGTCCCGCGCTGCAGAGCTGTGTATGTGAAGGGGGCAGCCTAAGCCCAGCAGGCAGAGGGACGATCGGCCTGCAGCTGGCTCTTTCCTCTGCCACTACTGTTTGTATTTGAACTGGGCTCATGCTGCCCCCTTACATACACAGAGCAGAGGGAAAGCAAAGGCTAGCACATTTGCAATGTAAAACGCACACGTTTTTGGGGGGGAAAACTGCATATTATTGTGTGAAAAATACAGTATATTTCATACAATAGGGATAAATAATGTAGTAACTACCGTACAAGCAAAAAGTCTTTAGACTGGACATTAGTTATTTCTGACCGAATAAAGACATTCAGCTTCAGCAAGTTGCTATAGCGACCTTGTAAGTTAGACACCGGGATCTAAGGTTAATAAGCAGCATAATTCGAATGAAACAATAAATGGGTAGATTGTATTTCGTGAAGTGCTTTTCATTTTGCAATCACACTTAGGTTGTCATTAGGCATTGTACACACTTTAAGCAAGCATTAAAACTCTAGATTAAGTGGGGAGCAACCCCTCTGACATATTCTACAGATCACAGCTTCTTCAAGTTGTGCTGCCACAAGCTGTAAGTCTACATTAAATATATCTTGCTGAGATTGCAGCTCGCATGTTATAGAGTTTAACATTTCACACACATACATATATATACCGTATTTTTCGGACTATAAGACACACACAATTTTTAGGGCAGGTATACCAGAAAAAAAAGATTTAATACGTTTTCACATCAATTGTGTTAATACAATGAATTCAGTGAATGCAATATTCAATTCAGCCAGAAGGTGTCACTAGCAGCAGTACACTCTCAGACTCAGTGTCATACTCCACACCGAGCTTTGCTGGCATAGGCAATTACACAGTTCAGATGGGAGAGCCGGACACCAGCCGGCATCTCTCAACTGACAGCTCCTCCAGCTCCCCGGCTAATATCTGTGCCGGGAGAGCTGGCGGGAAGCCAAGGTGCGAGGACCGGCGTCTGAAAGGCCGCGGGGGTCGCACATTCGGACTATAAGATGCAGGCACTTTTTGCCCCCAATTTTTGAGGTTAAAAAGTGTGAAAAATATGGTATTCATGATCCATGGTAGCCTTCTAACTAAATATGTAGCTAATTTGTGACTGCCAATCATGGATAACCTATCTGGTAGAACATAGAAACTAAAAGTTGTGACATTTAGGTAATTAAAATATGATGTAGGTTTTTGTATAGCTTCAGCCAATCTGTATTCTCTGTGTACATATAACATCATGTGCCAGTAAGAGCTGTCAGTATGTGTATGACTTCTTGTACTCTACTTTTTTGTAGATGTGTTACCATCTGACCCTTTGCAGCCACGGGCAGACTCCTGGCTTCAGCTCGTTGATGAACTGAACATCAAGGCTTTTGTTAATTTAACACTGTCAGATTCTGTTAGATACGGGGCTCAGCAACTGCTCTTTATTTCTGGACTAGGTAAGTGTCTACTGTCTCTTCTCAGTATTACAAAATGCAGATTCCGACTTCGCTTCTCACAGGGGAACCAAGAAAGGCAAATATAGATTAAACACTGTGTTGCCGAAAACACATCTCATTATGTGATGTGCATATAGTAATGAATGGTGGATTTGTGTCACTGAATTCCTAAAAGTTGGTTGAGGTGACGTTATACAGTGGTGGGCAACTGAGTTGATATGGAGGGCCACAAGTGCAGCCCTCAGCATCATTAAAGGGCCGCACATAACATTTTCAATCTATACTGACTCTTCTAAGAATTTTGAATGAAGCAGCAGGTATAGCTAGAAGACAATTTGTAATATTCATTAGCAAAACTTGTTTTAAATTATGGCATTATGTGCCTTATACCCTCTGATGATATCTATGGACCACATAACCCTAGATTCAAAGGTTATATGCCCCTATTCTCAGGTTATATATATTATACAATCATTGGTGGAATACTGGCAGCATAGGTGCTTACCTGTCTGCTGATCCCTGGCTAATATTAGAGCAGAAGAGGAGAGGCGAGGGATTGTTCAAGCGCCATCTGGGTGGCTGATCGGCTTTTATGTATGCCTATCATGTAAGTTTATCACCTCTCCTCCTCTTCCCACTCTAAGAAGTTCCCGGGCGAGACAGGTGAGTTCCTATTCCCCAATGCATAACAATACGCTTTCGGGGGCCGCAAGTGGGGGGCCACCGAAGAACGCCCAAAGGGCCGCATGCCCTCGCAGGCCACAGGTTGTGCACCTGGGTTTTAGGATTATGCAAATTTATTAACTTTCTCAGGATTAATATTAACATTTACAGTGGTATGCTCTGCGTTATGTGGTATATGTTAAAAAAAAACCCGGTTATACAGTAACTGTTATAATGGACTGCTGCGTTCATTTTGGATGTGCCAGCGTTCCTATAATGTACACTGTGCATTGTGTACTGGGCAACGCACAACGTAGCACATATAGTGTGAAAGAGCACTTACTGTTGAAAGGATCAGCGCACCTATAGGTTCAATTCCAGCTGGTTATGATGCCAACCTACGTGGAATGGCATTTCTAGGCACTTGAAGAAGCTTGGGACAGTGGTGGAGTCTGGAGAAGTTATACAGAACTTTTGAAAGAAACATTTGGGAAGGTTTGGGGAATCCTTATTAGCCAAGTTTACTAACTTTTTCAGTAATATTGTATTTGTTCTAGGTTATCTAACATTAAAATCCAGTGCCAACATCTTTTTGATCTTTTACTTTAAAGGAGTACTAAATTAAGGTTTACTGGTTGTTTTCTCCTGTTAAGGTAAAGGTATTCCCAGTATAAAGTATACTACAGTACAGTATACTAAGTAAACATTGCTTCCCTAATAGAACATAATAAGATATGTGCTGTCATTTTATTGCTGCACACAAGATAACATGGAGACTTTGATAAGCTTCAAAGTAGAATCACACATTTAATATAGCTGTAATATGTCTTTTTCTCTATACATTTGCTCAATGTTTGCATATATTTAATGGTCACTGGCATCATGTGTTTATTTAATTCCTAGTGTTATGTTTACTAGCTTTCCTATCTCTTAAAATTACACAGAATGTGCTAAATTTACATAAAGCATGAAGTTATTTGTTAAACAAATATTGTTTCCCCGTACATAATGCTCCTTTAATCAATATCACTGAATATTCAGAAATCTTTAGTATGTCTTATATATTCAGAATGTGCCTGATCGTAGAGTCATTACAGAATTGCTTATTCTAATAACCCAGATGGCAATGTTCAGAGATCGCAATCGTTATGAAAGACATACTTTAGATCTATAATTTTATTCGTGACTCTTAAAAGAGTAGTTCTGTTTTTATTTTGCAGGAGGGATGAGGCCAAACACTGTCATTCTTGGGTTCTATACCCGCTCCATGCCTGAAGATTTGGTAAGGAATGACCAGGAACTGGACACACCATTTACATACACATCAACAAGCAGGAGGCCAATGTCTGAAAACTTTTCGGCATGGGAATATGTCGCTATTATATCTGATTCTATAAAGATGTCAAAAAATGTGGTGCTGGCTAGGTACTTCTCGGAGTTTGACAGGTCTAGTATTTGCAGCTTGAAGGGTAAAGACACCTATATTGATGTGTGGCCCCTGAACCTCCTGCGACCAGACAGTGCCACTTACGTGAACACGTGCAGCTTGTTCCTCCTTCAGATGGCTTGTGTGTTGAACATGGTACGGTCTTGGAAAAAAGCCAAGCTGCGCCTGTTTCTTTGTGTGGAAAGAGACAGTGGCCTGCGTGGCCAAGAGGTGAAACTGAAGCAGCTTCTGAAAGATCTTCGTATCAAGGCTTCCATCCAGACAGTCATTTGGGACTCAGTGGTGGCCTTGCACTGGCACAAACAGGTAGAAAATGCTGATGATTCAGATGGAGTCTACTTGAATTATCCAAACAACTCTCAAAAAATATCAGACGACTATTTGCAGGCTGTAAATCAAATGATTCTGGGGCAAAACCCTATGGCTCCTCCAGCTGTCAGGTTCTTGTATCTCCCAAGACCTCCTGCGGACACAGCCGTCTACAACAGGTTCCTTTACCAAGTAGAGGCAATAAGCCGAAATTTGGGACCCACTTTGCTTATTCATGGAGTTACGCCTGTGACCAGCACTGAGCTCTGATACATTTCATGAACATTAGCTGTGCCCTTTATAAAAGGCAGCTTGTTTTATGCACTTTGTATCCATGCCAAGAAACCCAGACTGACCTCACAGTAATACAGACGTATTCTACAGAGTCTGAGACATGATCAGTCTTAGGAATAAGGGAGGACTTTTCTTTCTCTATTCTGGTGCTAATCACTTTGATAGAAGAATTCACTCGGTACAACACTGTTAACCCTTTGGTACAGAATTTGCACATAAAGCAGGCAGAGACACAGCATACCGAATTGTCTAAATGTATGTTTTTTAATATCTGTATGAAACCAAAGTTTGGCTTTCCTCCGTCTTTCCCCCAGTATTTATTAGAGTTCGGGGTGGTAGAGTGACAGCTTTTGCCCAAGTTCTCCAGTCTTTCCCATTACTGTTACAGAAAATATGAAATCTCTAAACAACTTTGGGTTCTAAAGCTTCAGATTGCATTTGTAATTGAGTGTGCCTGGAGTTTAATGCTAATTTGTTTCACTCAATAGGTTTTGTTTCAAGTTTGTACGCCTTGTAACTTGTACAGCATGGCTAAAAGGTATAAAGAACTGGGTTTTGTGATGTGGAACAGTAATTTGGTACATCCAACGACATCCGTTTCTTCCATTGCTGTATGCTTTAAGTGAGTGCATTTCCCAATACATGTGCAATATTCATGTTTGTCAATGTTGCCTGGAGAAGACTCCCCCTTCGTTTATGGTGTTAGTGTTATTGAGCTTTTGAAAAAAAATTATGTGAGCTTTAGTTCTTAGTTCTTTTTTCCAGTGTCCTCTGCAAAAACTTTTTTTTACTTTGAAAATGTAATGCAATGATTCAGCAAACTAACTTTTGATCTTCCTTCTACCTTAAATTGTAATAGTTAATTCATATTGATAAAGTAATTATTTGTATCATGTATGTAATTGGTTATATTGCACAATTTTGCAGATTAAAGTTGTCACATTTTATAATGCTTAAAAAATCAGGGAATAGTTTATAGCAACTAGAATAGGCTAGAATCACACAGGTGCTTTTCAGGCTGCTGTCATCATCATCGCCTGTGTGCAATGCACTTTGGAGGCGTTTTTAAAAAATTACAAGCACCCCTCATGTTAAAGCGCCTGTAAAGCACTGGTGAACATGACATTGCTTTTTGGGTGTCCGGAATGGTAAAAACTCTGCATTTTCAGATATCTGGCTGAATCTAGCCTAATAGAGATGTTAGATACTAGAGTGTCAGCCAAGACATGATCATGGTCATCCCATCACTTCTACGGCTGTAACTACTGGTCTTTAGATGATATGCCACAGCTTCGCAACAGTTGCTGTTTCCTATGCAGAAAATCTTGATTGGGTGTTCATCATCCTCCCTTATCCCCTTTCTATAGAACAGAATAATAACTGTATATACACTTCTCATTCATTTTGCTATAACTGTGACTGAAGAAAGATTGTCCCCAGTGACAGTTGTTGGATGTCTTTACATTACTGATGGGTCTCATTTTAGAGAAACCAGTTGGCTGATATATCTGCATATTGAATGCAGGACTAAGAACACAAGAGGTACAAGCAGGGCTGGTAGGTTGTGCTGTAAACATTATAGGATACAAACTCATTATTTTTAACAACTGTCTATCTCAGTCTACAGTAGTAAGCCTAAGCAGCTGGACTTGCTGAAGTGTTCCTGAAGTTGTTTCACTCTAAATTTAGAAAACTAGTTGTATGGCTGCAAATCATCTTAAAGAATTTAGCAACTCTTGGTGCTTTGAACAACTGCAGATATACTGGGTGTCCATTCACAGGTTGATACCTGTGCAATCGATCGCAGTGTGGTGATGTCATCATGTTGTGCTTGATTGCGGGTCAATCGAATGGGAATCGATGTGCAAAAGTAGTGCTCATTGATTCCAGTTTGATCGACCAGATCAGTGGGGCCATGTTCCTGTGTACACCTGGACCAGGCTTCCCTTTGAGCAGCTTCCTGCTGCTGCCTGTCAGAGCGGGGACCTGGACACAGGAGAGAGGAGGGGTTCTCCCCCCCTGCACTGTGCAGAGTTGTCCGGGTTTTGGCTTGTATCCCTTGCTTGTTTTTCAGCACGTGTCTCAGCTGACAAGCAGAGACACAGGCAAGGGGGCAGAGCCGAACACGGTCTGTCCTACACAGTGAGCCATCCTATGTCCTGATCTTGGCTCTGCCTCCACGATCGACCGGAATTTACGCACATGTCCATTCCCAGTTCGACCGACCTTCCACCCTACTCAAAGAAAGACTAATGCTAGCCATACACATGCCGATAAGCGGCCGATATTTAATCTGCACGCTCGCGCCGTCGGTCAGGTTAAAAATCGGCCGCTAATCGGCATGTGCCCACATGGGGCGACAGATCCCTGTCGCCCCACTTCTCGGCCGGCCAGAGAACGGACATGTCCGATCTTCTCTGGCCGATGGGAGCCGATGAAAGCCGATGCCATAAGCTGCAATGAAGCGGCGTCTTCATTGCAGTTTATGGCCGGCACACAAAGGGTGCCCGGCCGATTGAAGGGGCCCCATAATGCAACGGGAGGCTAATGTGATGACGTCATCACGTTAGCCTCCCGGAAAGATATCGGGACTAGGCTTTACACTGCTCAATTTTCTAATAGATTGTAAGCCCGTCCAAGCAGGGTCCTCCACTCCTCCTGTGTCATAACCTGTCCCTGTGTGTACTATATTGTGTTGTATCTCCACTCTAATGTATTGTACAGCGCTGCATAATATGTTGGCGCTATATAAATAAATGATAATAATAATGGATTCAAGCACAATTGATCACCGTAACGTGCACGTTGCTCGTTTGCGCTTGAATCTATAAAAAAATTGTGCAGTGTATGGACACCCTAAGACCTGGAAGAATGAGAACCACCTCAGGCAAGTCCATGTCAGCGTTTGGTAGGGTGTATGTTCACACTGATATACTTCAGATCGTCACTGTACAGTTTCCTCATGAGTCTGCATGATTTGTGATTATTGTGACGCACTCTGACTGCAGAATTTTTTCGCTACCTAATGTTTACACAAATATACTGTCCAAATTTGTTTCTTTTTTAAGTATGTTTTTGAACAAATTCATATTAGTACAAATTCAATGCAGAGTAAAACCTGATATGTTTGTTTTTTGTTTTCCAAAAAAATACAAATCTATCTTAATCTATTGTAAATTGTAGAGATTTTTACCTCATAATATAATTTCTGGTAGCAAAACTGAATTTGTGTTTTGTTATTATACAGTGCTATATAAAGTAACTATTCTCAGCAGCAGCTAAGCCTCACCCATTAATAGTTTAATATATGCGTTTGTAAGTGCCAGAAAAAGCACTGTTTATAATATATTGCTTTTCTTTGGTCTTTTAAACTTCAAATATTGTAAACTAATATGATTTTTACATAGACAGACAGTAGCTGGAGCTGTCAGCTCGGGTTGCATATTTTTTTGGCTGCTCTTAGCTCCTCAGTTAAACAAAATTCTGTTTACATAGCTCAAAAGCTCAAACTAAAATATACAGCTGAATGGACATCCCCAGCTTGGTTTACAAATATTTAAACAAAATATGCAACTGCTGCTGTGCTGTTTCTTTGGCACCTGGAGATTTATCTATAAACCAACATTGAGTTACCGGTATATTGTATAAACTCATAAGAGAGTATTATGATAAAAGTCATTGTGTATGTTTAAATAATAAAAGTCTGTTGTCATGTCCAAATGTTCCATCTGTTCTCTACATTGGCTGCAGTGATATATATATACCCATGACATTTCTAAAGTGTGTAATCCATTCTCCATTTTCAATCTTTAAAGTTTGATAATTATACAGAGTACCACATTTAAGGTGAGTCTTGGAGCTACAATTAGTGACAATTTGTATATTCCATAATATGTTGTGCAGTATTACAAGCAAATCAGTCAATGTTTTTTTGTACTATTTGAATCAATAAACTGAAATAGGCAATACATATAAAATTTGTAATTCATGTACTGTGGGTGTGGCATGTACTAATGTCTGTATGAGTACAGAAGGGATGCTGGACAACTTAAAGGCGAATGGAGAAGATATTCCAGCTGTATGGAAAGAAATGGACTCACACACAGGACTTTACCATTCACAAGATGAAGGGGGCCAACAAACACATTTCTGCAGCTGTCACACTGACACTGCAGCTATTGTTCTTTACATACATACAACACACATAGAACCACAGACATACATACACACACATATAAAATCTTTTAGCTCGCCATTATGTCTTCCATCTGGCATCCAGCTCAGGAAGATCCTTGTCCCTCCCCCAGCCTTCTAATGAGCTGCTGACAGGTCCAGTGTGTTCTTTGTTTGTCTGTATTTACCCTATTAGAGCAAAAAGTGTATCTTATAGGACAAAAAATATTAAATGTTTTATATACTGTATATACAGGGATGCACATAACGTTTTTGTGATGAGTAACAGGAGATGGTGTTTGGTACTCACCCCATATGTAGCGTGAGTTTAATAAATGCCATCGTCCTCACTGTTTCCCTCACTGTCCTCTGCTTCCTGGATGGTAGATTCTGCTGCAGATGGACCTCCCTGTTCTTTATGGATCCTACTATTAGCTGTCTTGATCCACAGATTAACAGCTGTCTTTCGGTCACATGTAACTCTCATTGAACCCCCAGATCTGACACCTCAGTAGTGCAGCCCTGAAATTCTGGGTTAGTTACTAACTCCTGAGACTACCAGCAGTCCAGATATCAACCTTTCATAGTCATATTACAACTGTCAACCTTCCAATTTTCTCTTGTCAGATTTTACTCTTACATATGCATACTCTGAATTTCAACCTACAGATCTCCAACACCCCTAGAAGTGCAATCTTTTTTTTTTATTAGTACCGTATTTTTCGGACTATAAGATGCACCTGAGCATAAAACGCCCCCAGTTTTTAGAGCAGGAAATCGTAAAAAAAATATTTTATATGTTTTAATGAATTAGTGAAAAAATTTCATGCAGTACCCCTTTTCAGCCACAAAAAAAATTGTCACTAAAGAGCACACTTCAGAGGAGCTTGTTTTTACAGCTACTTAATGTGTTCTTTAAGTTGTGAGCTTTAATCTCAATTCAATCTGCAATATCAACTTCAACCACAAGATGCCTCTAGTGAGCACAGCTTCTTTCTCACACATCTCTCTCCTCTATGGTTGACACCCAGACTTCTCGGATGTTAGTACACAAATGTGCTTAGTAACAACAATGTAGGTAGCTAGCTTTTGGCCCCATTTGCGTACCGGCGTACCACTAATGTGCAGAGAAATACATATACAGAGTATATGTATATATATATACAGAGAAATCAAAGATCTTTATAAAGTCTACAGGCTAAAAACATTTTTCGTAGATTTGCGTTTTCATGAAGTATGACAAAATGAGTGCAGAGATTGCCCTGAGCAGCTTTATAAATAGGCATAGCTGTTGGAATCAATATATTCTATGTATAAGAGGGCTGGATATGGATTTTGACCTTTTATAAATGGATTCCTCAGTCTTTTGGCCCTGCAGGTTGCAGCATGCTTTAAAGATTCAGTAAGGATATTACTGTAACACCATGTTAGAGCATAATGGAATGAATTGGTGTAACACATGGGGGGGGGGG
>CM070035.1:62177152-62194157 GCA_036250615.1 Ptychadena robeensis | reverse complement strand
TGTAGGTGCAGTGAGGAGAGAGAAGGAGACCTACACCACCACCTGGCCTGTTGTCAGGTCAACAATAAACATAAGACAGCACATATATAAAATTCATCATAAATGAATACAAAAGTAGGTCTAGACCTGCCGGCTTTTTGGTTTGAAACCTGCAGGCGACCGACTACCATACATTTGGCGTGAGCACGCACACCAGTCGATCGCCTGCAGCTATGGCTGGGAATCGGCATGTTTATCGCCGGCTTAACATTTCAAGATTTTACCTTTATTATGTTTATTTTACTTTCGTAGTTTAGAATTCCCCTAAAGTCTTGTGTAGATGGGGGGTATTGACAACGTGCATTAAAGGCAAAGAATAAGTTCCAATTCAAATTTCATTTGCATGATCCCAAATGTGTATTATGTGAGGGGCACACAATATGCCTCTGTGTGCTGTATTCATCAACTATTGTTAAGACTTCATGCTTTTTACAGCTACAACAATGTCACTACCTAGAATAGAAGGAAACTGGTGGTGACTTGTGCCCCAGTCATGTCATATATATGACCTGGACACTCGTCTTCTTTGAATCATGCCTTTGAGAAAAACAAACCCATCCCATTATCATACCATATGAAAATGACCATCACTGATTGCTTGAGAAAAGTTTTAAGAATGAGCTTTATACAGACACACTAACAGTTTGCTGTGTTCTATGAAGATGGTGCTGGAGCTGACCCATTGGGGCTCTTATACAATATAATAGCAGTTAAAATCTTTATATGACATAGGAAACCCCAAATACAATTACATGTGATGAGGTGAAAACCTAGTGCCTATACTTTTTATTACTAGAGGACTAATACATTAATAAATAGCCACAAATGATTGATTACAAATATTTGACTTTCAAAAGGCATTCATTTTGTGAACTATATTTATTTTTATTCAATAACTCATACAATTGCACATTGATTATTTAAATGTAATTGATAAGAAATCTGTAAAAAGGGATGCAGTGTGTCCAGGATGCTCACAGAGAACAGATAAGTGAAGTTATCATTTACAGTAAATTTATCATGACAAAAATACAAAGGCAAATAACCCATTGGATGATATGCTTAGGCCGCCACAGAGCGCACAGTTGGATAAAGAAGCAATGTCCACACACACTGGTATATTGAAGGGCTAGCTTTATTAGTCTAATGGCCTATTTACATGCTAACACTGCTAATGAGCCCATCTGCAGGGCGCAGTTCTTGGGATAACCAGTTGCAAATGAAAGATACAGTACAATATAAACAAGGAAGCTGAGGCTCTAACCCAGAAGAGAGGGTCTGATATCTGTAATGGAGAATTGTCTCTAATTCATAGGCTGTATTAGTCCTTTTTTCTCTTTTTCTCTTTTTTTCTTTTAGGCCTGGCTGGTGAGGCCCAATCCCACTGGGACATCCTGGAGAGATCCACAGTGCCCTGGCACTCTTCTAGCAAACAAATGGTAGGAGACCTGGAGCTTCACCTAACAATCATATTTATACTGTGACAAGTCAGCACCTCCTTTGTTACTGGGCAAAACACCACTGTATTGGGGAATTTCAAACTTGCTAAAACATACATCAAACAGCAATATACGGTACGAACTTTGGAAAAACATGTATTCGGTTACACTACATTACATTATTAGTTCTCATAATAGTGGAGTTCTTCTTTAGCTACTGGCAGTTGCCCAGGAAAATGACAACTCACCTTGTTCTATCCTTCCCCCTTACTGCCTGTACATAAGTGAGCAAGAGCAGACCATCAATCATAGCCTCCTTATACAATTCATTTTTTCCAATTAAAAATCCATTCACACTAATGAATAATAGATAGAGGGGACATGTTTGTAGAAAGCAGGGCTTGTGAGCCTCTGTCACTCATTTTCCCTAGTACTGGTCACTGCATTTTCTTGTGACTCTGGAGACATTGAAATGACAGGCATCCTCCTCCCTCTACTAACCACTCTCACATATATAATATTCGTCATTGATCTAATGCAGGGAGAAACCTGAAATATATAAAAAAATAAAATTATAGTTAATACAATGAATATAAAATATAATCACAACCAAATTCTAGAGAGGAAAATAATGGATGCTCTGATTCTAAAAAACAACTTCTTATTGTAAAACAAAATATCATGTTATCCACATGGCGGAATTAGGTAAATGACGGTCTTAGGCCAAAGAAATGTGTGGGCATCCCAACCCCTTCAGAGCAATGAAAATTAACAAAAGAATGATGTGGGTATGAGAACTGAACTAGTAATTAGTAGTTACAGCTTTTTGTTATCTTGCTACATCATATACCTTTACATATTGCAGGGTATCAGCCTCAAAGGTGCACTCGCAATGATGTCAGTCCACACTGCTTCTCACATGGGCTCCTGTCTGCATTTATAAGTGACACAACAGGTCCAAAGCAATTACCCTCGCAGGGGTTAATAATAGGAATGCAAATAATGTCCTCACATGAAAATGCCAACCCTCCTGGCTTGCAGGCATCAACACAAATTATTTCCTTTTCTTCAGGAAAGTCCATCCATCCATTGCCACTCCAGAATCCAGATCCCTGTAACCAAAAACAAAACTTCACCTTCTGTTTCTGTCACCACTTTCCTGGACTCCTTCCAGGATACACCATCAGACAATTTCATTACTGGATATGGTCCGCTTACACAGTGACAGACAACCGGTCTGTCACAATAAATAGAAAGTTTGGCATTCATGTTAACCGGAGGCAGTGTTTGAATGAAAAATGAGATATTAAATATAGTCTACCATAAACAATATCTATATGTATGCCAGAACATTGTTTTTCTGTAACTTGTAGTGATATTATCCTCAAATGATTGGTCATGGTCACACCCTTCTACCGATGGCAACATAACTCTCATCTATGGTCATACATTGGTATATGTAGAAATATGTATTCAGCACACAGACAGTTGTGACAAATGTGTACACAGACAACCATGAGTAAAGGATCTGAGCAACTTGGCAAGAACCTGGCAAGATATTGTTAAAGGGCACGAGAAATTGGCCTGGCATTGAAAGGTCTATGCCGGGCCGATTTCTTGTGAGATTGACCGTGCGTGATGACATCACCACACATGGCCGTTCGTGCCGAGAATCACACCCTGTGCAGGCATTTACTATAATTTGCTAGATCTATTTCCGGCCGATTCATAGGGGAAACTAAGGTTTGTGCGTTAGATTTTCCAGCAGATCGACCACCATGAGTGGTGAAACTCACTTAAACCCACAACCTGATGAGTAAACACATACTACAAAAAAATTAATAAATGCAAAAGTAAGAACATGGATTTAATTGGCAAGGATGCCCTAAATTCAAAAATAGAGATGGTCAAATTGTTTTGACTAGCTGACTGTGGGGGAAGGGTTGTGAGAAAAAATAAATGATTGCTCTTTAAGTGTAAAGTCATAGTCAAACTTTTGACTTTATTTTGAACTTAATTTATATAAAATGTATTTTTTCTAGTATACCCTCAACCATCCTCTACATCTGCAGCAAGTGTTGATACCATGTTAAGGGGCTTTGCAATCAACTCAAGAAATTTGAACTGGTCGAATAACAAAAGACCATCTCTAACCAGCCAATGCCCTAAGGATAACCTCTTCAGTTAATTATTGATCCATCCTCCTCTCTGTATAAGACACTGTAATAGTCCTCTAATTATCGTGTGTACTCATGGAATATTTCTCATACAAAAAGACTGTTGAGTTTTTTCAGAATTTTTTCTATTTATCACACAGCAAGGATTATATACTTTGCTGCAATCTTCTGACCCTGCAGTTTTTTGCTACGAAGAAGAAGCCTAGAACATATGCATAAGCATATCGCCCTATTTGATATATATTGAAATAAATATTGAAATATATACTTTTTTTTGTATGTAGTTTACCTTCAATTTACACGTCTTTGATCATTTTGCTTGGAAAGTAACCATTTTAGTTCTTGTTCTTTTACTGTTCTTTTTTGTTATATATCTGTTAAAGCTGATATTTTCTTTATTAACATTAATAAATATTTGTATATTTGTTTGTTAATAATCTTAAAAGATGATAATTAATAGATCCTTAAAGTCCTGTGAATCGCACATAAGAGGCCAATTGAGGCCAATTAGCATGTGCAACAACAACCTCAATCTCAGATCAGAGATGTGTAACTTAGCTGACTCTGTCGTCAAGGACACTAGTATTGTGTGAGCTTGGGAAAATATTTTACAAATTGAAAGTAGTTAGGTTTTACCTTTTCTGTTCAGGAATAGAAAAAATAGACACACTAACAGTTAAAAAGTGTTTTTGCTTCATGGAGTAGTTGGTAGCTTTTTGTTCAGTGCCACACTTCTTGGTGACATCAGGAGCCTGAACTCTGTATCATCAGACGGATATCCATTCACCCTGCGGTACTCAGTAAGGCAATGTCAGAAAGCCACTGTTGAATGAATATGAATCAAGTCAAAGTCAAGTCATGGTCAAGCCAAAGTAAAAGTCTGAACGTTAAATAAAACAAAACTTGGTATACAGGGACACCTGCTGCTAGACTCTGATCCTATTCACAACCAAATTCTAGAGAGGAAAATAATGGATGCTCTGATTCTAAAAACAACTTCTTATTGTAAAACAAAATATCATGTTATCCACATGGCGGAATTAGGTAAATGACGGCCTTAGGCCAAAAAAGTGTGTGGGCATCCCAACCCCTTCAGAGCAATGAAAATTAACAAAAGAATGATGTGGTTATGAGAACTGAACTAGTTATTAGTAGTTACAGCTTTTTGTTATCTTGCTACATCATATACCTTTACATATTGCAGGGTATCAGCCTCAAAGGTGCACTCGCAATCATGTCAGTCCACACTGCTGCTAGACTCTGATCCTATTCCTTTAGAATACACAATGAAAGGGTTAACTATATATTATTCTTAGTATACGCATATCCCAGTACTTCCAAAGTTTATTTGTAGTACTTTCTGTTGCGGCACGTCATTGGCTGTCCGGCTAGCTAGAAACCACTCAACCTCTGCTTTGGCCTTGCTATATCCACACATACTTTACAAACATTTGAAGTCACAAAGAAGTCACAAACAATTATATTATGTAACACAATCGTATTTCCCACAGCGCATCCACAAAAGAGAAAAATCGGCTCTTGGTTTAAGAACTCCAAACTTGATCCTTAATTTTTAATGTGGAAAACACAACATAGCATGCATGAAGTCACCCCCACATGGGGTCACCCCTCTTATATGTTTTGCTCTACTTAGCTTATTCATAGAGATGAAGATGCTTATAGTAGACTGCTTTTTATATGCTACATCCATATGCAAACAATTTGATTTCCCCTGAAGTGCACGCCCCTCCAGTGTGCCCAGCAAAGAAGAGAGAGACACCATCTTAGGTGTAGAATACCTTCTTCCTCCAGCACCCCTTCACCACCAAACACATGCTATGCAGCGTACCTCAAAACGGGAAAGCAAAACTATATATATATATATATATATATAGAACAACAAACAAATTTACAAACACAATTCAAAACATAAAACTAAAAGCAAAATCAGAAACATCCTTTTGCTGCGAATATATCCACTTCATATTTTCCCACAACCTGATGCTTCTTCTTCATTTATCCACATGACTTGGGCAGGGAGGAGCTGTGGACATAAAAAAAAGAAAAACACAAGACCCTGCCTAACCCACCCACTTCTCCCATATTAAATATACCCAACATGCTACCCCCTTCCCACCTTTTACCTAAATCAAGAGACATGACACATTTTTCAAATTAGAAAGTCTGTATAAATAGGCCACAGCTTTATTAAATCAAGTGTTAAACATAACAGAATAAAACAAGGTCCAAGGCATCGTCTCCCTGTTCCCCCAGTTACAACCACCTTTACCAGCCATACCATAACGGCTCAATGGGTACTTCCAACTTTAACCTTGGACCATTCCAAAACCAAATGGGTCATTAATATACTCCAGAGCTCAATGTCTCAAACTGGTGACTGCCCTTACCACCAGCACATCACCCCATAAAGTTGCTCCAACCATACCTTATTGGACACTGTCAGAAACCCGCCTACTGTGACACCGAAAAAAACACACTGACCAAACACCTCGAGATGAAAACCACTGGCCCATCAGGCATCCAATATCCAAACAACACAGGGAGGGAGGGCAGGTTGTTGCTTCCAACAAAATGGCCGAATCCACTTCCACCGCCGGGATTTACCCCCGCCCCTTCTGATGTCACTTCCAGTCCAGCCTTCCTTGAAGCTACTGTCTCCATCCCGCCCCCGCCAGGCACCCCTGCGCACATGGTGCCCTGGCTGGGGGTGGGTCATTATTTCTGTAATTTAAGGAGACATTCTTATTATCAATCTACCACTATTAACAATATCTCTGGGCAACATCCATACAAAATCTATTGCTGGTATACCCACAGGCAATTTTATGTCTATGAACAGAGCAACACCAAAAGACCCTGAAGACCACAGAAAACCACTGTGGTGGATGACCGAAGAATTCTTTCCCTGGTGTAGAAAACACCCTTCACAGTTGGCCAGACCAAGAACACTCTCCATGAGGTAGATGTATGTGTGTCAAAGTCAACAATCAAGAGAAGACTTCACCAGAGTAAATACAGACGGTTCACCACAAGATGTAAACCATTGGTGAGCCTCAAAAACAAGGAGTCCAGATTAGAACTTGCCAAACAACATCTAAAAAAGCCTTCACAGTTCTGGAACAACATCCTATGGACAGATGAGACTAAGATCAACTTGTACCAAATTGGGAAAAGAAGAGTATGGAGAAGGAAAGGAACTGCACATGATCGTAAGCATACCACCTCATCAGTGAAGCATGGTGGTGGTAGTATCATGGCATGGGCATGTATGGCTGCCAATGGAACTGGTTCTCTTGTATTTATTGATGATGTGACTGCTGACAAAATCTGCAGTATGAATTCTGAAGTGTTTCAGGCAATATTATCCAATTCTCATAATTAGCCAAATGCTTCAGAACTCATTGGACAGTGCTTCACAGTGCAATGACCCAAAGCATACTTCAAAAGCAACAAAAGAGTTTTTGAAAGGGAAAGAAGTGGAATGTTATGCAATGGGCAAGTCAATCACCTGACCTGAATTCGATTGATCATGCATTTCACTTGCTGAAGACAAAACTGAAGGGAAAATGCCCCAAGAACAAGCAGGAACTGAAGACAGTTGCAGTAGAGGCCTGGCATAGCTTCGCCAGGGATGAAACCCAGTGTCTAGTGATGTCTATGCATTCCATCATACAGGCTTTATTTGACTGCAAATAGTTTGCAAATAAGTATTAAATAGGGAAATTTGGTTTATGATTATTTTTCTGTCCCATTACTTCTGGTCACTTAACAAGTGGGAGGCACATATGCAAACTATTGTTATTCCTACACTGTTTACCTGATTTCGATGTAAATACCCTCAAATTAAAGCTGACAGTCTGCAGTTAAAATACATTGTGTTTGTTTCATTCCAAATCCATCTTGGTGGTGTATAGAGCCAAAAATGTTGCTGTCCCAATATTAATGGACCTGACTGTATATATCTGAACTAAATTTGGTTTAGTGTGTTGGGCCCATGTCACCAGCAGTAATGTAATCATGTTGCCATGTGTCATATATTATTTATAAATCACTGACTTGCCATTACATCATACATCCCATTTGTGCTTCGAGTCAAGGTCCATTTTCATAACATCAATGACATAACTGGGGGGTTATTTTGCCTGAGTGTTTACTGCGATAAGCCACACATTTACTAATTACCTGGCAATCATCCAATAGGATTTGCATTGTCATTCCTGGAATTATTAACAATCAATTTCTTTGTACCATGACTATGAGTATAGTCATGTATGAGGAAACCTGAGCAGCAAATGAACCTTAAGATTTTTATGAGTCCAGAGGGAAATTCTTTTTCATTTATACTACAGACTTGTCCCATAAGTGGTCTATCATAGAATATATAATATCTTTTACCATATTATGGACACTGCTGTATTAGGGATAGTTTGAAATAAAACAGCCCTTCTGTGAACTTATATTCACTCCCATCTGTAGTTCTAAGTAACCTTCAGTCCTTGCTTTGCACCTTGAAAACATAACACTGTTCTTAACAACAGGGTCCTTTACAAATTATTGAATGGGCACGAGTGCTGCGTGGTGATGCCATCCCGCTGCGCTCAAGGATTAATCGATCGAGCAGGTATCAACCCATGCATGGGGACCCTTAGAGCCTATACCAGCTGCACTTGTAATGATTCTTTTGTAATAAGATGCTATAAAATAATTAAATCATATGTTTATATTTTCCCAATAGATATGTACTGTATGTTTCCCAATTTATATTGTGATGTCAAGCTATGGAACCTTCATTGAATAGGGAAAATCCTAATAAAAAAAAAAATATTGTTGTATGCTTATGATCCATTTCATCAGGTTCTGGGGTATTGTCTGAAATTAAACAGAACTATGACTACCATAAGCTACTTGAGCCAATGCTTGATGCTGCATGGAAGGTTCTATAGGTGCACTGCACAACTCAGTGTACATTTCATATATCTGTGACTTCAGCAAGAACATGGGCTAAATCACATTGTTATTTGTTTTTCCTGCAGATGCCAGTTAATGAAGTAAGGGGCAGTTTGGGAAGAGACAAAAAACGACTGTTAATGCCAAAACTTGGCCTGTAAGTGGCCCCTCAGGCTGGAGTTTGACATCTATAATCTAGGCTGTGTAATGTAAACAAGACATTTTGATTCATACCTTTTAGCTTTGATGTGTTACATAATCAGTTCAAAACATCACCCTCTGCCACTACCACTATTAGATGTTTTGAAAATCACATTTTCACAGGGGTGCCCCACAATTATTTGCTGATGACCATTACCATTTGCAATATTAATGACACTGCTCTTCCAGCCACAGTGAATAATGGACTCATCATGACATGGGAATACCTAAAAATCTCTGGAGGAGGTGATGGGCTTAGTCAATGGGGTACCATATGTTGTAATGAATTTTCTGAGCTGTATTGTGTAAGTGGTATGTTGAGGACTGTTCTAGTGATGTTATATCTATATATGTATATCTATAAACATAAACATTAATCGCTGTCCTCACTCTGTAAAATCCTGGCAGATGTATGGATAATATGCATTATGATTGCATAGCTTGTAAATACCCAAGACGTGTTATAGGGTGATCATGGAATATAACAGAGGATTTCTACATTTGTGTAAATATGAGTGCAGTTGGGACCTGGAAATAAATGGATGATAACACATGCAATTAATTGAAGTATTAATAAACACATTTCTTGGTGACAACCTCATAAGGGGATGGGATGTGGTTAGTTAGTCTGACATAAGGGTAGATTAGATGTTTTTCTTTCCACTGAGAAATTAGCCCTTGGTGATTTGGAGTGTGGGCTTGTACGATAGATGTCCTCTAGCTGGTTCCCCAAACCATAACTAAAGCAGTATGGTTAAATGTAATGTCATTTGTGGTCAAAAGCTTGGCCAGTGCAGTATTTTAACAATTTCCTTGTCCAGCATATCGACTATCATTGCAGGATGTTAGATGTGTGAATGAGAGGGAGAGGCTCAGCACTATTTGGCTCTTCATGTCTATTGTAGATGAGCACTTCTAATGTATGGCATTACCTTTAGATTTTAACTTACAGTTGCAACAGTAAGTATTTTGACAAACACATTTTTGCCCCTAGGGTGCGCATAGTACGTTTCCAGCTCAGCCAGCCTACCTTTGCTCAGTCTGAGTGGCACATGACCGTGTAAACACATGTGTCATATGTTTGCAAAGCGGCGGTGATTACAATACTAAAAACATCACTTTGGTTGGTCAAAAAGTATTTTGACTGTAATTTATTGCTGGGAATACTATCATTCACGTCAGCGTTTATGCTTTACATCAAATGCAATTTTTTACATTAGGTTAAATGTTGTTTTGTCTTATATTGCAACATCCCCAAAGTCAAGGAGTACTCTGGAGAGTTAAAAAATTTATCGAGTGGCAAGTTTGAAGCACAGGTTGCTAAGGATTTTGGTCTGTCCAGAAAAATTACTTGGAATAAGAAACAACGGTCAACAGGGACTACAGATAATAAACAAAGAACCAGTAGACCCAGTAAAATCACGCTCCGGACCCAAAATCTCATATGGAAGATGTCAAAGGCCGATTTGAAGAGGACTGCTGTTGGTATTAGTGTTGTGAGTTTCACAACGTAGAAAACTCAAAAAGTGCCATAAAATTGATCTTTAGACAATCAAATCTTCATGGCTGTTGCCCAAGATAAAAAGCCATGAATATCTGCGAAGAATAGGAAGGCCTGACTTGAGTTTGACGGAATACATAAGGACTGGACACTTGAGCAGTGTTGCGTGTGCTCTGGAGCGATAAAAATTAGTTTAATTTCTTTTCTTCTGATTAGATATGTTCATCGACCAATCAATGCAAGAAACAATGTTCGGTACCAAGTACTGTTGGCACTGTTAAGCACAGAGGCGGGCACTTTATGGTATGGGGATACCATGGTCTCAAAATACTTATTATCACAATTGTATACTTAGATGTTAGAACTCCAGTTAGTTCTTGAATTCTGACTTAAGAAGTTAATAACCATTTTAGTCCATTTAATAACGCTTATCAAATACATGTCTAACAGAGATTTTAAAGTGACTAAAATTCAATGAATATGAGGAACAGGGGTCGTATTTCCCAAGTCTTGTCTCTGACCTGTGCCTCGTTTTCATTGAATTTCTGTCAATTTAAAATCTCTGTTAGACATATATTTAGTCAGTGTTATTAAATGTACATTTACCTTTGTAAGTTCTAAAGACATAGCTCATTGCCCATCATCCAGAAAATGAGATGGGCTCTTTTGGAGTTTCAACTACTAATTTGCATTGTGAGATGGTGACTGTTTACAGTGAAATCACTGCAAGTGATATCATAAGAGGACCTTGACTTGTCAGACTCTGGTCATATCTTAAAACTCCATAATTGGTGTATTATGAAAGATAGTTTTTCTGAAAGGTCCAAAAGTGATGGCATCTGAATATAGCAAGGATGAAGAGCAAACTGCTGTTATATGTTAAAGACTTATTAGAAAAAATAGCAGCTATATAATATTAGTGATCTTGTGTCATTAACCATATCTTTGTGCTACATAGTAGCAATTCTTTTAGGAAGATGGTGTGTGTCACAAATAAGAATCCATTAGAATAGAATTTTCCACGATCAGACACGAGTAGACCGCACAGGACACTGCAGCACATCTCTCCTTAGGTCAATGACCATTGTCAGAGTGCTTAACAACTGTCCTAGTCCAGTGCTTATGTGATTAATTCATTGTGCTGGACCCTAATCAAGAAAAATGGGAGACACTGTGACAGCCTGGATATAAATCCTCTCAAAGACTATGTGCTAGTGAGCACTCTCATGATTTCCCTCCAGGGGAAACACTGGAATCTCTAATCTTTAGAGCTACCAAGTGAAACATGTCATAATAAGTATGATGGAACTAATCAGCATTTTTATTCTTAATGAGATTTGGTGTTGGGAGTGTTATGTCAAAGGAAAGTTAAATTATTGCTAGTAGTCTGTACTGTCCACAGCAGTGTATGAAAATAATAGAGCAATCCCTCATTGCCATGGATAAGATTTATTATAATATTGGCAAAAGTAACTATGAATGGCTTTATGTAAGAGATGTACTATTTTGTGCCAAAGAAATAACTGCTTGTGCTAAGGGACTTTGAGGGCTTGGTGGCATGGGGTTAAGCATTGCTGTTAATGTATATTGTTCTTAGTATTATCTACAAATGTTGTAAAAAAATAAACTGACCTAATTGCAAGAAGCTCTATAGTGGGAATCAACCTTCTAATTTTAAAACATGTTAAAATATATATAATGAAAATGATGTAATCCATTACATTTCTCAGCTTACATTACTTTAATATGTAGTAACCACTGGCAATAAACCCTTTCTCTTCTTCCCAAAACTGAAAGAACACTTCATCATAGAAACAACAAGTGTGTCTGGACTCCTTATATTTCAACTTTGATAATTAACTCCACTAACTAATCCTTCACTCTCGCCCTCTGTTTTTTTTGTTTTTTTACAATGTTTATGTCCTTGTTACTTTTTGTGTATAAATGTGAGCTTCTAAAACCAGAATTGTATTAGCCTGAAGAAGGGACCTGCGATATCCCAAAAGCTTGCTTCTCTACTGATTCAGTTAGCCAATAAATTGTATTACTTGAACTTCAAACTTTCTGTATTACTTTAAAATGTAAACACAGCTATGTGAAGGCATGAAGTCTGAATGGTCAAATTATAGTACAAGGTCTCATTGCCGGATGTGTCTAACTGTAGAGTTTATTTAACTATGCAGACATCATGATGGAATATATAATGATTGGTCAGGTGTCCTAAGCACTTTTTACATATACATAGGAGAGAGAAGATGCATAAATCGTTTTTGATTCTGTTTTAATAAATGTAATATCCAAATGATGATAGCAGTGAGCACCTTCTTAACTTTTAGACTTGTTGGCCCTAGGTCAGGGCCAAATGAATTATTTCTGAAAAGGTTATTAGCTTACCTAAATTTACTACCCAGTTAAGACT
This sequence comes from Ptychadena robeensis, assembly GCA_036250615.1. NCBI lineage: Eukaryota > Metazoa > Chordata > Amphibia > Anura > Ptychadenidae > Ptychadena > Ptychadena robeensis. The sequence continues at coordinate 62,181,413 of CM070035.1, read as the reverse complement.
TTGTATACCCCCAGAGTTGTAATATAACAACATCACATTTAAGGCTACAAAAATAAACCCTCCCCCATTTTCTTCTTTTTTTAAAACCTCATGTACATAACTAATAGGTCCTATTGTTCAGTTCTGCAACACTATTGGATGGTCAAATATGTAAATAGACCTGTTTATCTGGCAATGAAGTCATACAACAACGTCATAGAGAAGTGTTTTTCTATATTTGGGTCTCTGGGGGATATACTTTGTATAAGGAAACATGTGGCACTTCCACAGCCCAACCCTCCCAAAAGTTTGTTAATCCATTTGTACTACCTACACTGCTTGGGCAGATATCTTTTCTTACCTTTTTATCTATTCCAGTCACATAGATTTCATGTCCCACTGACAGAACTAAGATGCTAAAATATACTGTTTGCCTTTCCTGGATCTGTATCAGGGCCATTTCTTGCCAAAGGCAGAATATGCCCCGGGGAAGACTGGGGATACCCAAGCCCCGCTCCATAAGGCGCTCAGGGATTAACTTTCTTCCTCTCTGATCCTGGGGGAAGGATATGGTGCTGTGCGATGTGATGTATGAACCGGTCTATATTGAACTGCCACTAAGATTCAACTTTTCCAAAATTTGGTCTTGAATATGGTTATCTAAAAATGACTGACTTTCACTATTCTGCTCGAAGTTAGGTTTTGGTGTACAAACCAAGTACACCATTTAGCCAGCAAAGATAGACAAACTGTATAGACTACAGTCTTGAGCCTTTTTGATTACAAAGTAATGTGTTTTCAATAGCTATCGCTGTGATGTGTTTGTTTGTTTGTGTGCTCCTGTAAAATGGTGCATAAAACTGTACATGTATCTGCTAAAAAAATATTTTCATTCTTCTGATGATTTTACAGATCTTAGAAATAGTCATGTTATGCTTGGTCTGATAATTCAGCAATAATATTCTTGATAAAGAAAAAAAAGCAATTAATAAAATGTCATGCTTAAAACTATAAATGATAACATCACTTTATTCGAGCAAGTAATTGAAAAGTGCTTGAAAGGTAGAAATATGTGTTACTGTGAAATCATCTATTATAAAAATGTATTTTGCTTTGTAACAGCTTTGTAATAATATTTTTATTCTACAGGACACATAAGATTGGACTGAAAGCTTCTATTGCTGCAATTGTTTCAGAATTAACTTTTAGATCTCCACTTAGCTTAGTAACGTGGTAGGTTCAGGAGATGCAGCAAGCAGCTCACAAAAACACAATCTTTTCAGGAATAGAGCCCCAGCCCAGTGGTGTGATTGTAAGAACGCAGGCCCAAGTGAACAGTGAACAGAGGAAACAAACACCAGTTTGGTAGTGCAAATTCTTATGTCTTCCGGATATGGGTCTATATTCACATGACATGGCAGTGCTGTTTCCTATGTAACAGGGAAGCAGCGTAAGGACTGGACTAGGTAGTGGCGACCGCGGCGCCCATATCACGGACTGGCTGTTCCTCAGCTTCCTGGTTGGATGTTAAGACCTCATGTACACATATGATGTTTGGATTATACTGGAAGTTGTAATGCTGTGTATGACTTTGTACTGTCTTAAGGCCCCCATACACGTGTCGGATTCCCACCGGATTCCGGCACGATCGATTCCGGGCGCGTGCAAGCCAAACGATCGTGCAGGAATCGCATGCAGCCCACCTTGTCCAATCGATTAGGTCCGATCGTTCAGGGGCCCAGGATCGGATCCGACAGAGAACCAACATGTTGGTCTTTTTGATCCGATTCTGCACAGATCAGGGGGAGTTGCCATTTGTGAGGTGGACAATCGGACACGGAATCGTCCCGGAATCCGTTGGACAAGGTGGTATGCAGCGATCGGATACTCTTAATTGGCCGATTGATCACACCTGCGATTCCGGCAGAATCGCCGGAATCGATCGGATGGGTAATCGACTGGCCATGGAATCAGACACGTGTATGGCTAGGTTAAAAAATTTTGCAATAAAAATGATTTTCAAAACAAAAAAAACACCAGTTTGCGTTTAACGATAAACTTTACTCAACGTGTAACAAAATACCACTGGTTAATGGGGGTAACTTGAATGGCCATAGCCAGTCCTTAAAGGTTGAGGCAACAGCCTCTGCAGGGTAAAGTCTGCTCACCATGTGGCTGTCCAGGTGACTTGGTTGTCTTCTACTCTCTGCATGAAACTGCATGCGGTACCGGTAGCCAGGGCCTGATCCAGGCGGCTGTAGTAGCAGACAACAGCAGAACAGGGTGATGCAGCTTAGGAGCCCTCTGTACGCTCCTCTCACCCTCTTCACAAGGCCTGGGGTACCACACACCCCTCCTCAGAGCACAAGTCTCCCTTACACTTGTCTCTGGCAAAAGGCTGCTCACTTCCTGTTTCTCCTCCTTTTATTAACTCTGACCTGGAGCTCCCCCTGGTGGAATTCTCCCACACAACAGGTTCTACATCTACCTGGGGTACCCCCTCACACGATAATTACCATTCTGGAGTCCACCATGCTGCTCAAGGCCTAGATTTTGTAATGATAACCCTTTCCTTGCCCCCTAGACCTCCATATATGTTATCTATGTAAGAACATGGGAGTCATTTTCAAGTCCCTGTAATAGAAAGAGCAGAGATGGATAGCCTTTATTTTATTGAAAGATATTGATGAGGCTCACGTAAAATGTTATGGAAGATGGTCAACTGTACTTCACCAATAAACACAATAAAAATGTATTAGGGGGGTCTCTGCTTTTACAGAGCATTTCTTTAGACCAATTTAGGTTTTGAGCTTAGAGCTGGAAAATGGAAAATTCCTATCATTCTTATGTAATTTTCCTTTCCTTTCCTGAATATCTATTGTGTATGCTGAGATGGAGCCGTCAAGAAAGTGTTATCCCAGCACCATTTTACAGCTCCCAAACTGCCAGTGGCAGATGAAAATATAAAAAAGCTGTAGCCTGCATCTTCTTTTATTTGCTACTAGAAGTGGTAAACCTATGATATCCCATTTGTTTTTAATTCCCTTTATGACCCAGGTGCCCAACCTGCAGCCTGGGGGCCACATGCGGCCCTTTGGGTGTTCTTTGGTGGCCCCCAGTGATCTTCCAATTGGGAAGAGGAGGAGAGGCGATAAACTTACCTGATAGTAGTATGTAAAAGCCAATCAGCGACCCAGATGGTGCCTGAGAAAGTCCCTCAAGTCTCCTCTAGTGTTGGCAGGGAATCTGCAGAGTGCCTATGCTCCGACTATCCACCAATGAACGAGGGGCGATTCACATAACCTGAGAATAAGGGCATATAACCTTTGCATCAAAGGCTATTTTCCGTATAGATATCATCAAAGGCTTTGATTATATCTAAGAGGCACATAACTTTTGACGATGTATATGACTATGTATATCTTCCAGCTATACATGCTGTCATTCTTTCATTAAAAAATGCTTATACAAGTCAGTATAGATTGAAAATGCTATGTGATGATGAGGGCCGCACTTGTGGCCCTCCATGTCAACTTAGTTGGCCACCACTGCTTTATGAATAGGTACATAATAAAGAGACAGAGAATAAAATTCACTCTAAAACCTTTTCAATATTTAGCTCTTTTTTGTGTTCGTATAGTAAAACCCAGAGCACAAACCTCATAAATAATTACAGTATTTGACATACAGGGATTACCACTGTTGACTTGCTGCTACTAGTGGTGAGGCTGTGTTCCAGATTAGTGTCCTCATTTCATGAATAGATAGCTAGAGCCTTCTACCAGTCCTTTGAGTGGAGAAAAATACTCCCCCTCATGTCAAAGGACACTGCAACTGGTAGGATGAGTAGGATTTATTCCATATAAATCTTACTGGAAGACAACTGAAGGACTCTGAAAATGAAAAATGCTTTGTCCATACTGAACTCAGAAAGCCAGAACACAATAGTATAGCAGCTGTTCATTTTATGTCCTTGGGGTCGTTAACAGGCCACAGTATAACATTATTATCTTCTATTTACAAACCAGTAAAATATTTTGCTGTGTTGCCAAGATAACCACGTGTAGGGAAAAAAAAACATGCTGCTATAAACCAATACATCAAGTATCCATTCACAAGAGCTAACATTGAAAGAGAATATTTCACTTTACCCTATTAGTAATGAGTGTCATAGGCAATATTTGAATTTGCGATATTTCGCAAATAATTCGACTAATATTTGATTCTACAGGGAGTGCAGAATTATTAGGCAAATTAGTATTTTGACCACATCATCCTCTTT